>VWXS01000050.1:0-201262 GCA_028584115.1 Stagonosporopsis vannaccii | reverse complement strand
GGGGGGGGGGGGGGGGGGGGGGGGGGGGGGGGGGGGGGGGGGGGGGGGGGGGGGGGGGGGGGGGGGGGGGGGGGGTGCGGGGGGGGGGGGGGGGGGGGGGGGGGGGGGGGGGGGGGGGGTGCAGTGCCGTGCCGTGCTGTGCAGTGCAGTGCTGGGCGGCCGGCGTCAGAAATCGCGACGAGCGCGCGGTGACGCCAAGCGCGGCGCTGCCGGCCAATTGCGGGCCGCGCCCGCCAGCTCCTCCGCGCCGCCCGCACGCCGCACCACGGCCTCTACACTCCCCTGGCGCGCCCGCGACGCTGCGATGCTGCGATGCTCTCCTCCTTGCCCTTGTTCGCGCTGAGCACGTGCGCCGCGGCCGTCTGCGCGGCGGCGGCGCCCGACTACCACGAGCAGCTGCTGCTGCGGCCGCTGCCCCAGGACGCGCTGCTCGCGTCGTTCACCTTCCGCAGCAACGAGAGCCGCACGGCGTTCGAGCAGCACCACTTCCGCCACGTGCCCCGGTCGCTGGGCCAGATCCTGCAGCACGCGCACGCCCGCGAGCTGCACCTGCGCTTCAGCGTCGGGCGCTGGGACGCCGAGCACTGGGGCCAGCGCCCGTGGCAGGGCGCGCGCGAGGGCGGCACGGGCGTCGAGCTGTGGGCGTGGATCGAGGCCGAGAGCGAGGCGCTGTAACGTCGCCCCAGCTGCCTGCGAGCGCGCACACTAACCTGCACCAGGGCCTCCGCACGCTGGCTTGCCCTCACCAACGCCCTGTCGGGCCTCTTCTGCGCCTCGCTCAACTTCATCGATGCCACCAAGACCATCCGCCCCGTCATGGCCTTTGCGCCCGAGGGCGACCACCGCCGCGCCCCCAACCTGCACCTGCTGCACGGCACCCTGCCGCACGAGGTCGTCTGCACCGAGAACCTCACCCCCTTCGTCAAGCTGCTGCCCTGCAAGGGCAAGGCTGGCATCTCGAGCCTGCTGGACGGCCACAAGCTGTTCGACGCCTCCTTCCAGACCATGGCCATTGACGTGCGGCCCGTGTGCGACGGCGACGACGACGACGACGACGCCGCCCGCTGCGCTCTGGAGATGGAGCAGTCTGTCGACATGGTCCTCGACGTTGCGCGCTCGAAGCGCCCCCGCGACAACCCCATCCCGCGCCCTCTGCCCATCGACCAGATCGAGTGCGACACTTCCAAGCCCTACAACGCCCACGACACGTGCTTCCCTCTGCACAAGGGCACCGAGCCCGCCTGGACGCTGCACGACATGTTCGGAAAGCCGCTGCGAGGGTCCTGCCCGTTGGTTGACGACGGCGAAGGCGCCCACAGCGTCTGCATCAATACCCCGCCAGAGCGCACCATCCATGTCAAGTCTGCAGGCGACGTCAGCGAGACGAGCCAAGCCTCGGACACCCTCCGCTGCTACAAGCTGCCCGTGGGCGCAGACTTCGACCTGGTCTTGCCCGAGCAGAAGATGACCACGGGCCTGGTCCGTCCAGACCCTCAGCTCTTCGCCGCTCGGTCCATCAACGGCCACGGGCAAGAGCGCGGAAGCACGCAAGCCATCATCAGAAATCCTTCGACGACCGAGCCTGTGGAGTTTGTCTACCTCGAGTCGCTGCCCTGGTTCATGAAGCCCTACCTGCACACGCTGCGTGCTCAAGTGGACACGACCTCGGAATCTCCCATCAGAGAGACGTACTACAGGCCCGCTCTGGACAGGCAGCGTGGCACCCACTTGGAGCTGCGCATGGTCATCCCGCCCAGCTCCACCCTCACCCTGACGTACGACTTTGAAAAGGCCATCCTCCGCTACACCGAGTACCCACCCGACGCGAACCGGGGCTTTGATGTGGCCCCAGCCATCATCCGTGTGCTCTCGCCGCAAGCCGCGGACAAGAAGGGCATCTACGTCCGCACCACCTCGCTGCTGCTCCCCCTGCCCACGCCCGACTTCAGCATGCCGTACAACGTCATCATCCTGACCAGCACCGTCATGGCCCTTGGCTTCGGCAACATGTTCAATCTGCTGGTGCGTCGCTTTGTGGGCGCCGACGAAGTGCCGCCGGCTGGCGGGCTCAAGAGCATCTTGCAGGCCAGAGTGGCTGCAGTCAAGGCCAAGCTCGGCAGGGCATAGACGTGGGCTGCGATCGTCTGACACATGTCTGGCCTGCTACGAATATTATATACTCTGTTGGGTGTTGTGGTTGTTGATGTTGGCAGTCATCAAATATTGTATACATTAATAGGTGTTATAGTTGTTAGATGTTGACAGTCAAGACAGGAGATGCAATCATGTACTCTGTTGCGTGTTGTGATTGTTTGTTGTGATTAAGGTGTTATGATAAGGTGTTGGTTGTTGATGTTGGCAGCCAAGACAGGAACACGAAATCATGCAATTGGGTATCGTGGGTGACAGTAATATACAGCAACACCACCTCATCTCTCATCTCCCCTCTTCACGCTTCGCCATACCCGCTGAACCCTTGACACGGCAGGCAGTTGTTTTACGCCTCGCCATACCCGCTGAACCCTTCACACGGCAGGCAGTTGTTTTACGCCTCGCCATACCCGCTGAACCCTTCACACGGCAGGCAGTTGTTTCACGCCTCGCCATACCCGCTGAACCCTTCACACGGCAGGTAGTTGTTCTCGATAAACGCCGAATCCAGCCTGATCCCCTCGACACCCTCCCACACCTCGTCCCCCTCGAACGGATACATGCTCGCCCGCACCGTGCCCTTCACCCTCTCGATGCCCGTCGTGACACTGGTGTTGAACAGCCTGATCATGTTGTCGCACGACCGCCCATCCGCAAACGTCGGCTGGTTCGTCACGTTCCTGAAGAAGGCCAGCCCCGCGTGTCCCGCGCCGTGCATCAGCCCAAACCGCGTCTCCACATAGGCCGTGCCGTCGTCACTGCGGGCGTCCAGCGCCGTCGTGCCCGGCGCCACGCCACGGTACGCGTCGCACGGCGGCTCGAACCGCGCAGGCAGCGTGCGCGTCCCGTAGTCGCGCGCGCCGTTGATGGCCACGTCGTGGCCCGCCGTCAGCAGCAGCGCGGGCGCCCACTTGAAACTCGTGCCGTCGCCCAGCACGTCCACAAAGGGGAATTCCACGCCTGCGCGCGTAAAGTCCGGGATCCGGTGCCCGTACGCCTGCACGTCGTGGTCGTGCACCGCTTGCAGCACCGCCGGGTACGTGTCCGCGGGGAGAGCGGGGAGCAAGGCCCGGTACGCGGCGGTGAGGATGCGGTACTGTGCGGGGATCAGGGTGCGTGCGAGCGACAGCGGGATGGGGAGGAGCGCCACGGTGCCGTTCAGGGTGCCGGTGGCGTTGGTGGGGTGGAGGTGTGCGATTGGGTTGGGGAGGTCGTGGCTGGGACAGGCGGACGGGTCGAGCGGGGTGGTGAAGGGAGGGGGGCCGCTTGTGGGCGATGCGGTTGTGTAGATGCGGAGCGCGAGGAGAGCCAGGAACGAGGCCGCGAGGCACTGTCGCCACGAGGCTATCGACTGCGACTTCGCGGAGAGAGCCGGCAGCATGGCGAGGGCGGAGAGGCACAGCAGCGCCAGGGCCACGAGGGAAAAGTCGAGCATGCTTGCGGGTGCCAGCACAGCATCTATCTCACCACCCAAAGCAGCGAGAGCAGAAACACAACGATCTGAAGAACGCGACGACGCAGAGCTCCAAGACGCCCCCTCCTCTTACTTCATCTACATATGCACAACCCACCCGGCTCGTCCTGCCCTGGCTCCCACTCGGAAACACCCCCTGCCGCGCCTCCAGTGCGCGACATGGGCCCCGCTGCACACGCCACACACGGGAGCGCGCGTCCCGAACACACAACGCCGCACTAGCCCGGCCGCGCCCGTCTAAACCTGCAGCGACAACCCTCTGATCGACGCCTCAGCCGCGCACACGCCGGCAAGCGGCCCTTCTAGCGCGTGCATCTCGTTTGTTCCGGGCGGAGCGCTAGTGAGCTCGCAGGCGCTGCAGCCCGGGGATGCTGTTGTGCGTGTCTCAGCGATGGCTCTGTAGATCAGATGCTCTGTGGATTAGATGCTGTGTAGATGAGATGCTCTGTAGATTAGATGCAGTGCATGCAGAGCAGATGCAGTGCGTGCAGTGCATGCAGAGCACGAGGCTGCCGTTTGGGGCGCGTGGGTGTGGTCGAGGTGTTCAGTGTGTGGTCGAGGTGCTCAGTGCAGGAGTGGAGGCAGTGGGCGTGCGACGAGGGTTTCGACGTGTGGGGCGTGCGGGGTGGGGCTGGTGCAGTGACAGCGACAGATCGACAGCGACGCCAGCACCGACGCACTGCTGGTGTCGCTGCTTCATGCCAGGACTACATGCGTGACTGCATGCGGGGCATGAGGAGCTGCCATGAGGAGCTGCCATGAGGGGCTGCCACTCGGCTCATGGCCTGGCTTGGTCTTGATAGCGGGCGTAGTCGCCCTGCTGCAAAGGCGTGATCGTGGCCTGACCCCCCCGGAGGCTTGCAACATGGCATCGACTGACCGCAGCAGCCAGGAACCGGCACACAATGGCTCCTTACAATGTCGCCTGCCCGCAAGCTCCTGCTTGCGCTAGCATCGTTCGCGGTGCTACTCACAGCCATCATCCACCACAACAGCCGGCCCCGGATGTTCTCCACCATCCTCTACGACGACATGTCGTCGAAATGCGCAATCGTCGTGGGCTCTGGCCTTGCAGGCCTGAGTGCTGCGTCGCAGCTGGTCAAACACAACATCCCCGTTCGCGTGCTCGAGCGAGCTGCGAAGCCGGGAGGCAACAGCATCAAGGCGTCGTCTGGGATCAACGGCGCCCCAACGAGGTTTCAATCGACACCAGAGCCACGAGAGGCGTTTTATGCCGACACTGTCTCATCCGCGGGAGAGCGCATGTCGACCCGGACCGCCGAGAGAGAGCACCTCATCAGGACTCTGACAGAAGGTTCCGCAGGTGCCGTGCACTGGCTCGTTGACGAAAAGGGCGTCGACCTCAGTAAAGTCGCGCAACTCGGCGGCCACTCCCACGCCCGAACACACCGCGGAACCGGTCCACCGTCGGGATTCGCCATCATCAGCGCGCTGCTGAAGAGCCTGCACGAGTCTCCGCTCTTCCACCTGCAGACCTCATGCACGGTGACCAAAGTGCTGCTGGCGAAGCAGCGCGTGGTGGGTGTGGAATACATCGATACAAACGGAAACTACGAGGAACTCCACGGCCCCGTCGTCTTCGCATCAGGTGGCTTCGGCGGCGACGCACAAGGCCTCCTCGCCCAACACCGCCCCGATCTGGCAGGCTACCCGTCGACAAACGACCCGCGGCCCGGCACCCAGCCGCTGCTCGCCGCAGCCGGAGCCCAGCTCATCGACATGGACTCGGTGCAGGTCCACCCCACCGGGTTCATTGACCGCGCTGACCCCACCTCGCCGCTCAAGTTCCTGGCCGCCGAGGCCTTGAGAGGCGAGGGCGGAGTGCTGCTGTCCAACGGCAAGCGCTTCGTCAACGAACTCGACACGCGCGAGAACGTCTCCAACGCCATTACGTCGACCCCCGCGGCCTCGGTGGCTCCGCGCCAGTGGAACGTCGAGCTCGTGCTGGACGAAGCCGTGTACGACGCCGTGAAATCACACGTGGATTTCTACCTCCTCAAAGGCTTGATGCGCAGGACCACCGTTGCAGACCTCGGCCCCACCGCGCTGCACACCCTCCAGCACTACAGCCGGATTGCATCCGCGCACGCAGCAGATCCCCTCGGACGCACCGTCTTCGGCGCCTGGGCCCTGCACCATCCCTCTCCCGAGTCTGTCGTCTACGTGGGTGCAGTGACGCCCATTGTGCACTATACCATGGGCGGCGTCCTGATCAACGCACAGAGCGAGGTGGTGGCCAGGGACAACAACCGCGTTGAGGGCGTGTGGGCCGCGGGCGAGATCACAGGGGGCGTCCATGGCGGCAATCGGCTTGGCGGGTCCTCGCTGCTGGAGTGTGTCGTGTTTGGGCGGATCGCAGGGGACGGGTGTGCCGAGTATCTTGGTAGCATGTGAGGACGGTGTATTCCCGAATGCGCGTGTCTGTTAGCCTTCTGCGCAGGTTTTCTTGGAAGCCAAGGCACTAGTAGGCTATAGAATACTCTCTACAAGCGCTCCAAGCAGATAGTCGCCAGAGAGACTGACAATGCATAAACCTTGCTTTAAGGTACGAGGGTTACTCCCAGCTGCTTCGTTAGTGTTGTTCTCCTACACCTTGTTTAATCATAGCTAACATTGCTGTTCTTCGCCCTTTCTTGCTATAAATCATTCTAAGAAATATAGCTTCTCAAGGCTTTTCTAAAGCTAAACAAACGTGAAGTATCACTGCAGCAAAGCAAATAAACAATCTAGTCAAACATCTATTCCTAACCCGCTCTTACATTATATTTCCCTCTAATTTCCCTACTATATCTTTACCATGCTCAACTACCAATTTACCTCCCTATTGGCAATCTGCCGCTTCCTCTGCAACACCACATGCTCCTTCCTATCCACAGTCACCTTGTCTTATTTCTGACAACGCGCAACACGCACACCGGCGAACCCCGCTCCAGCCCGCTTGTGAGCTACAACGCTACACATCGCACCATATGGCAGAACGCATCTGCTCAGGCGCAGGCCGAAACGCACGTCCGCGGCCTCGTGAACCGCGGACGGCTGTGCTGAGGCTGTGCAGATCTGGATCTTCGTCCGTGGGATGGCAGGGCTGCTCTCTGTTGATCTTGTCTTGGGAAGAAAGGCGGTTCTCCTGGCGCGGGAGATGGCGAAGGCGCTATCGGCGCAGATTGACTCCATCCAGTGCCGCCGCCGGGTGGGTTGGCTTCGTCTACTCGGGTCGGGTTCATCGGTGCTGCTTACTCTGCATGCAACCCTTTTGAGCTGGCAAAAGGCTGCCCTCGGTCGGATACCGGGCGGCTGTGAAGCCTTGTGTCTGTGCTATGTGGCGGTTTTCGCACCCGCTTCCGCACCTGGGAACCCCGTAGCGGACGGGTTGTTGCGGCGTGAATTTGCGGTGCCTGGCCCGCCTGCCACGTCGACGGCATCGTGCTCGCAGCTGCAGTCCACGCCGTAAACGTCTGTGATCTGAGTGGGGATGGGTATTTTGAGATTCCGGAGCAGTAATCGTACGTTATGCTGCAGGATTCTGCGCTCCTCGGGCGGTGCCTCCGACTCGGTCGGGCACTTGTGTCCTGAAGGCAGCGGGACCAGACCGTCTGGTATGATTGGCTCAAAGTGAAGGGCCAGGCTCCAGAGGAACATGAAGTTGTGCAGAATAAACCACACCGATTGGGTTCCCCCTTTCAGATGTTGAGCTGAGAAGCTTAGTTGTGCGTTGAGGACTCGCCTAAGCAACTCTTCTTGGGTGATCGAGTAGTCTGGTTCGAATGTTAACGTTTTGTCAGCGAAGAGTCCCATCAACCCGTAGATGCGGTCATACTTCAGACTGCACTCGGTCCTGAAACATAGACATGCAGCAAAGTCCCAGGTGGTTTGAAAAGAGTCCTTCGTCGGTGTCGGGCTGTGGTAGTTTGTGAAAATCTCACGCTGGAGGAGGAAGTTCTTGATCTTTGTTCTGATGACTTCCATAGGTTGCTCGAAAGCTTGCCATTTCTCCATTTCAGGGTGTTCCATGTTGTTGAGCACTATCTCAAGAGCGTCATGCAAGTCGCACAGCTCCCACGCCTGGCCATTGATCAGGACGAAGTCATGCGACGCCAGTGCAATCTCCTGGATGATCCACAGTCTCTTCCAATATGGAACTACGCAAAGTCCGAACCAGGTTTGACCCGTGAACTCACTGAGCATTCGCATCGTCATCTCAGGGCAGCCGATAGGATAGTCCCCGCCCGTAACCTCAGGCATTCGAAGCTCAGTCAGCTCCTGGGCAGTGAAAAGCGGCGCGTTGAGTAAAGGCTCAGCGCCTTCTGGAATCAGATCCTCGGAAATAAAGTCTGCAATTTTTGGCAGAAGGCCAGGCCAAATCACGGTAGCATTGGCGGCCGTGTACAGCTCTCCCATGAGTCCAACTTGACGGCACCGCTCCCTGTGGTCATTCTGATTGATGCATATTTGATCAATCCAGATCCAGTCCGAGCTCCAGCTCTGATTAGTCTCGTAAGCAAATCTGAGGAAGTCGAACAGATTGGTCCGCACAAAGACGGTACCTTTCTGAGGTCCATCCTGGATGAGGATTCCGTGATCTGGACTGCCTTCTCCCCAGCAGTATGACAGTGCGTTGAACTTTTCGCTCTCGTCAATCGTGACATGCCGCAGTTCGAGCGATATCGGGCTACTGGATTCTGTCTTTGCGATACGAAGAAGCCGAATCTCCTTGGTTCCCGGATCTAGCGGGCGATATTGGTACTCAGCGTGGAAGCCTTCCATGGCAGCGAAATAAACAAGATGTAGGTTTTTAAGTTGGGCAGGCTGAGAGTCGAGGTACCGGCATTTAGGCAACAAGGCTACATACAGGTTTTTGATTGGCTTGAAGTTCCCATCCACAGGCGTCCCGAGGCGTAAGCGCTCCAACCGCATGGTTGCTGGAGAGATTGACATCGCATGAACATCGCTTTGAGGTGCCAGGATAATTATAAGCTAATTCCTTAGTGTCATCTCCCGTGCAGCTTCTCACTTCGCCAACATCACCGCCCTCAGTCCCTCTCTTTACCGTACATCATTTTAAGATGTAAAGGGTCTTGCGACTGTCCAAAGCCAGAACAATGCAAAATAATACTCCTCGAAGCACGGTGACTACCAGTACCTGATTGGCGTAAGAGAGAAAGTATTGCTGGATACTGTCACGATGAAAGGATGAGGCAGAGTATTGTGAACAATAAAATGGGTGGTAATAGATGGATATCTCAACAGACTAAATTAGTGGTGGATCCATTTCTTCTTCGAGCCATCGGCGTTTCTCTTGCGCGCCTTTTGCTTCTTCGATTTCTCCTCTTCTGATTTTTGCGCTGTCTTCGATGTCGCTTCAGTGGCGTCGTTCGCATTGTCATCGGCGTCAGACTCATCCTGCACTGGAGCCGGCGCAGGCTTAGCCTCCTCTTCTTCATCAAAGCCCAATCCATCGACAGCACCCAGGAAGCCGGTGTTGCCCTCGCCCTTCATCAGTGCCTCTACGTCAATACCTCCGCTTGTAAGGTATCTGGCGCTGACACCGGTATTGATACGCTCGGCTAGCAGGCCCTTGAGTTCATGCCTGATGGCTGCAAACTCAGCTTTCGTCATCTCGCTGGCGCTCTTCTCTTTCTTCTTCCTACCAGAGCCTCGCCCCTTCTTGCCCTTAGCTTCCTTCTCAAACTCCTCCGAATCGTAGTCGATGCCGAGGTCCTCAGCGGCTTGCATGAACATGTCATCGGTGCTATTCTTCTTCTCCTTCGCAATGACTGTGTCGGCAAGTTTCTTGGACAGCGTTGCGCGCGGCTTGAGGCGGCCCACGATGCGGCGATCGATATCTAATGTGCGGATGAAGTATGCGCGCTTCTTGTTTGTCTGCTCCTTGGCTGACTCTGCGCGCGCGTGCACCTTTGCAACGAGTCGGCGCACACCCGCAACTTCTTCGGGGGCGCAGATAATAATACTAGATCCCGAGGCGTCGGCACGTGCTGTACGGCCAGAACGGTGGACGTAAGTGTCCGCAGCACGTGGCAAGTGATAGTGGATAACGAGATCAACCTTGGGAATATCGAGGCCACGAGCGGCAACATCGGTAGCGACGAGAATGGAACCAGGACGTTCCTTGAAGCGCTCGATGGAGCGGAGACGTGCTTTCTGGATCATGCTGGAGTGTAGAGGAAGTGCAGGGAGGTTCAGGTTTGTGAGGAAAGGCGTTAGGCGGCGGACGGCGGCAATGGAGTTTGTGAAGATCAGGGCGCGTTTGTTTGGATGGAAGAGGAGGAGGGAGTAGAGGTAGAGATCCTTCTCCGGTCCGGCACACTCAATCAAGCCTTCGCGCAACTTGCTAGCCATCTGAGATTCTGGGTTGACGTCGACATAGCGTGGCTGCTCCTCACGAAAGTTGAGCTTCTTGAGTAGATACTCCATGGAATCAGCTTTGTTCAAGATGTCACCGGTGCCGCTTCCATGCTTGACTTTGCCCGCAAGCTTTTGCTGGAGACCCTTGGAGAAAGTAGCGGAGAAGACAAGAGTCTGGCGTTCGACTTCCGGGATTGGCTCTTCATCCTCCTCCTCAGCGTCTTCCCGGTCCAAGACTTTGAGGATTTCGCCGAGCTCCTGGTAATGCCCCTGGCTCAGCAGTCGATCTGCCTCATCCAGCACGAGGAACTTGACCTGCTTGAGAGACCGCAACAAACCCTGACCGCTGCTGATGACTTCCCACAGCCGCCCTGGGGTGCCAACGACAATGTCAGCCTTCTCCAGCTGACGGCGCTGCTTCTGTACGGATAAGCCTCCCGTGATCGTCGCAATGTTTGGCGCGTCAAAGTCACCCTTGACACACAGGTCAGTCAAATGGGCCGTGATCTGATGCGCAAGCTCTCGAGTTGGTGCTACTACCAACGCAGTAGGAACGTTTGGTGCTTTTAGGTCCTTGTCTTTCGACTGAGAGTGAGTAGCGAGATAACGCTCGACAATAGGGATCCCAAATGCAAGAGTTTTTCCCGAACCAGTGGACGCTTTGCCAATCAAATCCCGGCCTGCCATGATCTCTGGGATGGTCGACGCTTGGATATTGCTGGGCTTGGAGAACTTGAGCCCTGCCAATGCGCCAATGACCTTCTCAGACAACCCGAGCTCCTCCCAAGCAGATGTATCCACCTCCTCATCGTCGATCGGTTGGTTGAGCAAGATGTCGAACGCCCCCTCGCCATAAATTTCAAAGTCTTCCGTAGCTTCTACACCTGCTTCCTCGACGTAGTCTGGATTGGTTTCGGCAGCTTTTCCGGCGTTGGCTGCGGTGTTGTCCTTTAGCTTTTGCTCCGCCTCTCTCTTTGCCTTTGCCTCTGCCTTTTTCTCCTTCTTTGTCTTTGGCTTCTCCTTTTTGTCCTCGGCTTTGTCCTTCTTCAGTAGCCGACCGTCTTCCACCTCGCTGTTCGGATTGAGGTCTTCGATCTGGATGCCGCCGTTCGTGGCCGGCGCTTCACCGTCATCGCTAAAGCCTGCAAAAGAATCGTCGTCGCCGTCGGCTTCGTCTTGCGCAGGTGTGATTTCCTGGGCACCCGCCTCTTCTTCTACTGCTTCATCGTCTTCTGCTGGAAGCTCTTTACCTTCCTGGCCAATCATCTTCTCAAGGCGCGCAGCTTCCTCCTCCTCTCGTTGCCAGGCAGCCTCTACATCCTGTGCGACTTCCTCTTCTGTCTTGGTGGTTTGGAAGGTGATGTTGCCAGTAGTTGCGTCTCTGACGACCTCCACATCGTCAATTTCCTCCAAGCCATAGAAGCCTTCGGTATCCTCCAGGCGGTCTGGCATGGCTACGGTCTTCCATCCTAGGTCGGTCAGTTGTACTCGTCGCTTCTGCTTCTTTGCCGCAGGTTTGGAGGTTTTTTCGAGCTTTTGACGCTTATGCGCTTTATGCGCCGCCTTTGGGGGATTGTGTGCACGCTTCATCATAAAACCGGCGTGAACGATGGTATTGTCGTGTTGAAGCTGCTCCCAAAATTTTTGGGAAGCATCGGCATTTCGTCGGCTGAACCTTCCACCGCGGAGGTGCCCCTCACGTGGGGTGGACATTCACACCTCTATTTTTCACATCTCGACTTTACTGCACGGGGCGAGTGCATTTGACGGCTAAGAGCATTCCCCGCACTTTTCTCGAAAGTTCCAACGTCTTTTTGAGCGTCCGGTGAAGTCCTTACCGCTTGTGAAGAGTATAGTACACAAATTTGACTTTCTGTCGGAATTTCAATAATCTCAATCGACCGAAGACAAACAACTCCAGTCTTTGAACATGGGCAAGTCGTCGAAAGACAAGCGGGATGCTTATTATCGCCTTGCCAAAGAGGAAGGTTGGCGTGCACGGTCTGCGTACAAGCTCCTGCAGATCGACGAGGAATTCAATCTATTCGAAGGGGTAACAAGAGTCGTCGACCTCTGCGCTGCGCCAGGAAGTTGGAGTCAAGTGCTCTCGCGGGTTTTGATCAAGGGTGAGACATTCGGACGAGCAGGGTGGGAGCAAAAGCAAGAAGCAACACGACGGCAAGTTCTTGGATTGGACAAAGAAGGAAAGGAAGAGAGCGCGGCCGCTCCAATTATTCAACAGCCAAAACCCAGGGAGAATGTTCGAATTGTCGCCATCGATCTGCAGCCCATGAGTCCGCTAGAAGGCGTCACAACCATGCGCGCTGATATTACACATCCATCGACGATTCCGCTCATGCTGAAAGCTCTTGATCCGGAGACATACGATCCCAACTCTACAACATCGTCTTCACCTGTCGATCTAGTCATCTCGGACGGCGCTCCAGATGTGACGGGTCTCCACGATCTCGACATCTACGTGCAGAGCCAATTGCTCTGGGCTGCGCTAAATCTCGCGATGTGCGTGTTGAAGCCGGGTGGCAAGTTTGTCGCCAAAATCTTCCGTGGTAAAGATGTCGACCTTTTATTCGCACAGCTCAAGATTGTCTTCAAGCGGGTCCGCATTGCCAAGCCAAGGAGTAGTCGAGCAAGCAGTATTGAGGCGTTCGTCGTGTGCGAAGGATTTAGCCCGCCCGAAGGTTTCAAAGCAAGCCTGGATAAGCCGCTGGGCGCTGGAACACAACTGCCCACCGACACTGTGACATCAAAGGAAGAGAAGAAGATCTCTCGAACCGTTAGAGCAGATGGGACAATCGAGCTAGATTTCGGCACAGATGACGAGGGTGAGGATGATCTGGAAGAGGGTGGACAACGATGGATAGCGCCTTTCCTGGCATGTGGTGATCTGTCTGCGTATGACTCGGACGCGACCTACAAGCTTCCAAAAGATAGGGTCAGTCTGGATCCGGTACAGCCACCTACAGCTCCGCCCTATAAACGTGCGTTGGAAATGCGCAAGATTGCCGGTGGCGCATATGGGAAGACGAAAGGACGAGTAGTCAAAGAGGTGGCGTAATCAAGATGAGCAGATCATGAGAAAAGCAGTGCAATGAAGAAAGTTTCCTGTCTCTAAAGACCCAGAAGCTCCATTCCCTAGGTGGGGCGAATATCCACCAATTTGCTTCTCGACCTCCATACCCCTTATCACCCAGTTGGCCGGTCCAACACGAACACAGCGTTCTCTTTATATCCAAGACCAACAAATACCATGCTCATACTTCCTTGGTCTTGGTCCCGCTCGCAGCAACACTGACTTCCAAACTCCACCCAATACTTGACTTGTCCCAGACAACATCCTATCTGCACCAACATTAGCACAAATCCATTGCGACAGATCTGATAACCTCACCGCAACGATCTCTAACCAAATCACGAGCAACAGCGACATGATTATCGCGCGGAGGGTGAATTTCACCCTCCATTTCTGAGGGAAGCGATCCAACCCCCCCCCCCCTTTTTTTTCCAACATAGGGACTATGGAGAGGAGACATGAAACAGCCTCGCTTCGGTCTACAAAGAAGAGCGCGGTGATGGCAGGATCGTATCGCGGTTGGCACGCAACCAGCAGCACCGC
Organism: Stagonosporopsis vannaccii; assembly: GCA_028584115.1. Taxonomy (NCBI): domain Eukaryota; kingdom Fungi; phylum Ascomycota; class Dothideomycetes; order Pleosporales; family Didymellaceae; genus Stagonosporopsis; species Stagonosporopsis vannaccii. The sequence goes on along the minus strand of VWXS01000050.1, from coordinate 187,619 downwards.
AATGCAGCGCACGTGTAGTGTCCTTTCGGTTCCACATCAAGATCTCCTCTGGCGCAAATATCGGCACCGTCGACAGAGGCTTCTGCCAGGCTAACGGAGCGAACTTACCCTCCCCATCGCAAAGTCCGCCTGCCAACAGCGTTTCTCACGTCCAAGCACACACGCGCCGTATAAAATAGCGCTTCTTATCTCTTCCGCCTCAGTGTTGTTGAGCTATTGATGCCTCGCTGGCGTTTGGCTGGACGTCTTCGGTGCCTGGAGATAGGAGGGCTGTCTGGCCGAGTGAGTGAAGTGCTAGTGATGGAGTTGGAACGTAGGGCGCGGAGGTCTTTGTCCAGAGCATCGGTTGGCTTTGGAATCGCTCTACTCGAAGCGAGTGTAGACAGATTGAAGCTATAAAATAGATCACAATGCTGTTGTGTCAGATCTCAAATTATTGCCTCCTCTAATGGGTTATGCGATACCCAACCCGGCGTCGTCTCTATCATCGCGAGTATCTTTGCAAATGCCTTCCTTTCCTCCCCGTCAACGGCAACATCATAACGACACGTCTACCACCTCACCTCAGCGACGGATACGCCCCCAGCGCCGGCGTACCCCCCGTGTGCACAAACAGCACGTTCTTCACGTCGCGGAAAGCTCCCTCCCGCACCAGCCCAAGCAGTCCCGCAACCGCTTTCCCTGTGTAGACCGGGTCTGTCAGGATACCCTCCGTGCTGGCCAGCAGCTTGATGGCGTCGCTCGTCTCGTGGTTGAGGTGCCCATACGCGCCGCCGTTGAAGCGGCCATCAAGTTCGAAGTCGGATTCCGAGACATCATCCTCAGCCAGCCCCACAAGCGGCGCCGTATTGTGCGCGGACGCCAGCACGACGCGCGACGTCTCCTCGATTGCGCAGCTCGTGGCCTGGATACCGATGAGTCGGCGGGGTTCCGTCACGTGGCGTAGCAGCTTGAAGCCGGTTGCCATGCCACCCAGCGTGCTGCCGCTGGCTGTCGAGACGACGATGGCGTCGAAATGGAGGTTGAGATCCTTTTCCTGCTCGTAGAGTTCGTATACCCAGCGGGCGAAGCCGAGACCGCCTAGAGGATGCAGGCTTGCGCCGGAGGGAATGAAGTAGGGCACTCCGCCGGAGGATTTGATGGCTTCCATTTCTCGGCGCGCGGCGACTTCGTAGGCGAGGCCGTCGCCGCCTGGAGAGTTTGCGACTTCGGTGTCGTGAGGCGTGGAGGGCTTCCATTGTGCGCCGAGCACGCCGTTGATCTGCACGTTCCCTGCGCTTTCGTACGCTGCGCGGTCGTCTGCGGATGGGTTCCCGATCTTCGGATCCGGAGTGAGTACTGTTTTCATGCCGAGCCTGTTCCCTGCTGCAACGACCTGGCGCTGGCTGTTGCTCTGCACGCCGCCTACGGTCACGAGATGGGTTGCCTTTTTGGCAACGGCGTCGGCGAGCACGTATTCGAGCTTCCGCACTTTATTGCCGCCATATGCCAGCGCGCTATTACTATCTTCATGCTTGATCCACAAGTTCGGGACTGACCGTGGAGCATTGGGTTCCGCCTTGAGGTGCGCCGTGAGTTGCTGAAGGGGCTCGATTGGGGTAGCGTACGGGTACATGAGCGGAACTCGCGGGATCTCGACGAATGGCCGCGGGAGCCGGACTGTGAACGGAGCCATGTTGACTGTGGATTTCTGGACTCGTGTCGTGAAGTGAAGACTGGTTGGAGAATCAAAGCCTCACCATGTCGTGCTCGCTTCTTCGTTGGTCAGATGACGTCATGTCAGCAGTTTCAAAGTATCCATTCCTGGTGTTGTAGGTCGATAATCACGGCGTAAGAAGTCCCAATTCTCGATACGGTTTGAATGGGTTCAACCACACGCGCTGATGTCTGAGTAGCGGGTATTCCTTGAACGAGCCGATCTCGCCATGATCCTCTCCACTCGAGACTAGAACATCAACCTCGACATCCAAATACTCGAGTGATCCTCTATGCATATACAAAGTGCTCTTCAGCTCCTGCAGGTCCTGCGGCGTCGAAAGCCGCAATAACGCTAGATTGAAACTCACATAGCTAAAACACCTCAGCACCCTACACGGCGCCATCATCCACGCAACCGTCTTCCAGTTCAGCCGACACGACCTAAAACTCAAATCATCGACGCTGGAAAACGGCCGCGGAGGGATCCCTAGCCCCACGGCCCGCACCTCGGGCTCCACGAGGCTGCAGAGCTGTAGGCGCCTGAGCGAGGGGACCCGCATCAGCACAATCACATCGTCGAACTGCATGCAGGCCATGGTGATGCTGGCGGACCTAAGGCAATGGAAACCATGCGGGGCTTTCATGCGGATGGGATCGAGCCAGCGGCGGGTGCTGCGTAGGTCATCGCCATACCACGTGTCGACGACCTCGATGTCTCGCAAGTTGGGCACGTGCAGCAGCGCCGCGGTCAAGAAGGCGTCGGTCAGCTCGCCATTTGCACTTGAGTTTTCAATCGCGTCTGCACATCTCCCCGCGATGGTCGAGATGGGATACTCGAACGTGCGCAAAGCGTGCTGGATGTCGTTTGCGTCGAACACGGACACACGGTGCTTGGCTAGTGTGCTGTAGTCCCAGCGCAGCGACTTGACGCGGCGTGATAGATCCGGGCGCTGGAGGAGCGTTGATAGAAATGCGCTGGGAGGAGCAAAGTAGCTGGTTTCGTAGTGAGAGTACAAGGCTGGAGTGGCGATGCGGTTTAGGCGGGTATTCATGCGGCAGAGCCCTGCGAGGGCCGAGTGGGAGGAGATGTGCGACACGATTTGGGCAAGGAGTTCTTCGGGAAGGGTGTCCATCAATGCTGATCCGTTGGGTTGGTGTTGTTTGGTGATGGTTGTTGGAGATGTAGTGGTGTCTGAAATGGGAAAGGTGTGAGGCGACTTGGTTGGCCGTGTTGATCCGACATGTCTGACAACATCACCCATCATGATAGCTGCCAATCTACATCGAAACACACATCGGCTTACTAAGAGTCACTTGCACAGCTTCTGGGCGTCATTTACCGAGCATGTCCTTCCATAGCATCCCTGATCAGTCTGTTGTTTACTTAGCAGACCTCTATCATCCACAAATCACATCGCGGCAATCATCAGGGGCTTCTCAAAGGCCGTACGAATCCCTAAAGATGGTACCGAGAACCGATGGTTGAACAGGAGCAAGTATATGTTGCTGCTCCCAGCATGATCTGCATTATAAGTATGCCAAATAACGACGCCATGCAAGCTATTCGCGAACACCCGCTCACCACTTCAACGCCTTCCGCACCGCATCCGCCAACACCTTCCCCTCGGTTGCATGCGTCGCAGCGTTGGGGTGGTAATCACACCCAACTTCACTCCCCTGACTCGGCCAATCAACAAACACCGCCTTGTTCCCAATCCGCGCCACCGCATCAACAACAGCCTTGGTCTGATTCGTCTTCTGCGCGTCCTGCGCCGTCGGCCACCCGTCGCTCAGCATGGGGCTGTTGAGCAGGAAGAACTTGGCCTGGGGGTATCGTTTCTGGATTTGTTTCACAAACGCCACGAGGGCGTCGCTGAAAGACGCAGTGCTCTGCACGGGGCGTGCGGCGTAGGATTCCCCCGTCGCGCTGTACGCGAGATAGGACCAGTCGTTGGTCCCCAGGTTGATGACGACGGCGCTGGGGTTCCAGGACGCGGGGAAGGGGTAGGAGCCCGATGCGTCGTTGGCGCCATAGCGGGTGTAGAGTTCAGGGATCACGGGGCTGGTGTCGGGCGTCGCGGAGGCAATGTTGCGCACCAGCCCTTTGCCGCTCCAGGCCAGCACGTGGTAGTCTGCGTTGAGGGCGGTGGCAGCTAGGGCGCCGTAGGTAAGCGGGTTGTTGGTCACAGCGGCGTTGTTAGTGCAGGGGTTTGTGCCATCAAGGCCATAGCCGACGGTGATGCTGTCGCCAATGATTTCAATCTGGCGTTTGAGGGGCTTTTCGGCGACGAACGAGCCGTCAGTTGTGACGGTGGAGATGGAGACTGTGCCCAGCGCGGTTTCAGAGCGCCGGCGGAGGACGACGCTGTGTGTGCCCTTTGCGAGCTTGGAGGTGGTGATGGTGGTGTTGGTCACTTTGCCGATGAGCGTAGGTGCCTTGCCGTCGATGACGAGGTCGAAGCTGTTATCGCCGACGATGTTGGCGAGGCTTATGGTAGCAGAGGTGCCTTTGAATGTGAATGAGACGCCGGTTCCGGGCCAGGTCAGCTCCTTGGTCGCGGGGTTGACACGCCCGAGGAAGCGGTATCCAGCAGCAGCAGCGGGTGCTGGTGCGGGAATCGCAGTGACCAGACTGGCGAGGAAGAGAACCGGGACAAACATCTTGAACGACGTATTCGAGACGAACAATCGGCACGGTAAGCTGTGGTCACCACGGCTCTCGTTTCTTTATATCGAAAGTCAAGATTGCTGTACCCGACCTACGTCCCCCGACGGGAAGACATTCGTATTTGAAGCCCATCATGAAATGAGCATGATGTTCAGGTTGAAGATCTTAGTGAGGTTGACACCGGCTGCATAGTCCGGTTAATCTATAAGACTGGAGCTAGGTGATCAGGGTGGGCGCGTGATTGGCTGCTTTAGATTGGATTCGGTATAAAGGATAGAGAGATGTGCCTAGCTCGCACGACGATGTTTATGGAAACTGTCAGGTGCGGAGCGCGCGCTCCGTGGTGCCTCATATGGCCAAGCAAGTGCCTGTCCGCGGGGTTCACGAGATGATGGTGTTCGGACATATGGAGCTGGTTCGGGAGAGGAGATTCTTGACTTTGGAATGCTCGACCATCGCCGTGCCGAACTCTTGCAGGATGACTGCATTTGCTGGGAGGTGGCCCAGCTCTATTGCTGGGACTGAGTCGTATTCGTAAAGTACATATTAGCATGTCGCAACATCTGGCAGACCTGCGCCCGTAGCCTTCATTGTCTACTGCGTCAACATTTTCCTCGTCGCGCCCTCCATCCACAGCTTCGTGTACCACCTATGCAGAAGCTGGAAATTCCACGGCAGCGGCTCAAGACCCTTGCCCTCAGGCGTGGTATTGACAAAGACACTCTTCAGATGGAATGTCGCCGTGTCCGCCTTCTCATCTGTGCTGACCTCCATCGAAAACAGCCCATCGCTAGCACGCTGCTCCTGCACCAGCGGCGAGTCACCACAGCGCACAATGACCTATCCATTATCAGTAAATTATTTCACCTCATGCTCAACTCTCCGGAACCTTGACATGCCGAGCTTGGAGAACAACCAAGACGTACCTTGTTAGGCGCATGTTCCACGACCTCGAAATGATCCGCAATCTTCTCTCCGACGGGATACTCGCTCTTCTCCAACTGCTTGACGTCCCACAGATGGTCCTCTCTCCCGGGGAGCGCGCGGTACTTCCTCTCCAGAAACCTCCTCTGCACCCTAAACCCAATGCCGCTCCAGATGCCCCTGCAGAAATCCGTCGTCAGCCGCTCCACCGGCACCGTATCCCCTTGCTTGAGCCCATAGCGCTCGCGGAACTTCTGCAGCGGCAGCGTCTTAACCGCGTGGTCGATGCACACGGGGCTGTTCTTGAGCGGGTTGTGCGCGGTGTGTGTGGGCGACAGCAGGTCGGGGGATGATGTGTCGTAGGGTACAAAAGTGGTGTTGCGTGTGTAGAAGCTGAAGACGGAGTAGCCGAGCAGGGCGTTTGCGCCTGCGGCGCCCGCGAGGCCGAGCACGACGCCGAACAGGCGTTTTGTGCCGCTGATGCGCTTGAACTCGGGCGGGGGCGAGATGGTGTTCATTGTGGACGGACGGGGGAGAGCAATTGGGGGAAGAGGGGGGAACGAGAGGGAGGTTTATCGCGTGCTCGTGTCGAGCGCTGGTGAAGTTTGGTGGATTTGGAGCTTGGGCCCGGTGTGGTGGATTCTGGAGCGGCTCGGGCTTTGGTTGCTGCGAGGTGCGAATTCGACTTCAGGCGATTGTGCGGTTTCTTTGGCAGCTAATGTTTGATTGTTCATATTATAGAATTGACAGATGTCTAGCATGAGGTTTGTAGGCCCAAAGTTCCGCTATCTTGGTCAGAGCTGCTGTGAGAGCGAAATCAATGGAGGGCTCGCCGACGCGCTCAAAGTATTCGGGATGGAGATATCGAGCAAGCCGAAGCGCGTCGGGGTCTGACTGCGTCGAGCAAACGCCGACATGGCCACAAACTGGTGGACCAGACGACTATCAATGTATTCATGTCACAGGCGGTCACATTTGGCAGCTCCTAGCTCCTAAACAACATGAGTCCTGCCTCCTCAGCGTCTCCCTCGCTCTCAGCCTCGCTCTCCACATCCTCCTCGCCAAGCCTCAACCGCTTGCCGAACAAGCTGCCAAACAGCTCGTCTCGCTGCCTCTCCTCCCACTCGCCGCGATCTTCGGGCGCCATGAAATTCTGTAGCTTCTCCTGCACCGTGTAGCGTAGCCTCCTGCCTTTGCTGGCTTTTGTATCGACCACCTTCTTTGTCTTGGCTTCTCTTGCTACTTGCCACGGTGCCTGCACAACAAATTCAGAGGTGCCGTTGGCGTTGACATCGGCAGAGCGCTGTTCCAGCAGCTCTTTGAGCAGCAGTCCGTAGAAGTCGGCGTCATCGTAGATGGCAGCGTCAGGCTGGGCGCCCTTGTGCGCGGACTGCAGCGGTGCACAGGAGCGTGGTGTTTGCGTGCGTGTGACCAGGTGCGACGAGGTGAGCTGAGAGTCGAGCACCTCGGTGAGCGTCTGTTGCGCCGATGCGTTGAGGCGCGCCTTGTTGTTCGTGACGGTGGTTGCCTTGGTCTTGTTGGACCAACGCTCGAGCACAGCCTTTCTGTGAGGCAGCGCCGCCTTCTCCGTGCTGCGTATCGACGACCAGATGTCGCTTGAGGGTGTGTTGGCGTCAAAGGTCGTGCGCTTGCGCTTCTCGCCAGTTCGTGACTCCTCGAGCGAGATGCGGAGATCAGTGAGGTTGTTCAGCAGCGTGAGAGCGGCGGCCTCGGCAGCCGAAACGGTTGCATCAGGCGCCGTCGCATCTTTGTGCTGCTCGGCAGTCATGGAGTTTGTCGAGATGAGCGCCTTCTGCAGCCGGATGCGCGTGTTGAGGAGAGTGTCGAAGGTTGTGCGCTGCGTCTTGACAGCCTGGCCCTTTGCGACGTCTGCCTGCGCCCCAGCGGCGAGCGTTGAGGTCATCGACTTTGCATCTTTCATCAGATCGCGTACAGCGGCGGCGCCTGACTTGGCATCGTCGCCAGACTGGTCGTCGTCCGAGTCGTCCTGCTCCTCTGCCTCGCTCTCGTCCTCTTCTTCGGCCCCGTCGCCATCCATGTCCACGTCATCGCTGCCACTCTCGTCGCCCTCGTCTGAGCTGACGTCTCCGTCGATCAGGGCGTTGAGGCCTTCTGAAAATTCTTCCTCGTCGTCGCCGCCTAGCCTGTCGTTCTCATCGTCGTCGTCATCCTCGCCCTCACTGTCCTTATCGTCGAAGCCCTTCGCGAACGGATCATCGCTGTCGCTGTTCTCAAGGTCGTCACGGCTGACGCTCTTGCCGGCATACTGCTTGCCCAATGGCTTCGCCTCCTGCTTCCTCAGCTTGCTCTTGCCGACCGTCTCGTAGTGCTCGCGCCCCGCGTTAGCATCCTCCTCCTCGTCGGAGAACTCAGCGTCCGAGCGCTCATCTTCGCTCGAGCTCGGCGCCGGGTCGAGCAGTGACTCGGGGTCGAAGTCTGAGAAAGATGAGTTTGACAAGCCTGGAGAATGCAAGCACGCGACTCACCTCTGAGCTTGGATTTGGCCATGTTGCGGGGGAATGTGGCTGTAGCGACTGTTGCAAATCGTGCGTGCAGCGTGCAAAGTTGGCGGCCACAAAAAAGTTCGAGCAGGACGCACGGGCGCAGCGGGCGCTCAGCGGGAGCCTCCCCACCGAGGCGCATCACCTCCGAGAACGCCGCAGCACGTCGACACCTCGCCATGCTCAAGCCGCGTCTGTTCTCGACGCTGCGCTGTCTGCAGCATGAGAACCCTCTCGTAGGCCAACGATAGCTAGAATAGAGTGCAGTGAATTGATTGTTCCCCAGGGCCTTCCGCGCTCCGGCGCACCTCCCCAGCTGCCGCGCATGCAGCGAGGCCTGCCGCAGCGACGAAGCATCAAAGACGTGAAGAAGGTGATTGCAGTCTCCTCAGCAAAGGGCGGCGTTGGCAAAAGCACAATTGCTGGTACGCGCACCACCACGCCGGTCAATCACAACGTGCACCACTTACAACTCAACACAGTCAACCTCGCCCTGAGCTTCGCCCGCCGCGGCTACAGAGCCGGCATCCTCGACACCGACATCTTCGGCCCATCAATACCCACCCTCCTTAACCTCTCCGGCGAGCCACGTCTATCGAGCAGTCAGTCCTACACAACACTCATCACCGCCCGCTCTCTGACACCGCGGCAGACAACCAGCTCATCCCCCTCTCCAACTATGGCCTCAAATCCATGTCCATGGGCTACCTGATCCCCGAGTCCTCGCCCGTAGCATGGCGCGGCCTCATGGTCATGAAGGCGCTGCAGCAGCTGCTCCACGAAGTAGAGTGGGGCGGTCTGGACGTGCTGGTGCTGGACATGCCGCCGGGCACGGGCGACGTGCAGCTCACAATCACCCAGCAGCTGAACCTGGACGGCGCCTTGATTGTATCGACACCCCAGGACCTGTCGCTCAAGGACGCTGTGAAGGGCGTCGAGCTGTTCAAGAAGGTCAATGTTAACCTGCTGGGTCTTGTCTGCAATATGGCTGGATTCAAATGCCCGGGCTGTGGTTCAGTACATGAGGTTTTTGGCAATATGGACAAGATCAGGCATATGTGCGCAAAGTATGATTTGAAGATGCTGGGCGAGATTCCGCTGCATGCGAGTATCAGCGACGATGCAGATCGCGGTAAGCCGACTGTTGTTGCTGAGCCTGATGGCGACAGAGCGAAGGCCTTCTTAGACGTTGCTCGCCAAGTTGAAGCTGCGGTAGGCTTGACGAGATGATTCACCATAAGAGGACAACGGTAATGCTGTAGAACAATCCGCAACGTTCTTCATATTCAAGGCGACCGTGTCGATAAAGTGTTATTCATCCGAAGCTGGGATTGGGCATACTATGAAGAATTTATTTGAACACTCAGTCCGTATGTCACTATCCTTTGCACGAGAGCAAGCACCTATTGCTAAAGGCGGAAACGGCTGAGGCTGACCCGAATTGGCAGGGGCCTCGCAAGCGAGCTGTTCCATACATCATCAAACATTTTTTCTCGTTCCAATCAATAGGCCCTCTCCACCAATTCCTATTTCCGCGGCGCGTTTCAGACACCGCAGTCAGCATGCATTGGCTGAGCCGCCCTCAGCTGAGGATCCACCCTGGCGGCCTGAAGGTCATCACTGACAGCGCTCAAGCCACGAAATGCACGTGTTTATCAGCCTTCTTTAACTAATTTGAGTTTCTGTTTGAACATCACCTTCTTACTCTGCTACAAATGACAAGTCAACATGGTGGTGCACCGAGCACTCACGGGGTATCGCAAAGTACGAGATGAGGGTGAATTGGGCGAGCATGCAGACAATGTTGAGCTTCTTCGGACTGAAAGGTGGAGCCAAAACCACAATCCAGATCTTGCGAATGCAGTCTTAATCCCAGGACAGGACTTTGAGCGACTACCAGCCTATCGACGATGATGCTAGCAGCATCATACGAGATTCGATAGTACACCATCAACAATCTTCGACTTTTGATTCATTTGCGCAAGACGATGAAGGCTTCCATGCTCCTTCCAAGTTCGTTGGGACCACAACTCAGGCCTTGAAGGAACGTCCGTTCCTTTCAGGATGGCGCGTTGGAGCGCTCATGTCGCTTATCGGCGCCTCGATGGTCTGCATCTTCAATCTCGCCATCACCGTATATGTTTGGACTGGTCCGTACGACAAAGCTGAAGGCTCTATTGGAACCCTCTTCGAAGGCAGCTGCGCCAAAGCAAGAAGACTGAACGTCTGGATCCACCTCCTTGTGAACGTCCTTAGTACTCTTCTCCTTGGTGCGAGTAACTACTGCATGCAGGTCCTCAGCGCCCCAAACAGGGAGGAACTTGTGCGTGCGCACGGAAAACGGATCTGGCTCCATATTGGGGTTCCGAGTCTGCGAAACCTCAAACACATTGGTCGACCACGAGCTGCGCTTTGGATAGTCCTGTTTCTCTCCTCTATGCCGTTGCATCTACTGTTCAACTCAGTCGTATTCACTAACCTGCAGGCTAATGAGTATTTCGTCAATCCGGTCACGGAGGACTGGCTCAATGGCAGCGCTTTTGATACCTCTCGTTTCGTCGACATATCGGCTGGCAACGCTAGCGACATTGTTGCCAATATCAACGCTAGGGAAATGAATGTGACCTTCGTTGGAGGAATTTTCATCAACACCAACAACACCAAAGCCTCGTACCGAAAGTTCGATACTGTGGACTGCTTTGATAAGTTCAATAATCAGTACATGTCGGATGCGGGCAACGTATACCTCGTTCACGATGGCCCAATAGTCTGGCGAAATCTCGAAGTCTGGTGGCCAAAGTTCCACTTCAACAACAGTTTTACCTGGACACGAGACTCGGATCACTCGCCAATTACAGAAGTAGTCCGAAACACCACACTTAATGCCAATGTGCCGTTTTTGAGCACGCCAGACTTCTATCTGTCTAACGGGTGGCGCTGTCCTTCACACACATTCGCAACATGTGACGTTGACAACGAGCACGAGGTGCCCAAGGATCGATCCAACTGGCAGCCCTTCGAGGCGCCGATCAAATATTGTATGATCGAAGAGGTGCAGGAGCGGTGCCGGCTACAATTCAGTTTCATCATTGCCAGCCTTGTAGTAGTCTCCAACTTCATCAAGGCTGTTTGTATGGCTCTGACGCTTCTCATGTACCGCCAACACTTGCCACTCGTTACTGTGGGAGATGCCATCGCCCATTTCCTTGACCACCCAGATCCGGAAACAAAGGGCCGATGCTTGTTTTCGAGACATCTTATGGAGGCCCAGTGGACGTGGGAATTCACTCATGGTGCAAAGAAAGACGAGCTCGGTGTGACTCCCGAGCGATTTGACCCAAAGCGCCGCGCCTGGCAAACGGCTCCAAGTGGCTATCGTTGGCTGGCTACATACGTATTGTAGGTTTCAAGCGGCTCCTTTGTAACCTATTACTCACCCATAGCAGGTTCGTTGCAGCCATCATATTTGCCATTGTATGCGTTGGACGTACTGTGTCAGCGATGCCTAAGGACATGGCTAAACTGTGGAAAATCGGATTCGGCACGATCACAGGTAACAATCTGCTTAACGTCGGCACCACCCTAGGAGGCGGAGTACTGTTAGCCAATTTACCGCAAGCTGTACTCTCCTACCTTTATCTCGCTTTCAACGCTTTGTATACGAACATGTTCGTCGCACAGGTGGGTTGTAGTGCACTTCGTCCACGCTCCAAGCTAACAGCGCTAGGAATGGAGTACTTACATGGCGAACCGAAAACCGCTTCGCGTCACTTCACCCATGGGCCAGCAACGCGACACATACTGGCTTAATGTTCCCTTTCGCTACGCAATTCCAATGACCATCATGTCAGGCCTGTTCCATTGGCTCGCGTCCCAGAGTATCTTCCTGGTCCAGATCACGGTCTTGAACGCATACACTCGCGAAGCGTACAAGAAGATTTCCACCTGCGGCTTCTCTCCTGTGGCCATCATCTTATGTACAGTGCTCGGTACGATCATAGCGATTGGCGGTTTTGCGATTGGACGGTTTCGATACGCGCCCGGTATGCCTGTTGCGGGCAGCTGCTCGGCTGCCATCAGCGCTGCGTGCCATCCGCTGCCTGAGGACACAGAGGCTAGCATTCTGCCTGTGCAATGGGGCGCTGTCTCACATGGGGAGAAGAGAGATGACGACAAGCCACCTGTGGGTCATTGCACATTCTCCAGCTTTCCGGTAGAGACGCCAAGACGGGGTCGTTTCTATGCGTAGTAATCGACTATCTTTCCTATATATGTTCTTCCACATGATTCGGCTTTAGGTTGGACTTCAGAGTTGCTAGGTACCCTGATTTTTAGTGGCACGACCTATTTCTGTCCTCCGCTTCATCATACAGCACGCTCTTGTTCACCTCCTGCGTGCTCGGTGCAACATCCAACCCCGGGTTTCCGCCAAAGAAGTTCACTGGCTTCAGTCCTACCACCATCTTCTCACACGGCATGACAGGCCAATCCTCGATGCGCGGATTATGCGTCGACCCAAACGTATGCCACACCACCACGTCCTCGTTCCTGACGCTCGCCTCCTTCTCGTCCCCCGCGCGCTTGTCAATCGCGCTCGCGATCCCCTCGCCGCCCATGGACTGCATCGTGTACCTCCCCGACGGGAACATGTCGTCCTCGCGATACTTGGTCACCCACACAGCATGCCTGCCGTACTCCGAACGCCGTGCGTGGAAAGAAGACGGGTGCGCCAGCAGCATCTGGCTAGGGCAGGGCAGCAGCTTGAAAGCGACTGGTGTCTGCGTGACAGGATTAAGGATTGCTTCATTGACGATTTTGAAGACGCGATTTCGAGTGATGTCCATATCGAACCCGCCTTCGCGCTCGACATAGCGCGTTCGTGTCTCGTACCCGACGCCGAAAGGGTTGTGCACGCCCGGATCGTCCATCGGCATTGCATGTGACTCTTCGATCACCACCGAGTTCCTCTGCCCATCAATCGCCGGATCAATGCGCAGACAAAACAGATGCTGGTGGTACGGCGCCAGCACACCAGGCGCGACAATAGTGCCGTACGGTGGCTTCGGCTCGTCGAGCGCGATAGGCACTGTTGATAGAATACCCGTCGCTCGTACTTCGTAATTGATTCCCGCGTCCTGCCCAAAGTGGAAGGCAAAGATGTACTCGTAGTTGCTGACGGTGATGATGGTCTGCAGCACCAGCGTCCTCGCGCGCGTCACGACCGCGTTGCCCGTGCGAAAATTGGTGTGCTTCCAGAGAATGCCGTCGTCTTGCTCGTGCATGCAGACGACGTTCGGCAGCCGCAACGGCAGGCCCGATGCGGTGTTGTGCCAGCCGTCGAAATACTTGATCGTGCCTACCCGCCCCGTCAGCACACCCACTCCACTCCTGCTTTCCCACGACAGCGCACATGCTGGTCAGAAGCTCACACGGACGAACTTACCGAGGCAATCACACCCCAGCGCCAAATTGTTAGCGTTCACCCCCGCCCCATCGTTCCCCAGGTCAAACGCCCCTTTCCTTGGATACGGCGCCCGTGGATCCCCGTACGGCACAAACATCTCCGCCAGCGAGAGCCGGTACAAGACCTCGCGCCCGCTGTAGCGAACGTCGTGCAAAGTCAGCCCCTCGCGGTAGTTAAAGCCCACGCGGAACGTCCATTTTTCCCAGGCGACGCGGTGGCCCGAGACGGTGAAGGAGGGGCCTTGGGGCTGGGTGATGTGCAGGGGCGTGGTGGTTGAGCGCGGGGTGGGGCGCAGGGAGGGGTGGTATTCGGATGCGGTCTGGTGTTTGAGTCGGGGGTCGAAGGGTTGAGCAGTGTGGTGTAGGCTTTCGTTGGTGCGGGTGGGGAGGTGGTAGACCTTTGTTACCTCGAGGGACTCGGAGACTTCGGCGCAGAGCGTCAATGGGTGGGCGTAGTAGTTCGCGTCTTCGTGATCAGTGAGACGGGCGTAGAACCAGCACTTTTCACGTCTTCATCAGCACAGCCTTCTCCAGTGCATCTCCCACACACACTCCCAGCCCTTCCACCACCGGACGAAATCTCAAGACCAGAGAAAAGAGAACGACGTGTCGACTTACCATCGTCACCCGCCCGCCCATATCCTCCACCCCATCCGTCGCATACGCCCACGGCTCAACCACCACCTCCGCTCCCTCGGGCAACTTCAACTTCGCCACTTCCCCCCGCACCCGCGCATCACCCATACACACCCGCTCGACTTCTTTCATGTACCCGGTATCGATGTACGAGTGCCGTCCTTCTATGACCTTTTTCTCTACCACTTTTCCAGGGAAGACATTACCTTCGACTTCATTGCCATCCACGACCTCGCTGCCCTTGCCATTCGACAGAGCAACGACCACCTCAATCAAGTCGTTACGCCCCGTCGTTTCACTCGGGACCAGCACATCGACGCGTGCACGTCGCTCCACGGACGGAAGTGCAGAGCCAGACGCCTCGGCGGCGAGGTAGGGGAGTAGGAGAGACTTGGGGGGCTCGAGGAGTGTGATTGCGCGGAAGTTTGGGGTGAGGGGGTGGGAGAAGAGGGGGCGGACGGCATCAGCTGCCTGAAAGACGAGAGTCAGGATTGGATGTATAGCTATATGGGGTTTCTGGGGCGGGATGTGCTATGGGGAGAGGAACGGGTGGGTGGGACCAGCTTACCCTCGTTATCTCGTCGGGGGTGAGGGGGTCGAGTGGATGGGGAGTCGGCGACATTGTGCCGAGTGAGCAACGAACCGTCTTTAGCAGACACTTCAATTTCAAACTCGTTACATTTCAGACTGACGTGGGCCTGTCTCTTTATACATCTCGTGGACGTCCCCCCATCCCCGTCTCTGATTGGCCATCCCACTCGCCCGAAGCTAGCGTAGCCCCCTCGCTTGCGCATGCCTCCAAAGGTTCGCCTCGGCCATCTTCGCCTCCAAAGGCTTGATGCCTCCTGCGCAGAGTCCACTGCACCACACCTCCAAAGGAAACCCGGGAAGCAGGCTTGCTCACGCCGTGCATCAAGATTGCGATGCATTCCGACGGGTGACGGAGGTTACGTAATGGCGATTTGCGTGCACTCGGTGGAAAGGAAAAAAAGCTTGGGGAGGATTGGTTTATGTGCTGTGAGGTCGAGGGGAGACGGGCTCCTTGATGGGAGATTCAGGTGTCGCGAGGGAGGTGGCGGAGGGTAAGAGGGGTGACTATGCCCTAGGTCGAAGGTCCAATTTCGACGTCCCTCATGTGGAAGGCTCTTTGCGCCTCTGAGACCTCGATGACGACCTTGTTTGCAAGAGTATCATGTTTTATTATAGCGGCTCTGTTCGGCTCTGCTGAATGACCTTCGAACTGTTGGATTCGCTGGCAGTTGATGTACAGTTATCATGTACGTGATGGGCGTGTTAGAAGGAACCAGCTCTGTTCTCTTGATACGTATAGGGTGTCCTTGGGAGGATGTATCCCCCGAGAAGTACTTCTGAAAAGCCAATGTATTAACTTTTGGTCTTATATATGACCACCGCCCTCCACTCACTTCTCCTCCAGCTTCAAATCCTCCGGGCCCTCAAAGACTGATCTCAACAACGGGGCCGTGATAGGTCTTCCGCGCCCACACGAGGTAGTACACTGCACTTAGCAGCGCGATCGCACCCGTGACCAGGATTGACCAGTTCATTGTCGCAGGCGTGACTTCCTTGAACGAGGGCCAGAAACTGAAGAAGAACACGAATGAGAGATATGCGCATGCGAAAGCATTGTTTGCAACACCAAGCGCACCAGGAATCTTCCATGGGCCCCAGACAGCCCGAACCATGCCGTCGTCGGTAACGGATGGTGTGCTGTGCTCGTAGGCAGCGCTACTCGGGAGGATAGCACCGGTGCAGCGGCGGTAGAGGAGGAGGCAGGATGTGAGTAGGTACGAGGCAAAGAGGCCAGCGATGGAGACGGAGATGACACCGTTAAAGGCGGTGGTAGAGCCAACATTGATGAGTGCGAGGATGCTGGCGATTATGCTGGTAAAGGCAACAGCATTGACTGGAATCGATGTCCTATCACTGATCTGTTCTGATGTCAACCCTGACCATGTCTTTTGGGGGTCATTAAACTACCTTGCTCAGCTGACGCCACCCGGGGAGACCTTTGTCTCTTGCAAACGCCCAGCAGATGCGTGAAGTTGAGGCTGAGAAGCCTACATTAGCACTGATCGTGAGCACCATGACAATGGAGGCCATGACCGCAGCACCAGCTCGCGACTGCACGGCTTGGTGGAAGATGGCCATGAACGGGAAAGCAGGGTTCTCTTGGAGGACTGCGTCAATGTCACCCAAGCGTAGAAGGACCGTGATGACCATGACAAAGCCCAGAGATCCGTTGATCGCAATACCTGTCATAATCGACCTGGGCACCACGACTTGAGCGTTGTGAATCTCTTCTGATAGCTGCGACGATCTAAGTCACGGTGGCGAGGACACAGGTCGTGGTGAACTTACATGAATCGGTCCGTCTCCACCAACGAAAGCGAACACGCTCCCCATGATTCCGATGCAGAAGGACAAGCCTTGAGAGTCCCAACCGCCCATGTTGACAAAAGTGGTGAAAATCTCTCCAGCGTCGCCCTTCGGACCAAGTATCAGAAGAGGGATGAGGATGGCAAAGAAACCGAGAATGTGCAAGACCAGCAAAGCTCCTTCAAACTTCGGTAGAAGCCATCCTGCAGCGACATTGATGAAGACGCAAAACAGAATGACTGCCCAGTAGAGCAGTGTGACATGCCAATTCTGAGGGACATACGTCTCTGGTTGACAAAGAATCAGAAGACCCTGAATCAGACCGCCAGTTAGGAAGCAGCCAGAACCGAGAGAGGCCAGCCAGCCGCAAAGTGTGAGCCATCCAGATATGTAACTCAGAAGCTTGGACAGACGTCGAGGTGCGAGCATGGACACCCAATGATACTGACCACCAGATGTCGGCGCAATGGAGACCAGCTCCGAGAGAACCATGAAGACAGATACAGTGCCGAGCCAGACGACCAAGTAGCCGTAAATCACGCCTGCAGGGCCACCATTCTGGAAACCTACGAGGAAGAGTCTGGAAACGTCGGTCAACGTTATAGGCTTGTGTCATATATTGCTTACACCAGAGAGCCTTCCCAAGTAATCAGGACTGTGCAACTGAAACCCAAGATTGAGAGAAAGCCAAAGCGTCTCTGAGGTATATTAGTTAGCGAAGCCATGCTTTGCAGTTCTATCCGCCCACCTTCAACACTGCTTTTTTGCCCAGTCTGGCGAGTGCAAGTTGATCCTTCTGATCGGTGCTTGAGAAACTCGGAGAGACAGTCATCTCAACATCATTCCCCTTCACAGAGGGAGTGGACGCCATTGTACGACCAGTATAAGGACTGTTGAAAGAACAATGACCAGTGAAGACACCGACGGAAGAAAACCAAAGGACGCAGGTACGTGAGCAACGTGGGTAGTACCAGGTGTATGAAGTGCAGCCTGCTGGTCAGCAAACAAGGGTCCAAACCTTGTAGCTGTGCTTCTTTAGTGCAGCGCGACATTAATCGAAAGGAGGCCAGCCCGTCCCGTCCCGCCCGTCTGGACCACCTGCCGAATAATCTTAGGTGCATACTGTAACACAATGCACGACGTGCAGGGGTGAGCGCCACTGGAAGAATTCCGACTGTACCGAGCCGTCAGGATTCCTCAAGTTTGATGCAATTTTCTAGTCGACCAAACACTTTATCCAAAATTTGCACGTGGATTGTGTGTGACAGGTTCGCATATGAAAGAATTTTCTGGAGTGTGCATATATTGTACAGTTGCTTTTCAGACACTGCGTCTGACGTGAGAAGGTGGATGTGCTGGTGTAACTGACTCAAAGTTGTGAGCTTTGCGCACGGTCAGCGGGTTCCACCGAAACAGCCCAGCTTTTGGACACATTGATCGACTTGCCTGGCGCAGATCGCTTCGCCTGCGATGAACGCGAAACGTCCATAAGCTGATACTCACGTCCGCTGTACCCTTTCGAGGCGTATTCTCCACGCCGGCGACTGTCGTCAATTCGAATGAGCCCAGACTCGAATCCTTCCATAAAGATTTTGGTGTATGGCAAACATGTCGTAACGATGGCAAGGCACTGCACTATCTGATTGCAGAGAGTCGACTGCCAGTATCCCAACGTCAAATCGTTACTTGTTGATGGTTCTTTACTCTCCCGATGGAAGAATGCCAACTGGACAGCTGCCGCTGTGAGAACCCTGCAAGATGGTTAGATGCTGACTTCGGAACAATGATATGAACATACAAGATTCGACAAGCGAACAAGCACATGATGGAAGCCTTTCTCTGCCGTGTTACTCTAAGCTGCGCTGTAATTCCCAGTTCTAGTGCAATTATTGCAACCTCTGTGAGAATATTGAAGATGGATATCGTATTCCACCAGGTGAACTGTAGAAAGTCAGAAACCAAGGACAAAATAGTAGAAGAGCACTCTACCCGGTCAAGACACTTATCGAGGGTTCTGTCCCATGTGCGAGGTACTTTGCATTCGAAGATTGCCACAAGGACCGCACACAGCAGCCATAGACACACAAACGCTCCAACACCGTAATTGATCTTACGATGTAGTTTTGAGGGGGTCAAGTTGTGGACGAACGCCACGATAGCCAGCTTTGAGAAGCCAAGTGATATGAACAGTAGGATATTTGCTGCGTATTCAGCCTGCAGTAGTGGTCAGATTTGATGTGGCTTTCAGAAGTCAGATGCTTACCTTCAGGCTCGACTGAACACCGTCGCTGCTCAAGGCTGCAGCAGGCTTGCCGAAGCCAAAACGGCATTGCAACAATGCAGCAATGGACTGAACAATACAGAAAACCTGTGTAAACAGTCAGTGACAAAGCCCACGGTAACACCTTGGCTTGCGCTGACCAGAGATGCAAGGAGGAATGCCGACTCTGCCCTAAGAGCTCGGAATACGTAAATTTTGATACCAGCATGAGTAATGAAGGCTAGGAAGCTCGTTACGAGACAGAACCAAACGATAATTTGGACAATGGGCGTTCGATTGGAGTCCGATAGGATGACTTGGTGCAGTTGTGTGGGCATTTTCACGGCAAGAACGGTCTGCAGAGGTTGACCAGCGACTATGACAAGACGAACATGTCTTTTTTCCTTGGGTGCGACGACACTTTGTCCGGATATGCAGGTCGCGCATATTAGGCAACATGCGGTTTGAGCCACGTCCCGTAAAGAGAGCTCAATGAAGCCCTGCCGAGAGGACAGTGCGACCATGCTCGACAGATTTGCGGCTGCCGCAAGGCCTGGACACTATAATGGATAATTCACCCATCAAATGAGTTTCTGACATGCCATTCTATTGCTCGATGAACCCACGTCCCGCGAGACAGTGCTGAAAAGAGGCAGGCCGACTTTGATGCTTCTACGCATTGTTGGCGATTCATGCGTGCCTTCTTCGTCTGGGAGGTAGCTCTGTAGTACACACATGCGGTGTAGCGATGATTCTAACCGAGTAGAATCAGCGATCGGTTGGCACAAGTTTCTCGTTGGGCCTCAGACGGCCCGGCTCATTCCCATGGACCGTGTCTGCGTCAACCAATGTGTTCGCGTCGGACCGGAATGGTGAGACGGGGCATGCATGTGCGAGTGCAATGCAGTTGGTGAGTGTAAAGTCATTTCGCCATAGTCGGTAAGCAAGCCCATTGGCACAAGCAATTTACACACGAGCCACCAACGGCAGGTGGGTCGCTAAGCATTGGAGGGACGGCGAGACAAGGCGTCCCTCCCGTGCGGGCTGGGCCTCGTTCCTTGGCTTGTATAGTGAGCCGCAGCAGTTAGTACCGCGGACAAAACTCTTAATCGTTAGAGCATGTGCTCGCGGCCGGTTGAACAAGCTCGGGCCCTCTGTTCTCAAACCGCTACCGCGTCTGCAGCTCAAGCAGTAATAGCGGTCTGTTGTAAAACGCAAGGTGGATTGTCAGCTCCCTGAACCTGCGTTTTGTATGGTCATGCCAATGCTGCTGTCTAACAGGGCCGGGGTCTGAGCGCGACTGCTCACGCGGGTGTGATTCGACCTTGCTTAGAATTAGCTGTCCAGGCTCAATAATGCCTTGCTGGTCGGTTGTCACGGATTGCAACGATCAGTGTTGGTGATGGCGGCCGAATGCTCGCTTTTGGAAGCATGCAAAAAAGGAGAAAAAGAAAATCGCGTTCAAGTCTTGCAACGCCGTAATCGTCGACCGTGCTCCGGGCTGAGTGGAGCACAGCAGCGGAGGCAGCGTTGCTGAGGACGATATTTGCTGGGGCCTGGGCACGCATACTCGTGGCATTGCGACACCAACAAGCCATCGCGTGGGTTGGCGCATTCAATGTAGGTTCATGGTGCCAATGGTCGCGAGGAGAGTCTGTATGATGCTGGTTGGCGATAGTCCCTGGGGCCAGGTGGGTGTGATGACGTAACACGTGAGAAGGTCGCGAACTTCCTCAGGGTCCAGCCAAACATGGCGGGCAAATATTGAAAGCCTCGGTCTTGCGACACGCACAAACGCAATAGCATCACCGACTTCCCTCTAACCAGATACTTACTCGCCCATCGAACACCAGCGATATCTCGTCCCACATACCCGACGACACAAATACAGCAAAGACACACCTACGAAACCGTTCGCCGCGCAACGCGCACCCCAACCCCACGATGCAGGGCTTCAACATGGGGCGGTACTACCCGCCCGACGCCTCCAACGCGCCCACCTTCAACAAATCCCATCCTCTGGGCGCTCGCGCCAACAAGATATCCCAAGGCGTCCTCACCGTGCGCTTCGAGCTGCCCTTCGCAGTCTGGTGCCAGCACTGCACGCCCGAAGCAATCGTAGGCCAGGGCGTGCGATTCAACGCCGCAAAGAAGAAGGTCGGCAACTACTACAGCACGCCAATATGGAGTTTCCGCATGAAGCACACAGCGTGCGGCGGCGAATGGGAGATCAGGACTGATCCGAAGACGACGCAGTATTTGTGTATGGAGGGATGTAGGAAGAGGGACTATGGGCCGGAAGATGGGGAAAGGGAGAGGGAACTGGGGTTTTTGAGCGAGGCTGAGAGGGCGAAGAGGAGGGATGATGCGTTTGCGGGGCTGGAAGGCAAGTTGGAGGATAAAGCGAGGGAGAAGGGGGATAGGGAGAGGGTGGAAGAGTTATATGATAAGGCGGAGGTTTGGAGGGATCCGTATGATGTCAATGCGCGGTTGAGAAGGGAGATGAGGGAGAAGAGGAAGGTGTGGAAGAAAGAGGAGAAGTACAAGGAGGGCATGCAGGATAAATTCAGCCTAGGGCTGGATATAGTGGACGAGACGGATGCAGACCGACAGAAGGCTGGCTTGATCGAGTTTGGTGGTGTTGAAGATGGCCCGAAGAGTTGGAAGCCGCTATTTGCTGAGGCGCATGCTGATCACACGAACAACGTGGACGACAGACCCAAGACAAAAAAGCTGAAGGCAGAGATGGCGGCAGAAAAAAGTCGAAAGGACTTGCAGCAGAAGCTTGTAGGCAACACGCGTGCTGCAGTTGATCCATTCATCTCCAGAGAAGCGGCCAACAAGTCCAGGCCAAATCTGGGTTTACTCAAGAGAAAGCGCAGCATAGAAGTTGCATCGCTACCAGAGAGTCCATCGCTGGAACCCAACCCCACGAACGACCTCATTGCACCAGCCCCAAATCTTGCTGCATTAGTCGGCTACGAGTCCGACTGAGTCTGTCCATGACTCACTGCACATAGCGTTTTGCGTTCATGATACCCCTAGATTACTCCCAAGATACCCAATTTCCAACAATTAGCACACAAACCTAAACCTTCTGCTTCGCCATCCACTCCTCCGCCTCCTGCTTGAAATCGGGCCTCCACCTCGTCAACGGCGGCCTCTGATTAACAATATCCCCCACGCTCCACAACATCCTCTTTTTGTCCGTCTCCTCACTGACATCGTTGTCCGGACAGATGATGTAGAACGTGTTTGTCTCCATCTTCTTCACCATGTATGCGGCGACTTGCTCGGGGCTCCACGCGCCTTCAGGTTTTTTCGCTGCTTGACCGGGTTGATTGCCTGACTGTGAAATGTATGAGCACACGATTCACATCCCAGAGAACAAATCTACGAGCGTGGAATGGATTGGGGTAAGAGGAAGAATCATACCATGCCAGTGAACGTCCACCCCGGCACCAGCAGGTGGACGTTCGTATTTGTGTCTTTCAGATCGAAGCTTAGATGCTCCGCCAGCGCCTTGACTGCTGCCTTCGACGCGTTGTACGCCGCGTTGCCAGGGGGGTTGGTGATGCCCTGCTTGCTCCCCGTGATGACGATGGCGCTGGGGGTGTTGGAGTCGCGGGCCTGGAACGAGGGGACGTAGGTATTGAGGCCGTGGATGACGCCGTAGAGGTTTGTATTGAGGACCTAGGTGCTGTGTTAGCAACATGTTCACCCTCGTTCTCCGCGCCCAGACCACGAACGCAAGTCCTCGATGCACCACAGCCGTAGACTCGGTAGCCCCAGGCAAAGTCCAACTTACGCACCTGCTCGAAATACTCCGACTCGCCCCAGCTCCCTCTGACCATCCTTCCCGCATTCAACATGAGGAAGTCCACATCCCCAATGCTCTCCTTCAGCTTCTTCCACGCCGACAAATCGCTGACATCGGATTTCACGCACTGCACGTCGCCCTTGAGACTCTTTTGAGCCAAATCAAGTGTCTCTTGGTTGTAGTCGATAATGGTCACGCTCATGCCCTTTTGGAGGCAGTGCTCAGCGACCGCATAGCCGATACCTGACGCGCCGCCTGAAATGAGGGCGCGTGAGTTGGGGCGGAAGACGGACATTGTTTCGTGAACAACCAATTGGTTTCGATTAGGAATATGTAGGGCAAGAGTTTCTGGGGCTTCGATGTTGAGGGGTATGCTTGAGGTTTTAAACGCATACACAGCTCATGATTGAGGAGTACCCTGAGGTGGGGCTGGTGACGAACTGGAACCGCTTATCTCCTTTTATATCCGATTCTAGCCTGTCTAATACTAGTCTACAAAGTACTACGGCTATGTTACTCTATTGAAGTTACCGAAGGAAACGGGTATCAAAATGCGGTGTTGGTCTCTTCAGGCCTTCTTTTCTGTGCCAGCAAGAGTGCTCAAATCCTCTTGCGCGGTCTCAAATCTCTCGTATCCAGGTCGCTCTTGCTCAGCAGCTGGAGTTGCTGGCACCCATTGCCCGCTGAACAATCCTGCACCTGGCGCGTTGAAGTATTGCCCATTCGATGGCAGGATAGGGTCCGCTTGTACGTGAGGTGTCGGCAGTCCGTCGCCGAGCTGTTTCGTTTCGTTTACTGCTGCTGGAGTCAGCACAGTCGAGTCACCAAGTTGTCTTGATAGCTCCACTTGTGGTGTAGCCATCGCGTCACCCAGCTGTTTGGATTCGTGTACTGCAGCTGGTGTCATGACAGTGAAATCACCAAGTTGCTTCGACTCCTCCACCGCTGGTGGTGTCATGAGAGACACGCTCTGTAGCGTGACTGTGCTTGCGTTCGCACGGTGCCCCTGGCCGTCGACCTTGAGCGAGAACGGATAGGCGATGCCACCTTTGGAAGGACGTGTGCTTGTTCCGTCTGACTCTGGCACAATTGTCGGCGGCGAGGTCGGTTCGGCTGAAATAATTACGCCTGGTGTTTGGGCGAGCTCAGTCATTTGAGGAGGGAGGCCAGAGTGGCTCCGTTCGGGCGCAATGACTGTAGCCTCAGCAAGGCCCGAATCGGGGGGCGCGACTCTCGAGAATTGACTTGACAATTTCTGGAGATCTTCCTCTGACGCGTTGATTTGACCGCGGTCGGTCACTGTTGAGCGCCTGGATCGCGAACGTGTGCGCGAGGGCTCGACTGGAGTGAGGCCTGCATCTCGGCTTCTTTCAATTCCATCTGCTGTATCATTTTGAGCGAGTGGCTCTTGATCAGGATTTGTGACCACAGCTTTTGTCGGCGGCGGCGGCGTCTGATCTGCTTTCTGTTCGCGGTCGATCTGGCAAAAGTCAGCGTACATCTCTGGATATCGTTGAGACTGCGTACGGTAGCTTCGTCGTGTTTGCTGCCCCACAAGCTCCATAGCGCCATTCCCCAACTCTTCTTCGCTGGCTTCTCCTTCTTCATGCCCTTTGCCCTCCTACCAGCTAGGGCTGTTGGTGGCGGAGTCTCTCCTTCGAACCTCTCAAAACCAGCCTGCATCTCTTTCATGCGCTGCTGCTGTATCTTAATCTTTTGCTTTGCAAACTTGCCGTTCCATTGCTGGGATGCCTTCATCCATTTGTTGACTGGTCCTGGCTTGGGAACACCGACTTCCAAACGCGCAAGATTCAAAGCAACAAGCTCCTCTTTCGCTGCCAGTGCGTATATATATCCGTGTCGATCGATGCGTTGGCGAATCATATGGTGCTCAAAGTTAGGTAGAGAGTCACCAGCTTTCCCCACTCGCGCTTCATGGCGGCCCTTGTCAATAACACCATCTGTGCCTATGTGAGGTTCGTTGTCTGCCTTAGACTTCTTGTTCTTCTTCGATTTCTTTGCATCGTCAGAAGAGCCGTCCGAGTCAGTGCTAACAAAGGATATATCGTCATCGTCAAGAATATCGATGGACGTCTGTTGTGCTCTGGCCAATGCCCATGCGCCGAACTGAGCAATGCTACGATACATGTGTTTCGCCGGGCGCGTGAAACTGAGCGTTGGCGCAACGTGACAAAGATCGTCCCACACCTGGAGCTGCACATTCGTCGGCTTGTACTTAGTCGCTTGGGCCTCAATATCCTCAGCGGTCTGATTATTGGACGGAGGCGGCAGGTAGGCTTCAGGATGCGCGGCCTTGTGGGCAGTATAGATCTGCTCATCACGGAGTAACTCGCCACCACCAGTCTGGATGAGTAAAGGTGGTAGACCGCCGAGCGAGGGCTGAAGAGCCGGCGAGACTAAGGGATGCGTGATGAGGTGGTTTGCCGCATAAAGCTGGATCTGATCCTTGATCTCAATCCGTGCCTTGTCATCCAATTGAACTGACAAAATTCCTTTTGGGCCAACTCCATACTTGCCGTCTGGTGAGACCCATGTGTCCGGTGCTTGACTCGAGTTCAAGATTGCGTCCAGGTCAGGCTTTTCCTTGTTGATCGAGTAGCCGCGCACGCGTTCAGCCTTTGCTTCCTTCTCTGCCGCACGGTCTTCCTTCCCCTTGCCCGAAAGGGACACGCGTGGAGACGGGGTGGGCTTCTGGTAAGGTGCGGAGCTCTCGAGCTGCATGAGGTCGTCGGCATTAGGAGGTGCTTCGGAATTTAGCATGCAATTTAGAATTACTGAAAGTCCACTTACGCCAACTTATACTTGGTTTGTGCAGGAAGCCATGTGCCGGGATGTAGTCCATTTTACCGTCCCCACTCAGGCTAGGAAAGCTGTGTGTGAGGTCCACCCAAGGACTGATCAGGATGGCGCCAGCAGGCATAGGCACACCTTGATCGCGCAACGTCACAAGAATGCTGAGCACCATACCACCGCCGGCCGAATCACCAGCCAAAACGATGGTGTTTGGGTCATGACCTTCTGCAAGCAGGTACAGATAGGCTGCGAGACAGTCTTGCAAACCACAAGGGAACGGGAATTGTGGCGCAAGCCTGTAGCGTGGCGCCAGCACACGAGCCTGCAACTTGCGTGCATGTCTCTGCATCTGGTAGCGATGCTCATCTACGCTGCCGAAGAAGTAAGCACCGCCGTGGACATACAACATTATGCGCTGTCCTTTCGGCATACTAGACTTCTCTCGCGCATCACGATCCTTTTTCATTTCGATCCACTCGGCTTCGAACTTTGTGCCTTCGCGTCTCCACTGCCACCATGTCTGCCCGCCTACAGCCTCGATACCCTTGGGGCCTAGTTGCGCATTGATGTATTGAGCCGAACGCTGAAGCTGCCCGTCCGGTATCTCGACGCGGTAGTTGTGCACCCAATGAGGCACCGGAACCCATTGCGCCGTGAAGGCCTGCAACTCGTCGACTGGGTGGAGCGAGGCATAGTGCAGGAAGCGCCGGATGAGCTCGATTCCTTCGTGATAAGAGATATGGGCGGTAGGCTTCTGGCGAAGAGGACTTCGGTTCAAGTAATGGAGGATGTACGTCTCGATTACAGTTGGAGTGACAGCAGCGCCCACAGAGAGCGTGTTGATCGGCATGGCGACGCTGTCTACACGCAGCGATTAAGGGGGCGGAGGTAACAGATAAATCCGCGCGCGACAGGAACTGCTCGTGCGACAGGTGGTAAGAGACCAAGGAGTGTAAGTGTTGCAACGCGCGTACGATTGAGGAAAACAAAGGAGAAGCGACACCGGTACGAAAGGAGTTGTAATTTGTGAAGAACGAGCGACCGAGAGGTTCCTTCCCCAGACCGCGGATCTTCATCGCCGCAGGGGACTGTCCGCGAACTAAGATCACTCAAGACCCACTCCAACTACGTCATCGACCGCTATTCAAATTCCAGGGTCCAATCCACGTTGCCCACTATGCAGAACGCATCGTATTGCCCATACATGGTCAGGTCAACAACAAAATGTTGGCTCAAATACTACTCCTGGACTTCACATCACATCGCGCCGTCAGCAGAGCAGTTGACGATTTGAAGTGCACAGTCTTAATCTGTACCCTAAGCATGTTGTACGTAGATGCTCACGCGAGCGATTGGGCGCGACCACGCGAGGGTACACAGCATCCTTCCCCACTCAGTACAAAACTGCCAACTACTAAGATGCACCACAATCCAACAAAAGTAGCCGAGTTGAGGGGTCATTCAGAAGCTCAAAACACTCACTATGAAGCTCATCACAACTCTAATAGCGCTGGCTGCAGCTGCCGCCGCCCAACAACCAGAAGTTGATCTTGTTTACGATGTATATCAGGGCCATGCGAACGACTTGACGAAGCTGAACACGTTCAAAGGGTTCGTGGTCCTCAATTCATCCGCAGCACCTACTTATTTTTCCAGCATCCGCTTCGCAGCTCCACCCACGGGGTCACTACGCTGGCAGGCTCCTCAACCTCCGCCTGTGAATCGTACCTCTGTCGTTCCAGCCACCAACATCAGCGCCGCATGTCCTCATAGTCTCAGATCTGGTCTGGGCTTTCGGGCCTTACCCTCTCATATGGATGAAGACTGCCTTTTCCTTAATGTTTACGCGCCGCAGAATGCAAGTGACTTACCTGTTCTCGTGTGGATTCACGGCGGTGGCTATGGGGTTGGTGATGGTCGAGAGGATATGAGTAAGCTCATCAATGCCAATGATAATAGCTTCATTGGCGTGAGCATACAATACCGCGTGAGTCTAATGTGCACCTTGCTCCGCTACACTGCTAAAGGTTGTTGATGTAGCTTGGTGCTTTCGGCTTTTTGGCCAGTGACGAAGTCTTTCGCAGAGGAGTGGTAAACGCAGGCCTTCTCGACCAACAATTTGCCCTCCAGTGGGTACAACAGCACATCCATCGCTTCGGTGGAGACCCAAGGCGGGTTACCATCTGGGGCGTATCAGCTGGAGGTTAGTAGGCCTGTCCATCAGAAATGCGGTTCGGCTGTATTGACTTGTTGCAGGTGGCTCTGTCATGTTGCAAAATATTGCCTATGGAGGGACCCAGGGTACATCACTATACACACACGTCAGCCATCCACATTGCTGTTTGTGGCAACATGCAAGCTAAAAATTTCGCAGTCAATATCCTCGTCCCCATATCTACCTCAGCAGTACGGTTACGCAGATTGGATTCCATCGCAATCATACTACGCCTTCGCCGCACACGCTGGCTGCTTTACTCCCTGGGCCTACGGCAACGGATCTCGCACCATTTTCCAGTGCCTCGTATCTCAAGACACCACAGCCTTGCAAGACGCCTCAAACTCAGTTTCCAAGTCGGGGCGATACGGAACCTGGGCTTTCCTACCCGTTACAGACGGCGTGTACATCCAATCCACCCCCGGCGAAGCCCTCGCTTCCGGCCGCCTAAATGGCCTCAACCACTTGTCCACCAACGCAGCGGAAGAAGGCTCCCCTTACGTGCCCCAAAACATCACTACTGCACACGACTTACGCATCTGGCTCTCCCTTGTCTTCCCGCTTTTCACCCCCACCGACAACGCCGCGCTCCTCACTCACTACTCCTCCTCCCCCAATCCGCTCTCCAAATCCCCAACTCCAGGCATCTCCCCCCCAACAGCCCTCGACACAAGCGCCACCGCCTCTGGACACCAACAAACCGCCAACCTAATCTACGCTGAATCCACATTCATCTGCCCCAGCTACTGGCTCGCAGAGGCGTACTCGGCCCACCGCGGCGGGGGCTACAAAGCGCAAACCTCGACCCCCGTAGCACTGCACGGCATCGACGACACGGCAGTCTTTGGAAACCGGCCCCTGCCCATCTACGGTCGCGACTACATCCGTGCGGTGCAGAGGATCTGGGGCGCATTCGTCACAACCGGCAACCCTAACCCGTTGATCGCCGACACAGATGCCGGGATGCTGACTTGGCCAAAGTACAATGCTGCGATTCATGGGATACTTAATCTCAACCAGACGGGCGGGGTGTTGGAGCCGGCTAATAGAACGCTTGTCCCGGCACTTGGGCAGGTCAATGCTACGTGGGCTGTTGGGCCGGGGCTGAAGAACGACTTCGGGGTTGTGGATGGGTATGAGTGGGAGGGTGGAAGGGGAGCAAGGTGTGAGTTCTGGCGGAGTGTTGCGAAGAGGGTGCCGATGTGAGAGCGGGTGGTGTGTCACTTATCGCTCTTTGCAATGGACGGGGGAGCGGGAAGGTCTTGAAGTGCGACCGAGTTGCAGAGGGGAAATAAGGTTCCGGGCTTTCTATAGGCGCTTACAGCAGTGGATGGCGTACGTGTATCAGGATTATCAGTCTCTTTTTGCTATCGAGTGGTATCTCATTATTAAGGTATGGTACGGGGCCTATAAAAGCTTTCAACTAAAATGATTAAACGGACTGCCAATCTTCCTCCTCAGTCAATGCTATCCGTCGAACAATCACTAGTACTTGCCAGGCTCACCGGGAACACCACTCACAGGCGCAGCACCAGCGCTGTTAGGACCAGCACTAACAGGCGCGGCGCTTCCAGGCACACTGCCAGTGGTGCCGTGTGTAGGAGTTTGCTGAAGACCCTGCGTCTGCAGCGGCGCAGGCGTCTTCTCATCCGCAAGAGGAGCGTGCGCGCCTTCGTTGAGGCTATTGTGGCCCGCAGTCGGGCTCGTGGGGCTAGCGGCAGGCACCTCGTTTGTGACCTGGCCGGCAGCCTGCGAGATGATCTGCCACCACTGCTGTGCGGCCTGAGGCGTGTGCGCTTTAAAGGCCACTTCGTGGTTCATGGAGAATGTGTTGCCCAACTTGCCCTTGGAGACGTCCTTGCCCTTAACATTGAACTTCTGGCCGTTGACAGCACCGACGACGCAATCGGGGAGATAGAGGGAGAGCTCGGGAACAGGGTCCTTGGCGAAGTCGTCGTCAGTCTTGAACTCGTGCAGGAACTTAGAGGGAGTGACGACGTAGTAGTTTGTGTCGTAGGAGCGCATAATCTTGCCCTTCTTTTCAAGCGAGCCGGAGATCAATGGCTGGGTTGAGCGGTGGTTCTGGTTGGGAAACTTGATGTCCTGCACTGTGCGAGCAGGGGCTGAGGGGTCAATTAGGACCTGAT
This sequence comes from Stagonosporopsis vannaccii, assembly GCA_028584115.1. Lineage (NCBI taxonomy): Eukaryota > Fungi > Ascomycota > Dothideomycetes > Pleosporales > Didymellaceae > Stagonosporopsis > Stagonosporopsis vannaccii. The sequence goes on along the minus strand of VWXS01000050.1, from coordinate 158,055 downwards.
TGTTTCGCTCAATAAATCCGTTCCACTCAAAGTCCAGTGGGATGCGCTGCGCAGTTCCTACGATGTCGCCGTAGGCGTTCTTGGTCTGCTCTGCCTGGGTGTTGACGACCTGCATGAACTGGCCCATACCGTGCTGGATTGTCTGAATGATGTGTGCCTCGAACTGAGCGAACGAGTTCTGCACACTGATAAGGTCCTGGCGGTTGTTGTTCTCCTCCTGAACCTGCTTGTTCAGCCGATGCATGATGCCGCGCTGGAGAATGTACGGGTCGTCCGTCGCAGTCATTTTGCCGCCGTGCGACTCAAAGGTAGCTGTGTGCTGTCCCAGAAGCTCAATATGCTTTTGTGTGCTGGCACGTGCCTTGTCGACCGACTTGCTGCCTTTTCCAGCACCCTTAGTGAGCTCCTTGCTCTTGTTCTTAATCTCGCTGTGCAGGCGCTCGAAGATGGGCAAGATGACAGTCTTTAGCTGCTTCTCAGTCTCGTAGTGCTGGTTGGACATTCCCTGCAATCATTGTCAAATGCTGCGCCAACTTCAACGCGCCCTTTACACAACTCACCTGTGTGTTCGATCTGATGTTCTCGAACATGCCTGCGATACCACCAAGGGACTGGTCGAAATGGTGACCCTCCTTCAGGGGGTCTTTGACAGTCTGCCACAGTCAGCACGACACTCTGATAGCTTCACCAGTATCTTATACCTTCAAGATCCTCTCATACTCCTTTCCGTGTGCATGGTGTGTCTTCTCAGTTGCTGTGATGTAGTCTTCGAGGTAGGAGGTAGCGTGCTTCCATGCTTGGAGGCGCTCGCCAAAGAGCTTCGTAACCTGAATCTTGTTAGTGATGTCGTTGACGCTGAAAGACAGCTCCCCTGACCTCAGAAGTATCCTCTCCGGGAATGGCCTCGGCGTCCGAGGTGTTTGTGAACGAGCGCGTCGGCAGCTCGCTGGTAGCAGATTGCGGGGCGCTCATCTTGTCTGCTATGTTTGATGTGCAATCGAGAGGTATGTCGTGATGTGTCTCGCAAAGAGGGGTTCGAGGCGGTAAATTGCGACCAGGGTTAGCTAGCTGCGTTGAGGTAGTTGCGGGGCAGTTGGCAGGGGAGCTCCAGAACGAGTGCGAGGTCGCAAGTCTTTAGCAAAAAATCCGCAGAAGTGGAGAGCCACGGATCCGGTCGTGCTGAGGTCAATATATGCAAATCAAGGCTGTGACGCCAGTCTAGAACACAAGATCGTGAGAGATCCCCAGCAAGGTTGTTAGCCATCGCTGGCTTGAGAGGGCGTCGATCATTCAGGGTTCAATCCACGCTAGTGGCTGTGTGATGTCACCACCCGAAGTAATTTGTATTGCGGGTTGAGAGCGCACACCAACTCGCGCAGATCAACAGTCGAAAATGCTACCGTTCCCTGCTGCGCCACGACAAAGCAGTATGTTGTTAACTCGTTTTGGTCTTTGTTTCGAGAAGTGCGGGTGAGGATTGCGGTACAGTCCGCGGAGCAATGCAGACATCGAGCTGTGACGGTAGCGCGCATTGACGTCTCGTCACAAGACGTACGAAATGCTTGAGGTTCTGCCAGCCAGTAACCCGGCACTTGGTGCGAGTACGATTCTGCGGGGTGCATAAGATTGCTGAGGGGCTGAGAGTGCTCAGCACGTGATCTGAGTGTCTTGGACTGGAGTCTCAGACGTGTTCGAGCGAGACGCCATGAACTGGAGCTGCTGCGATTCAACACCAGAGTGTTGGGAGTGGCTGTGCATCGTCTTCAGCGATCAGGTACCTGAGGTACCTGACGCTACAGCTGTCAGTTCCTTCTAGAAACAGCTAGGAAAAGCTCCGAAACCTAGAATTCGGGTATGGTGGTGGCGTCCGATAGAGCAGCGTGAAGTACGGATCGATCGCATTTGCCCAACAAGTCCACCGGTCCTTCTTGATGATCAGCACCAATTGATCACTAAATTCCTGCCTGTAGGCAGTCCAATGTCTATCTTATGATGTCACATCATCTTATTTTTACCTGTATTCTGCCGGAGCTGAAGATTCGGGTTCCAGGCTAATCTTGGTGGAAAAGACATGCACAGAGAAGAGCTAGGAACGCAGATGGTATTGTATCCTTTTCGAAGGCACGAAAATGTACATTGAAGTGGAGTTTGGGTGATCAAGATGATAGTATATTCACATGAGCTCTAAAAAGCTTCATATGGTATGCATTGGATTCGCCGCCCAATGCTTGGTACATAAAAGTACAGGATATGATAGGAGATCGTTACAGTAGTATTGTTACAGCTTCTTTTCAGCGGCCTTTGCGGCTTCAACACGAGCGTGGATGTGCGGCACAGCATGCGTCCTTGGGACGCCCTGCTTCATGACCTGGTTGAGGATGGCACGGCGGGGCATAGAGATCCTGCTGTACAGCACGACGGCACCTGTAAGCAGAGCCAGAGCGCCAGCCTGGTGAGCAGATGCCAGCCACGTCGGGACCATGTAGATCAGTGTGCTGATGCCAAGGGTGACTTGTAGTGTGACGAGGTGGACCATTCCAAGGACGCCTTTCTTGGCGTCGTTGGGAATGGTGCTGCGAACACCCTTGGAGAACCGAGTATATGCCATGAGTGCCATGATGGCGGTGAAAGTAGTGGTCGCGAGGATACGGTGGTCAAGCTGAACAAGCGAAGGGTTCTCGAGGGCGTTTCGCCAGTAGAGGTCAGACTGGTCGGGAACGTGGCTGTACCAGGGATCGAAGAGCTCCTTCTTGGGCGGTGTGAGGCCAAGGCCCATCCAGGGAAACTCATTGTAGATCAAGCCAGCATCGAGACCAGCGACAAGAGCACCAGACATGGCGGTGGTGAAGACAAGGAGGGTGAGGCCAACTACAGAGCGGCGGAAAACCTTCAGCACAGGCGACTGCAAGGCCTTGATGGACTCGGCAGCTGCAGTGGGATTGGCAAGCATACGGTGCTCCTTGAGGATGTTGAGACCAGTCAGGACCATGGAGCAATAGACGAGGAAGGCAGCGCCGAGATGGGCAGTCAGACGATACTGGCTAACACGCGGATGACTGCCGGGTTCGAAAAGGTCGTCCTTGAGTCCGCTCTTGACCATCCACCAGCCAATGACGCCCTGGAAGCCAATCATACCGCAGATGCCGACGAGCTTGAAGGCAGTCGGCGTGTTGACTCTTTTGCGGGCGATGAAGTAGATGGTAGGTAGCAGGAAGGTGACGCCAATGACACGGCCCCACAGGCGGTGGGCCCATTCCATGAAGTAGATTTGCTTGAACTCGGACAGAGTCATGCTGGAGTTGAGCATGGCAAACTCAGGAGACGACTTGTACTTTGTGTATTCCTCTTCCCAGGCTTCTGGACTCCCAGGCCACAGTGAGCCAGTAACAGGCTTCCATTCGGTGATACTGAGTCCGGATTCCGTGAGTCGTGTAAGACCTCCGAAGATGACAATGCCGAAAACGCTCGCTGCGCTTCCCAGCAGCCAGTAGGCCACGCTCTTCGATGTTGTCTTGGGGAAGCTGCTCGCCTTGGCCTCGGTTTGGGCCTCGGTCTTAGCGGCAGCCTCGGCGATGGCTGCTCGGCCTGCCGCCTCGATCGTGGCACTGTTCTGCAACGGCTGTGTCGACTTCCAGCGCACTGCCTGCAGGACGGAGGGGCGGGGAGCAGCGCATTGCGAGACGAAGAGCGCGGGACGCATGGGCGAGTGGATGCACGGCTTGGCGACAAACAGCCGTCTCGACAGGCGCGGGGCCGCTGTCCGCAGCTGCGGGAAGGCCTGGAAGGCGGATGCCATGGTGGCAGGTGTAGGTGAAGAGCAATGGCTCAGCGGCCGTCCGATGTCGAGTGCCTCAGTCTATGACATTTCTATCGCCGGTGGTTCGATGGCTCCGGCGCTATGTTCGCAAAGAGGAAAGGGCGCTGGGAGGACCCTGCAGCGAATGACCCCACATTGCGTGGCGCACGACGTTGTCGACAGGCGGCGGAAAGAAGCGACGACGGAGCAAGTGAGCACGCGGATGACGATCTGCAGCTGCACCGGCTGCGTGACACGCGCCTGTGTCGCGGCGAACGTGCTGCGCCCTACACACCCTTCTCTCCCCTAGATAACGGATGCTGCCACCTGCCCCGTGAGCGTGCGCACGCGTTCATGCAAGCCGCCGTCATCGCCGCCACGGACCCGATGCCATAGATAACCCCACTTGGCCCTCCACCCGCTCGTGTACCAAGTGACATGGACTTCGCCAACGACACCTCTGCGGGGCACGAGGCTGATGACGGCGACCACGAGCGCCGCCAGGCTCAGGTCAGCGAGCAGAGCGGGCAGAATGCCGGCGAGACATGGCCGCGCTCCGCAGCAGACGCCGCCGGCGCTGCTGCCATGGCGCGCTCACCACACGTGAGCCTCTTCTCACCAGGTGTACCGGCCATATCTCCCACGGCCTCCTCAGATGCAGGTATCGGATATGCCCGGGCGACGCATGAGGGCAGTCCGACACCCACAGGTTCCTCTCGTCCACTGTCCTCGCTTGCCGCTGTCGCCAGCATGACAAAGCGCACATCGAGGCTCAAGCTGGGTGACGACTACACGCCCATTGTGCAACTCCAGACGCAGATACCAAGCGTCCAAAAGAGCGGCGATGACCCAACCACTCCCTTGGACACGCCCGGCAAGAAGCGTACCACTATTGATCTTGTTGGCAACGAGTACGCTACCGTCACCTCGTTGAGCAAGCTCTTTGCCGGGAGCTCTAGCATGTCGAACAGTCGGGCGCCCTCATACAATCAAGCCACCGGTCCGTTGTACCTGCGAGGTATGTCTGCCTGCGCGTCGCTTCTCAAGTGAGCCTCCGCTAACTCGACACAGCATCGAATGACGCAGTCCCCCTCCCTGATCACCTCTACACCCGCGGCCTTCTTGAAGGACGACATTCAGACATATGCGTCATTGCATTCGGCAAGCGGTACAATCTGCACCGCCTGCTTCTTGACCGAGCTCCCTTCTTCACTACCGCCCTTTCTGAACCCTGGATTGAAAGCCAGTCTAAGGAAGTGACATTACATCCTGAAGAGATTGATCATAGCATCACACAAGCTGCATTCGAGCTGGCAATAAGAAAGATCTATGGCGTTGACATCTCAAAAGAGATTGATGCAGATGCCATCGGTCTCTTTGCAACAGGCTGCTGGCTGGAGATGCAGGACCTCATTGACTTGGCTATTGAGTCAATTCTACGTCAGATGGCACCAGAAAATCTTGCACCGCTGATTCGACTGGTCACAGCGAACTACTACGGCCGTTCAGGGGAGCGCATCCTGGAGTCTGCCAAAGCCATGCTTAGTAGGAATGGCTGGGAAATGCCACTCAAGAACTGGGACGAGATGCCAGGAGACATCATCCGAGAACTCGTGGGATCAGACGGCTTCTTCGTTGACAGTGAATGGGACAGGTGGGTACTAGCCAAGCGACTTCTTGACCGCCGCCTTAGACAGGTTGCTGTCGAAGCTGGCCTCATCCAGCGTGGACAGAGGCCTGTACCCAAGGCGCCACAATCGATGCGCTTCACGGCCGTGCGCTTTGATGGTGTATACCGACAGAATGCTTTGACAACGCATGCCTTCGCCTTGGATGCTCAGGCGCAGTGGCTTTCTGTGTACACGAATCCTGATGTTGAGCGCCTACTAGTCTTGCTTGATGAGGGCATTCATTACATTCACATGGAATACGAGCAGCTCGAATTTATTCGTACTGCTCGCGATACATTTGGTTTACCGGTCATGCCTGACAGAGTCATCTCGAATGCGTTATGGCAGCAGCTCGCTCTTCGCCAAAAAGTACTTAACGCAGACGAGTCATCTCTGGAGCTCGGCCTATGCCAAGCTCCACAAGAACCGGAGATCACGAACGTACTCTCCAACAATGAGGATGCCCCAGTCGCTAAGGGCAAGCAGAAGGCGGGCGAGCCAGACGAGGAACCTGAGATCGAGTCAGAAAGCTGGGATGGCAATGGCAAGCCCCGCAAGTTCTGGATACCCAGCACAGACTGCAACATTGTTCTTGGCAATGGTGCTGACCCTGTTGTAACAACATCAAACACATTTCAGCGCCATGCCACTCGTCTGTCTGCTACAATCCAGCCAGAAGACGCCCAATGGGCAACAGACTTTGCTTCTACGCCATCCACTCTGGCCAACCCGAACACTCGAGACTACCCACAACGGCCGGTCTCAGCAGGTGGAAGCAATGCTGGCCAGCCCAAATCGCTTGCATTTAGCGAGTTCCCACCTTTCCGCTTTGCAGCTGAGTTCCCCAACCCGCGCTTCCTCAAGGAGAAGAAGCGCGTGTACTCGAGAACCGTCTCCTACGCCGGTTCGTTGTGGAATATCTACATCCAAAAAGTGCGCTCGGCTAAGAACATTCAACTCGGCGTCTACCTTCATCGTGCTAAGGAGCGCGAGGCAGATGAGTCTGGTCCGGACAGCGGTGTGAGCCAGCAGACTAATGCTACAGTCGACTCTCGTATCGGTCAGCTCGAGCGTGAGATGCTTATGCGTAGCGAGCGGAGGGAGCGTCGGCATAGTACTAGGGTCGCTTTGCAGGACAACACAGGCGATGACGACACAAGCGGTAGTGGCGGAGATCCGGATTCAACACTGGTATCGACGGGCGCTAGAAATCCCCTGTTTTCTAGCAGTGCTATAGGTCGTCGTCGAAGTGTTCCCATCGCTCGACATTCTAGCCACGGCGGACATGCATCGCCACTCAATACAGGCTTCGAGTCAACACCGCTATCATCGGCCCTGGGTCATTCCTACCATGCAGCTGACGATTCAGATGAAGAAGATGAGCTAGATTCGGCTCACTTGAACCCATCTCTGAACCCTCTCGTGCGCAAAACGCGTCTGAGTATGCCGACCTTGCCAGCATACGTAGACGGCAGGCCTACCATCAGGACGTATTTTAAGATCTATAGCCCGTCAAAGGGCGGCCGCATGTTGAGCATCTACGAGAGCGCCCCTGACAAATTCAACTTCAGCCAGAGTTGGGGATGGAAAAGCAGCACGCTCATGCTCGACGAGGTCATAATCAACGGAGCCGCAGGTGACTCACCGCCAGCGCCGGAGTCTCTACCTTCGAAGAAGGGCGACGGCAAGTTGAGATTCATGGTTGTCATTGGTAACCTGTAGTTACATTATCATGTGCAGCCAGTGCAGGTCCTTGTTTCACTGGTATGAGCATCGGGTTTCCTCGGTCACTCATTGTTTTCGCGACTCTATTCAATAGTTTTCTTTCACCCGGTTGAAGCATTCTGCAAGTATGGCGTTGGGAGCGTCCTTCGTGTCTCAAGATATACCCACATAGCATATACCGACACAGCGATGAACGACATCACAGCACGTCGAATAGATCAGTCTTTCCTGCCAGCGTAATGTTGCTGAAGTGCAGATTTTAGTATGTCTACAGGTAACGATCGACACGCTGACTACCGATGCAAGGCAAGATGCCTACGGTTACCACACACAGCCATCACGCTATGGTCTTGCGATCGGCGACCGTCCGACTGTCAGGTTACTTATCGGATTATTGCCGAATTGCTCGACGTTCCACGCCCTCGCTTCTCGCCAACCACCGGGATGTCTCTTTTGGGTAAGCCCACGCACCCCAGCTACGTCATCGCCTTCTCCGCAAGCCACTCCACAATCCCCAGACGTCTATTTCCGCTGTTCAAGTCGCGCGAAGACTTGGGTCTACACCTGGGCATGCGCTAACGAGGCTTCATTGCACCAACGGAGCTTAGTCCTATGTGGTTTAAACGGTCAGACCTGCAGTTCGCTGCGGCGTTGTACCGAATGATGCACGCGATGATGTCCTCTTCTCGTTGGAAACACGGGATGATCTTGGCCGGAAGGTGCGCCCGGATAACGGTGATGCAGTTGCTCACTCAGTTTATATAACCGCCAGTGGATCCAGGGTTCAACTTCACGCGCGTTGGCTCTTGGTCCCGCTGTTTCTTCGACCTCTTCGCACGCTTGTCGCTGTTTGTCGAGTTCCCCGCCGCCATCATGATCAGAACGCCGTATCTTAACTGGTATGGAAAGGGCTTCAGGCTCAGGGCCATGATTACAGTTGCTTGTCAGATGGCGTTCGTACTGTTTGGTTATGATCAGGGTGTCTTCAGTGGAATCGTGGGAAACCCAGATTTCCTCAATACTTTTGATCATCCAAGTCCAGCGCTCGAGGGCATCATCGTCTCCATCTATAACTTGGGTTGCTTTACTGGATGTATCCTGACGTTTATGTACGCCGAAACAACGGGCAGGAAGCTGGCCATGTGGATTGCCATGGTTTGGATTATTGTAAGTATCACAAACAAGCTCCGTAAACAACATGACTGAAATACACAGGTCGGCGCCGTCCTCCAAACGACCGCCTTTTCTGTGCCACACATCATGATCGCGCGGTTCCTCACCGGTATCGGAACAGGCATTGAGACCTCGACCGTTCCCATGTACCAATCTGAACTCTGCGAGGCCAACAAACGTGGCCGTCTCGTCGCCTCCGAGCCTCTTTTCGTTGGAGTCGGAATCGTAATCGCCTACTGGTTCGATTACGGCATGTCCTTCGTCCCTGGCTCTATCGCCTGGCGCCTGCCCATCGCATGTCAGATGATCTTTGCTTTCGTATGAATTCCCAACATACTCCCATCAACCACCCTTTAACAACACCAGGTTGTCATCGTCCTCGTATTCGGCCTACCCGAGTCGCCTCGCTATCTCTACAAGCACGGCCGCCACGAAGAAGCCCTGCAGATCCTTTGCGACGTGTATGATGGCACGCCCGAAGACGAAACGATCGCAAAGGAAAACCGCGAGGTGCTCGAGGCACTGAAAGTTGAGGAAGAGACGGGCGAATACCGATGGTCTCAGCTCCTCAAGCGTGATAGGGTGCAGACCGGTCGCCGTGTGTTGCTCGCGTACGGTGCGCAGTTCATGAACCAGATGGGTGGTATCAATCTTGTTGTTTACTACATCACCTCGGTTTTGCAGCTCAATGTTGGTCTGTCACGCAACCTTTCGCTGTTGCTGGGTGGTGTGATCAACGTGAGTTGATATCTGTGATTGCGTTGATACTTCGCTAATTCGAGTAGATGATGTTCTTCTTCGGATCGCTGTACCCAACATTCACACTCGACAAGACTGGACGACGCAAGCCCATGATGTGGGGATCCTTCGGCTGCGGCTTCAGTATGCTGATGATCTCCATCCTACTCTCATTCCAAATGCGGGGAGCGGACGACCCGATCGCTAAAGCAACCGCCAGCGCGAGTGTAGCCTTCTTCTTCACCGTAAGTCTTCAGACTTCCTTTCCCGGTTCTATCAAACACAGTCTGATGACCGCAGTACATGCTCTCCTTCGGCGCGACTATGAACTGTATACCTTGGGTATATGTTCCAGAAATTCTTCCTCTCCACGTCCGCGCAAAGGGCACCGCAGTTGGCATCTCCGCGAATTGGCTCTGGAATTTTTTCGTCGTGATGATCACGCCAACCTTGCTGAACTCCCTTGCGTGGAAGGGCTATCTGATCTTCATGTGCCTGAACTTCAGCTTCATTCCGCTAGTCTACTTTTGCTACCCCGAGACCTCTAATCTCACACTCGAGGAGGTCGATTGGCTGTTCTATGAAGGCGACGTGGTTAAGAGGTCGAGGCGGGTCGCGAAAGTGGGTTGGGAGCAGGCCGAGGGGGTGCAGCCTGACGCTGGTGTGCTGGAGACAGGGAGCGTAGGAAGCAAGCATAGTGAGAGCAAGGACCTTGGGACTGAGAAGAGGGAGCATGGGAGTTTGTAAAGCGAAGGATTGGCCGGAGAGATCGAGTGTATCTTAAGATGTTCAGAGCATGCGCTGACAAGATACCGAAATCGATGCGAACCTGTCGTCTACTTCCAACAATTCGACAACACAACTTCAACATCTGCCGAAGAGAAGCTTTTAGAGCCCTTCTCAGAAGTGTGAAGAAAACCATAACTGAGTCTGGCCAGAGGTGAGATGGCATGCGTTCTCAGATCCATCGGCTGGCTGCCCATGAATGCATGTCACCAACGAGCCTCTTCCGAAACGGTTCGTATCTCAGCCCGTGGGTAGCAAAAAAGAAATTCCAACCACCGTCCGAGCTCAACTTACAAAATAATATCGCACACTCGCACGCCCAAGAAAGCCCAGAAGTACCCACCAACGGTTGCTTGGCGTCCATCACGGTGCTCAACAAACTTGAACGCCCAGTCGCGTGCAGTGATTCCGCAAACGTTGCAGAATCAATTAACAGGTGCTGAAAAGTTTCGAAAAATGAGGCTGCTGGTCACCTCGACGCTGTTCTTTGCGGTAGGGTTCGTCTCCCTTGCAGGCGCAACGGATGTATCGAGTACTTCCCCTCCAACAGCAGCAGTCACACCATCAGACGCAAGCATTAAGTTGGAATACAACGACAATCATGATAATGCTGCACAAGATCCGCTGCAAATTGGTGGCATGGGGCCAAGTGAATCGCCCAGGCATCGACAAGAGAAGGCGCATCTAATGAAGAGAATGGACCGCAAGACGGGGAAATGGGATAGAATCCATCCGCGGCATCGACTACTCGAGGCACTTTACGGGTTCACGAAGTATCGCGAACGCAATACGGTCGAGCTGGAGAGGTGGAGATCGATGTACGGAAACGTCGTGAAAGCGCAGAAGAAGGTATGCTTCACAAAGACAATCGTTTCCAGGCACCGAGCTGACTCAAACCAGATCTTGGAAAAAGCTGTTGGCTACAAGAAGAAACTCAAAAACATTGAGGAGCTGATTTATACTAATGAAGTCCTCTGTAAAGCCATCATCGCAAACGCCATGTCGTTCTACGGCATCGAGCAGAAAGAGCTTGACGCGCATATCAACGAAGCAGAAGCTGCAGGCCGCGTGGCGGACCGAATTTCCACCTCCCAAACACTCAAGCACTTTGTCCGTGACTGGGCCGATGAGGGAGCAAAAGAGCGTGCGGACGCTTTCCCCTGCCTGCTGAGCGCTCTTACCCAGCTCCAACCCGCTTCATCCGACTCTCCACCGCTCAAGATTCTACTCCCTGGCTCTGGCGTTGGCCGTCTAGGAACTGAAGTCGCCAACCTGGGCGGCTTCGAAGTGACAATCAACGAATGGAGTATGTACATGAATATTGGGTACCGGTTTCTGTTCGGCCCCTCGCTCTCCGTCTCCAACCCCGCGACTGTGCACCCCTTTATCGACGGGCTGAGCCACCACGCCACCACCGCGGACCTCCTGCGCGCCGTCACGTTCCCAAACACGGACCCTAACCCCGCTGTGCTGCTCGTAGAGGGCGACTTCAATACCGCTTTCGTGGGCAAGGAAGGCCATTTCGATATCATACTCACACATTTCTTCATTGACACCGCGCGCAATCTGATGAGCTACTTTGATACTATTCACCGCCTGCTCGCGCCAGGCGGGCGCTGGATCAACCTTGGGCCGCTGCTGTACGGGACGGGTCCGTTTGTGCAGCTCAGCCTCGATGAAATTATGGCGGTAGTTGAGGAGATGGGGTTCGTTTTTGAGGACCTGGGAGAGGAATGTGGAGTGGAGACGTTTGAGGGGAAGAAAGTCAGGTGGACGGAGGCGGAGTATGGGTTTAATGGCAAGGCGTTGACAAGGAATTCGTATAAGGCGCAAGTATGGGTTGTGAGGAAGGTGTAGATATTGCAACCATACTCAGCCTTGCATGTTTGCTTAGGTGAGAAGATGCACTGTTGAAAATACGGGTTGTCATGACGCAGCTGTGTGACAAACATTCGCAGCAGGAACAAAGCTTTGGAAGAACTTCTTGGTCCCACTGGACTCGAACTGGACGTTGGATCTGGAAAACTATACGGGATCAAGGAATGGGATCATGAGAGTCAAAGTCAAAGGCTTATTGTGATAAGCATGCAGCTGCCTCGGCTGGGCAATATGGCTTAAAGATGAAAAGTGAAAGGAGTCGACAACCAGCACTATATCGTTGGGAACGGTGGAATGCGCACCGGAAATGCAACGAGGGTCAAAGCTACTGTAGATAATCGATGTTTGTCTGTTTCATCACACATCGTCTCCTGGACATTCTTGGAGTTATTCTCAACGGAGCCTTAGATAGCCGTTGAACATTGATAGCGTCATCAACAGAGCTTGACTCGTAGCAGGCTCAAAAAAACGCAGATTCAGATCTGAACGAACAAATAGAACAGGCTTGAAGACAAGGAAGCGGCCAAGGAAGGCGACGATTGATGCGTGAATGGAGCGGCTGGAGGACGCGACGTGCAGTGGGAGGCCCACATTGACTACCCAATGGCAGTTGCAACCACGGAAGCCACAAGACCAAGCCCCGCAACTACTCCCGCCACCGTCAATCGCCATCTCGTCGATAAGACCGTCTGAGCTCGGTAATCCTGTCCTTTTCTCGACAAAACCTCAGTCCCTGCATCGACTACTGTTATTGTGCATCCTGCAACCATGCCTCAATTTCTGCGCCGCATATTTAGCGACAGACATCTGACCTTCCGGCGGGATCCGTCTACACAAGACGACGTACAGCAGTCACGACGTGTCATCACCAAAAGTGCGACAGGGAGGACAGAGACCCGACTTCGAGCCAGACTTTCGCAACTCAATCTCGCATTTCACTCAGAGGAAGAATCACGCTTGGAGGATGGAGCAAGTTTAGCCGGAAGCGGCGCTGCTCGGCCTATCCTTGCGCCGAGTATAGGATCCCATGAACGATATGCACCTGCAGCGAAAACAAAGGCGCCAAGGAGAAGATTGAGCAAAAGGCATCGTATGCCTGACCTGAGAGCTTGAGATGTGTCCGTATGCTACCCTGAAGTAGTTCGCTGCGAGGCTGCCAGCTGACTAGGCGTAGAAGGAACGATTTCGACATTACACGACTGTACATAGCGAAAGCAAATCTTTATTCGGCGATCTGAGCTCACGAATCTTTCGATTTACTGATGACGAGTAGTATTTGGTGACCACCGCTGATCATGTTCAAAAGGGTCCACCAAGCGGAGAAGACTCGAACTATAGAAACCTAATTCACCAGGTCGATCTTCTGAGGCGTTTTACGAAGAGCACATGCCCTCTCATCACCAATCTGTATATGTCTAATGGACCTGACGTTGCTGTTCGCATTGCTCGTGTCCAAACCCCGCGCTTACTGCACAGCCTTGGCCGACCCACCTCGAGGCTCCCGGTGAGCCCCATCCTTTATTCCTACGGCAGGAGAGAACCAGTAACATCTATCACCACAAATTTGTGGGCTGACATCGCGTCCGTGACCGAGTAGGGTTACAATACCGATGCTCCACAGTCTGCCTTAAGCTCTACTTAAACAACCACACATGAACGTTGATAACGTCGATCTGTTTGCGATACTATTACCCTATTAACAGATGATGAAGATTAAAAAAGGTATCCTGCTCCAGGTTTTGAACATTACAGTCCTAGCATCAGCCTCTGAGCTACAATGTAAATGTGTAAGCACGGGACGATCGAGCTCCTCTTCTTTCCCAGATCCACTCACGAACGACAATTAGACACCCAAAGACGCTTACTGGCCCAGTACCTCAGATTGGGCTCAGTTGAATACTACACTCTCTGGTTCCTTGATACGCGCTGTTCCACCGGCCGCTGTCTGCTACGCTGACGAACCTAACTACAATGAGGAAGCATGTTCCCGCATTCGTGAAAGATGGTTCGATTCCACGTTTCACGGTTCAGACCCCATCAGCGTTGACTATCCCATCTGGACAAACAATTCTTGTAACCCCATCTACCTCAATGGCACAAGCATCACCGGTGACCCCAACGCTGGACGGAGAGGATGTGGTGCAGCCACTTACCCGGCATTCGTCGTCAACGCTACGAGTGCTGAACAAGTCGCCATAGCTCTTAAATGGGCCGTTGAGAGAGATATCCGTGTCGTGGTCAAAGCGACAGGGCATTCTTACACGGGACGCAGCATTGGAGGCTCCAGTCTCTCAATTTGGACGCACAACTTCCGAGGTCTCGAATACATACAGGACTTCAGCCCTACCTCCTGTCCAGACCTGGATACATTCTCCGCAGTGCGTGTAGCGGCCGGTCACACAAATGGCGAGGTCCAATCGTACCTCAACCACCACAGCCGAATCATCGTCAGCGGCGCAAACCCAAGCGTCGGCATTGTGGGCTGGCTGACCGGTGGCGGCCACGGATTCCTCTCCAGCACATACGGGATGGGAAGTGACAATCTGCTCGAAGCGACCGTCGTCCTTCCAAATGGGTCAATCGTAACCGTAAATCCGTGGCACCACACTGACGTGTTCTTTGCAATCCGTGGTGGCGGCGGGGGCACATTTGGCGTCATCACTGAAGTGGTGCTACGAACCTTTCCCAGTCCCCAGACAAGCATGCACGTTTTCCGCCTCGCCTCGCTACCGGAAACCACAGACGAACAATTCTACGAGGCTGTAGGGTATCTCCACACGCAGATGCCCGGGCTCAAGAAGGGTGGAATGGCAGGATACTACTACATCGTCGGACCGCCCGCTGCGCCCACTCTATCACTAATGTGGGCATTCATGCTCTTCGACAGACCAGATGGGGCTGCAGAAGCGCTGATGGCGCGCATAGAAAGCTATCTCGCCGCCCACGCGGACTTGTTCGCCTTCTCCTCCAACCTCACGTCCGGACCGAGCTACTTCTCCCTCGCCGCATACATCCCCAACGAGCCCGTCGCCAACGGGGGCAGCACCTACGGCTCGCGCCTGCTGTCCCCCTCCTCGCTCTCCAATCTTTCCCTCACGGCCCGGACCCTACACCTCGTAGGCCCAAGCGGCCACCCCTCCCGCCCAAACGGCATCTCGAATCCCACCCTCATCGGCCACATGATCGGCCCCCTGCCCAGCGCCCCATCCTACTCCCCACACACATCCAGCCTCAACCCTGCGTGGCGAGATACCCTGACGCACCTCGTCGTTGTCGAAGGTTGGCAAGATGGCGCGCCCCAGTCGCTGATCGAGAATGTGTATAAAGAGGTAAGTGCCAAGACACAATTACTGCGGGGATTGAGTCCAATCACGGGTGCGTATTTCAACGAGGCAGATAGTAGGGAGACGGGGTGGCAGGAGAGTTTCTTCGGGGCGGGTTATGAGAGGTTGGTGGGAGTGAAGAGGGAGGTTGATCCAAGGGGGGTATTGTGGTGTCGGCTCTGTGTGGGGAGTGAAGTGTGGGAGGAACATGAGGGGGAAAGGCTTTGCCAGACTGGGCGGAGAGATAGGAAGCATTGAGTGGCTGTAGATGAGGCTGGGAATTGGTCGAGCCTCTGAGTGAGAAAAGTCGTGTTCTCTTTGAATCCTGTTGTGCTACCTGTGCTTTCTGCATCTGTAGCGTGCCGCATGCATCAGCTGCGGTTCAAGTCTGCGCGTATCATGGTGGACTCATGTGAAATTGTGAGTGCCTTTGCCTCCAGCCTTGCCCAAGGGTGTACACAAGCCTGTTTGATCGATTATGAGATACAAAGCGACACTTTTGGGACATGAGGGACTGATTTGACATTCTATGGCAAAGGCAATCTAGCATGTACGTATCATCCAAGTGCTGACGGTTGATGTGAACACTAACTGCGTCCCGCGACCGCTCAGCATTACAGAAAAGTACACGAGCGACATGTGTCTGACATTAGTCATCACTATCGTACTCTTCATCATCATCGCCCAGTAGTGCAGGGTACTGCCGTCTCCGCAGGTCTTGCTCCAACCCACCTTCGCTCTCGGGGTCGACGTAGCCTTTCCCTCCGAAGAGGCTGAGAAGTACGGGGAGAAGGATGAGCGCGTGCGTCGAGGCCCATAAGACGAGGGCGACCCAGACGCGGAAGTAGTAGATTTCGAAGATCTGGGACGTATGATCAGACTTGTAGGCATGGAGGGGAAGAGGGAGAGGAAGACATACCTTGCTGCGCGTGAAAGCTAATACGCCGACGCCCAGGATTTTAGTGATTGTGATGCCGCTGATGACGCTGCTGGCGACGTTCACCATGGCAGTCCATGCCCGCGCATCACGAGCACGGAAGCGGTGACGCGGTGCACGTTCCATTGTTGCGCGGCTAGGGAAAGTGAAGGCGCGGGCAATGTGGGCTGTGAACTCGACGCTAATGCCGACACAGATGATGAGGTTGACGAGTGAGACTGCATTCAGAGATACACCCAAGACAGCCATGGAGCCAATGATAGCGGAGACGGTCATGGCAACGACGAGAGTGACGATCAGGCCAGTGGCAATGGAGCCGAGTAGAATGGTTGTAATGACGAATACAGCGGCGAGTGCTGAGCCAATGAGTGCGCCTGCGAGACGGACAATCGAGGTGTATTGATCGAAGAAGATGTAGAATTTTGAGTATGGGAAGACCTTGGTCTCGACGTCCTTGGAAATCTCCTTGGCAATGCGGCGCGCTGCAGTGTAAGCGGCGATGAAGTCACTTTGGGAGCGTAGAGGGGTATGCATGGTACGGAAGTGCGATGCTGAGACAGTGTTGTGCTTGGAATCAATGACGAGAGCGTCGGCGTATGCAGCCTTGCCACCAAGAGGGCAGTCCTCTGTGGTAGGAGCCTCGATCCAGCGTTCAAGGTAATGAATGAACTCCTCACCCTCAGGCATGCCGAACAGGGTCATATTCCAGGCTGGCGTACGGTTCGCGAAGCAAGGCTTGCCCTTGTCGACACAACACTTCTCGTTCTCAGGGTTTAGCCAAAGGAAGAAGTCGTCCAGCCAGCTAGCGGCAGGTGCAGCCAAGTATGAAATCTCGGGTCGCTTGCGCTCAGCTTCTACTATGTTCGCAAGGCTGCCTTGATCGCATGTAGAGAAGCGCCCACAGAGTTCTTTCTGAGGCCTCCTCTCGGTGACATTGAGTTCCTTTGTTACAAAGTAGACGGGTGGGCCGACGTCGAGGTAGTCGTACAGATCGTTGAAGTACGGAATGAGGTAGGAGTCACTTGGCATAGCAACACGCTGGTCAAGACCAAGCTCGACGGCAGGGAATAGCGCGATACCGGCGGTGAAGATACCGAAGAAGACTGCAAGTATCACAACCTTGGTCTTCTTTCCTAGCAGAGCGGGGGCATAGGTCTTGCGAATGAAACGCTGTAGAGCACCTTCTTCGCCAGCGCCCGGGTTAAGATACCCAGAGTCAGCCTTTGATACTCGCAGAAAGGGGAAGCAATCTGCACGGTTCGTCTCCACACGCTGCTGGTTCAGAGACAGGACAGCGATGAACATTGTAACCTGGAGAATGGCGTTGATGAAGACAGCACCGGCGGCATAAGCAGCAAAGTTGCGGACGGCAGGCATGCCAACAGCGCAGCCAAGAGCGAATGCAGTCGTCTCAGTCAGCGCAGAGAGAAGAATTGAAGGCCCCATGCGGCCAAGAGCACGCGAGACGCGTTCTGGGATGGATCCTTCGGGGTGGCTGATGTTGATACGCTCGAATTCGTGTACAATGAGGAAGATGTTGTCGACACCAACAGCCAGAACCAAAAAGGGAATGACTTCGGCAATGATCAAGGTGACCTTGATACCCGCAGCAGAGAAAAGTCCGACAGAAGCGGCAACGGACATGAGGACGATGAGGATGCCAACTGTGCCCAGCATGAACTTGGACTGCACAAGCGCGTTCGCGGGGTTCCGGAGAACAGATCGAACGGTAAGTGTGGTCGAGCCAAGAGCGAGTGAGGCGTACAAAAACATGATGATGTAACTTACCACCACGATCTTAGCGTCGGTGTTGGTGCTCTTGTTAAGCTCCTGCTCGAGACTGACTTCCGTATTGAAGCTTAAACGAAGCCCACGAGCTTTTGCATCCTCTTGTACCAGTTTGAGGTAGTTTTTCATCTCGTCTTCAAAGTCCATGGCTCGTTGCAGCTCAGGCGTACCTTCAGCATGGTTCTTGACCACCCATGTGACGACAAGCGCCTGAGCATCAAGGACGCTTTGGTTCACGCCGCCAAACAGGAGATGCGGGTCTAATGGCTGTTGAAACTCGGGCAGACATTGAGTAGGGTTGTCGACGCAATCCATAATAGCATCTTGCCAGCTGCTGGGTGAGAGGTTTGCGAAATCGCCTTGGAAGTAACCGGTCACTGACTGAACGACGCAGGCATCTTCAATCGGCTTGAAGCAGACCTGATCGAGGGTGACACCGCTCTGGGAAGACTTGAGGCGACGAATCTGATCTTCGACGCCGAACCACCAGTCCAGGGTTTCGTAGCTCAAAACTGGTGCACCTTTATGGGTGTCGTTGACGAGGAAAGCCTGCTCTGCTCGGAAGAAGGGACCAAACTTCTCGTCAAAGAAAGCTTTCTCCTGTGCTGCCGCCGAGTCCGGTGCCACCCACAAGCGGACGGGGTCGGTCTCAATTGTAAAACGAAGCCAGCCTAGACTCATCAAGCCGACGACAACGACGCTGGTGACGATGGTGATGAGGGGGAACCGTGCACACACGTAGCCAAGGCGGCTGAAGAGACGGTCGCACCATGTGTTGACGAAGTAGTGTTTCGTAGGGCGATCGAGCATACCAACGTTGTGGACAATGTCGCCCTCATCTTCATCGTCGCTGGGTTCGAGGTCTTGTAGCAATCGAAGCCGTTCGTTCTTTTGTTGCGAATGTTTCTGGTACGCGACATGTCCAGCGACCGCAACACAGAGGATTGCGAGTAGAACAGAGTAAACGATAATAACAGCGAAAGACAGGCAGGGGAGTAGGCCGACATAGCAGTGCTTAACTTCTGACACCTCAGGCAATTCCGTGCAGGAAGCGCCACAGTCAAGACAGGCGCATCTATACACCTCTTCTTCAGTGTCGCATGGGTAGGCGTGCTTGTTCATTGCCTTCATGCCAGGGAACTCAGCGTCGTCGGGGCGTGGGAAGTCCATCTGGAAGGGGGATCCGAGAAACTTCTTGTCGCCAAGGAACTTCAAGAATTGAGTGTAGTTCTTCGCACCGCCACCGATGAAATCCATGGCTTTGCCGTTTGTGGCGCCAAACTTGACGTCCTTGCAACTGTCGTAGAATGTTCCCGCATATTCGTCCGAAACGAGGTGAGTCAGCTGTGTGACCAGGTACTTGTCGCCCTTGGGCGCGGTGTTGGTGACGTTGATGAACAGCGACTGGTCAGGCGAGCAGGTGAATGTGCAGAAAAGGTTGTAGAAGTTCTCCTTGCAAGCCGGGCAGGCGTTGATGATAGGCGTAGCGCGATCAAGGTTCGTCTTGAGCACCTCTAGCTGGTCTGCCTCACAGCACACGTCTGTGTCTGCCCACTTGGCGCCGCAGATGTCGACAAGCTGCTTCCTGACGTCGTCTGCGGGCGCCTTTGCCAGCCCGTTGTCTGGACAAGGCAGCTCAGAACCGAAGAAGCTTTGCGCGCCACACTGCCCTCTTATTGCGCATCTACCCTTCTCGTGCTTGGTCGTCAGGTCGGGGCCTGCAAGCGCCGAGCCTGTCAGTATGGAGAGTAACCCCACTGTTATCGCCCGCCCTCCTGCTGAGCACCATTGTGGCATCTTGTCAAGATACTCCTCGCGGAGCACGCTTCGCAACGCTAGCAGGGGGAAGTGGTTTGGTATGCGGCCGTCCGATTGTGATGGCTTTGTCAATCGAGGCGTGCGGGTGGACGCGGTGCGATGGCGTAGAGAAGCCGAGGTGGCGCGTAGCTGGAAGCTCTAGTGGAGCCTGGAGATCTCCGCTATCTTGAGGAACGTAACGGATGCGAAGCTGTGCACAGCTTACGCAATGCAACTGTAAGGAGAACTGTGCGCCGCAGCTGTCAGCCGGGTCGTAGTAGCGATTGCTGTGGGCGTGTGTGAAGCATGAGGCAGCTGTTTGACTTGTGCACACGAGACGTCACTGGTCACTGGACAAGCGGCTATCCGCCAGGAACAGGAAGGATCGCCGATTCCAGAACGCCAACCACGCTATTTCCAACAATTCCATATCACATCACCATTATAGTGCCATCGCGTCAAAATCTAAACGAGTGCCTTTCAGGCGTCTAGTGTTCATTCAAGATCCTATCTGGGTCGTAAATCGGTGGTATCAATGTGCCCTTGTACCACCAGGGTCATTATCATCATCTACAGGTGTCTTGCGACGGGGTATCCATCCTTTTGCTCCATGCCTTTTCATCAAACATTTTACTTGCGCAGATACTGGACAAGCTCAGTAAGCTGCCCGCGTGTCTCGTCCTCCAGCTGATCCTCGGAGTTCAATGCCTGCTCGAAGATGGGCATCAATGTGGGGGTGAGCTGCTGAACAGTGGGGTCGTTCCGCTGATACAGCTTGACGAACATGCCAAAGATGGGCTTGTTCTCCTCATAGTCCTCACGGAGGGGCAGGAGCTGGACGAGGCGAGGCAGAACCTCGGGAACGGGCAGCCTGTCAGTGTGCTTGGAAATGAATCGGCTCACACATCCTGCCGTGTTGTCGAGGAGGCGAGGCTGATCCTTGGCGTCCAGAAGGGGCTCAATCTTGGAGAAGATGGTGGGGAGGTTCTTGACGATCTCATCGTCGTTGGTGGTCTTCTCGCACAAAAGTCCCATGCCGTAGACAGCGTTTGATTTGGTGTCCACATCCTCGTCAGACAGGCGGTGGAGGAGGACCTTGAGCAAACCGGTCGAGTATTGAGTGCATCCCTCGCCCATATTGCCAACGCACTCGGCGATAGTACCGACAGCAGCACTGCGCTCGGTGGCCTCCTGACTGCTGGCATACTTCAGAATGGGCTTCTCGAACATCTTCCAGAGCTCGGAGAACTGGCTGCCAAGGGCGACAGCAAGGCAAGTGACGACCTCCATGGCGGTCTCAATGACCAACCAGTCGTACTCAGAGGACTCATCAAGGTCGATCTCTTCACCCTCGTCGCCAAGATCCTGCTGACAGGGGTGGCGCTTGGTGATGACAGCGAGCAGCTGCTGGCACATGTCGGGCACAACAGTTCCGCTTTCGGTCATCAAGACAGCGGGGCCGCAGAGCTTAAGGGTGGCAGCAATATCGCGATTGATGTCAGTGACAGTGCCCCTGGGTCTTGTCAGTAATAATCTTTTGTGATGTGACAATACAAGTCCGGTAGAGTAGGATGCTCAGACGTGATTTCGCTTTCACCTCAAGTGCAACAATGTGCATCGGAGTGAGCTGGGATTAACGAAGGTTGTGTCATCTTTGCAGGGAGTGGGCGATATAGCTTCAATAAAGGAGGGTACGTACCGGTCCATCTCGTCTTGCCAGGTAGCCATGGTGGCGGTCATGACAAGATTTCCAAGCTTCTTAAGCTCCGCAGGGGGCTCTACCTTGAGGGGCAGACCAGGAGACCACTTGGCCATACCGTCACCCTCAGCCATGCCAAAGAGGCAGGCAAAAGTGCGCCAGAGAGTGCCAAGAGCAGCCTTGCGAATACCCTCGTAAGAGTGGTCTACCAGCTCCAGAAGCTTGGTGACGGTCTGCTCGAGGTAGGGAATAAACTCGCGGCGGGTGTGGGTGATGATATCGCCGAAGACCTCAGCGGCGATCTCTTTCTCCATGGCAACAGCAGTGACGCCCTCAAGGTCGTCCCAATCATCGTCATCAACCATAGCGTCATTGAGGTCCTCGAAGTCGTCGTCATCGTCCTCGCCGGCGGACATGACCTTGACCTTCTGGCCCTCGATGATGACCTCCTGGCCAACAAGCTCGCTGGCGTGCTCGCCAAGCTCAACATCGGTACCTGTCTCATCTTGGTCAAGACACTCGTTGAGGCCCTTAACAGCACCCTGAAGGTACTTTGCGAAGCCCTCCTCGTAGACCTTGGCCATTGTGCTCCAGAGGATATAGCTGGTCTCTCGCAGACGAGGGTGGTCAAGGTGAAGAGCCTCCTCGGAAGCCTCCATGAGGGGCAGAACGTAAGGCTCGAAGGGCTCAGGACCGACAGCCGAGGCGATCTTACCCATGGAGTCGCAGGTAACTCCACGGAGGTCCAACTCGTCCTGGCTGTCCTTTATCCTGACGTAAGGGGACAGCTCGTTCATGGTCTGCTGGAAGAAAGGCAGGAAAGCCTTCTCGGCAGCTGAAGCGATGGAGCCAACAGCACCAATAGCGGCGCTCTTAGCCTTGAGATCCTCGTGGTGAAAGAGCTTGCTGAAGCGGGGGACCAACTCAGAAACGTACTTAGCCGCATCCTCGGGGTCAAGGCCCTCGATGAGAGAGTCAACGGCGTGGCAAGTTCCACGAACAATGGAGAGAGTGCGCTCATCGTCAGCGCTAGGTGCATTCTGCACGGCGAGGTCAAAATTCTTGATCATAGCGGGGATGAGTCTAGCGTGCTCCTTGCCAACATCCTCAGCAAGGTCGTCGGCCAAGCGAGCGATACCATTGAGTGCAGCAGCGCGGACCTTGAGCTCGGGATCTTCGAGAAGGTGGTAGACCATGGGCAAGATCTCGTGAAGCTGGGTGGCGATGAAGTCAGGGGCACCCTCGACACACATTCCCAGTGCGAGTATACCTGCCTGGCGGTAGTCAGGGTTCTGAGAGGAGAAGTAGTTGCCAAGGTTCTTGAGCAGAGGAATGACGACCTGGCTAGGAGGCAAGCTAGAAGCCAAGATGTCGAGCAGACCAAGAGCGGAACGAGCAGGGGTGACATCCTCGTCTTCGCTAGACAGGTCACCGAGCTCAGTGACGATGTGAAGGGCCTTCAACGTGAGCTCCTCGCCGATCTTGAGGGCCTGAACCTTGAGCTTCCTGTAGCGCACACACTGCATGAGGAAGGCTAAGGACTGGGAGCGGTAGTCATCCTCGACCTCTGTGGAAGCAGAGAGCTCGAGCATGAATCTGACAAGATCCCCAAAGTGCTTCTGGAGCAGGGCAGACTCACAGCCGAGCAGAGTCTGGAAGACCTCGAAAGCCTGCATGGCGTGCTCCTCGTCACCCTCATCGACAGTCTGCTTCAGGACAGCAACCATCTGGGGGATAGCCTGCTGGAACGCATGCAGAGACTTGGCATCCTCATCGGGCTCGAGAAGCATAGCCATGCGGCTCAGACCGATCATGGTGTTGATCCTGACATCGGCGCTCTCGGGGTCTTGAATGGTCTTGCTGAACAAGCTGTAGAGATCAGACGACTTGCCGGGGAAGGAATCACCAGTCTGCTCGAGGGTTGTCCAGATGATGAATGTCCCGACTTCTCTGTGCTGTGCGGTGCTGCTGGTGGCGGCCTGGTGAAGGTGGCCAGGCAGGTCAGCCCATTGTGCATCCTCGAAGTCCTGCGCAGCGATGGCAGCGACAACACGGGCAGCAGAGTGCCTTGTAAGCTTCGAGTCTTCGTTCAATGTAAACTGCAACAGCTGGTTTCGCAGGGAGGTCTTCTGGTCCTCGGGAAGCGCGGCCCAGTGCTTGACAACAAGCTTGCGGGCCTCGACGGCGGCAAGCTGCTTCAAGCCCTTGTCGGGGTGCCCGCAAAGAACCTGGAGCAGCGCATTGAGGGACGCGGGGGAGTTGTAGTAGTTCTTGTTCAGAGTAGCCGTGGCGTTTTTGACAACTTCCGTGTCAGCTAGAAAAAAATATGTTAGTTGCAGAGACTGGGGTTGGGTAGGCGGGTTTCTCCTTACGCTGCAGCAGGCTCTGAAGCAGCTGAACAAACTGTTGCTCGTCCATGGCGGTGCTTGTACAGTAGTAACGTGTAGAAGCAGGCCTGGGAAAAGTTCAAGCACAAAACAGTGAGCGATCAGAAATTTGGAAATTTATGGCGGCTGGCGGGGCTCGGACAACAAGGGTCTTACGAGTGGGTCTGCAACTCATCGCTCATTGGCCAACCCCGGTCGCATGCATACCGAGTCTCACTGGCAGGCTTTGAGGTCTGCTTGAGCGTGACAAAGACTCCAGTGGTCTCGTTGAACTTGATCGCTATTATGAGACCCGGAGAAGCTCAACTGGACTCTGCGTCCCGTCTGCCACGGGAGCACATGCCCAGCTTCATCTTAACCTGCACTAAGGGGGGAGGCGCAACGGATTTCGTAGAAACGCCATTGGAAGCTGCTCGACAGTCGAGAGGCTTCACCGCGAAGTGAAGTACAATGGCGCTGGGTGAAACTCAATAAGAGTCATCCGGAAAAGTGTGGTCGGTCATGGTGCGAGTTGTAACATGTCAACTGGGGCTTGTTTCAAGCCGCCGTATCTCCTCGCGACGAAAGACGTATCTACAAGTAGCTCCGTGGTTTGCGGGTGATGAAGGTCAGATGCCCGACGTCGGTTTGAGCGGTAGAAGAATGAAGGTGCGCTACAGGCGAGCAGTTTCGAGCTTTCAGCGGATTGCTGAACGAATGAGCATCAACGAAATTGATGAAAGCAGAACCAAATATCCATCGAGCAGCTTCAGACAGATGGAGGAGCACGTAGGTACTGCATAGCAGTATAGGGTAGATGGAGAACAATGTCGCGAGTACATGTCGCTCTCTCTATGTTAGAGGCCAGACGCGCTACTGGCTGGCTAGCTCGACGTCTGTGCGCAATTGCCCATGTTTGCACGAAACGAACAGCGAGTGCTCCCTCACCGTCGCCATCACCACCTAATAATCGCAGAGGCACTATCATCCCTCTCCTTCACCGCAAGCCACAGGAATCTCCCCCCTGCACACCGAGCTGATCACCCGCCGCCTGTAACGCTATACCTGGCCTCTTCGCACCCCTCATCCGCCTCCTACTCTATGGCTTCGGTACGCACCCAGCTCGCCTCGGTGCCCAGCCCCTCGCTGCTCACATGCTGACTGCCTCCAGCAAGCTCCCAACCAGCCGCGCCCCTACCCCGGCAACTACCTCCCCAACGGTGGCGCGCCCTCAGGCCCCGTGCCTGGCGCTGTCCCGCTGCTTCCCAACCAAGGCCGCGTGATCCAGCAAGGAAGCGTGCGAGTGCTGTGCATTGCCGATGTACGAGGTAGGGACGCTGCTGCGTGTACTGAGATGTGTGCCGAGACTGACCCGCGCAGGAAACCTGCAGTCACTGAACCAGCTCGCCGCAGACGCCCGCGCGAACTACATCATCCACACTGGCGACTTCGGCTTCTACGACGACCGCTCCCTCGACCGCATCGCCGACAAGTACGTACACGCACACATGCTATGCACTGAGTGAAGAGGAGGCTAACTGGCGCAGGACGCTGAAGCACGTTGCCCAGTACTCGCCCCTGTTGTCTGATGGCGTCAAGCGCTCTATCGCCCAGGCCCCGCCACAGCCACCGATCAAGGAGCGCTTCCAGCGGGAACACCTGCCCCTCTCAGAGCTGCCCCTGTTCCTCAACAAAACATACACACTGAATGTGCCGGTCTACACAGTATGGGGTGCATGCGAAGACGTTCAGGTACTGGAGAAGCTGCGGTCTGGCGAGTACAAGATCGATAACCTGCACATCATTGACGAGGCGCACTCGCGGCTGCTCGATGTTGGCGGCGTGAAGCTTCGTCTGCTCGGTCTGGGAGGTGCTGTTGTCATGCACAAGCTCTTCGACAATGGTGAGGGCAGGACAACCATCGCAGGTGGCCAGGGTACTATGTGGACAACGCTCTTGCAGATGGGTGAGCTTGTCGACACTGCGAATCGCGTTTACGATCCGACCGAGACCCGCATCTTCGTCACACACGCCTCGCCCGCGCGTGAAGGCCTGCTCAACCAGCTTTCCGTCACACTGAAGGCCGATTTCTCCGTTTCCGCTGGCCTTCACTTCCGCTACGGCAGCTCGTACAACGAGTTCAGTGTCAACCCAACTCTGGACCACTACCGTGGCAAGCTTGCTGCGTCCAAGGCTTCCTTCAACGATGTCTGGGATACCGTCAAGTCAGAGGTTGAGCCTGCCATCGCCGACAGCGACTCTCAGCAGCGCCTACTAAATCTTGCTCTCGATATTGTCAACAAGATGCCTACTGTTGCCAATGGCGGCAACCCCTTCGGTGGCCCCGCTCCCGGACCCCAGAGCGGTGTCATCGACGAGAGCGCTTTCAAGAACATGTGGAACTTCAACCTTGCCGACGCTGCCTACGGCTGGCTTGTGTTGGACATTGACAATGGCAGAATCGGTACTGAAATGCGCGCTCAGGGTTTCAACTTCGCCCACCGCGGTGGAAAGGTCGCCGCTCCTGGACAGGCTGCTCCTGCTGCCACGTCCGCGACACCTGCTGCCCCTAGCCCTGCTCCTGGCCCATCGCCCGCCCAGGGTCGCCCAGCTAACGCGCCAGCAAACGCTCCCCAGCAGCCTCGTCCCGCTGTTCCCACCCCACCTGTCTCTCAGCAGCAGAACAAGACTGCTCAGCCGGCACGAAGCGGGCCCTCTCCTGCACCGACAGGACCCAAGGATGCCAAGGCTGCCACACCCCAGCCTGCCGCTTCGAACAACGCACCCGCGAACGCTGCTGCTGAGAAGGCTATTCCCAGCGAGGTCAAGTCGAACGGCACAACGGCGCCTGAGAAGGGCCCCGCGTCGCCTGCTCCTCGCGAGCCTGTAGAGCGCAAGGAGAGCAAGGGACTATTCATCACTGGTGTTAAGGACGAGGACGAGGCCAAGGGTCTTCTTGCCGAGGAAGACAGGTCCAAGATCGAGAAGCTCGAGAAGATCAAGCACTTCTTCGTCGCCCACTTCAGCTCCCCAACCGAGATGCAGGCCGCTCTCAGCCGTGTCGCAGCCGACGTCAAGAATGCGCGCGGTGGCCCAGACAAGCCCAGCGTCAAGATCTACAATGAGCGCGGTAACGCCCCCAGGTACGGCGCCGGCAACTGGCAAGCAAGCAGCCGTGGCGGCGCTGCTGGTACTGGCGGCTATAGGAGCGGTGGCGCCTCGGACAGTGAGGGCGGCCGTGGCGGACGTGGAGGCCGAGGCGGACGCGGCGGAGCCTTCCGCGGCAGCGAGCGCGGCGATCGTGGCGGAGGTCGTGGTCGTGGAAGCAGGGGTGGATACCGAGGCGGAGCGGGCGAGAGCGGTGCTGCCCCAGCAGCCGCCACAGGAGGCGAGTCATAAGCGCACTTGCCCCCTCTCCATCCTCTCGCCCCCCTTATCTCTGATACCCCCTTCGACGGTTGTTTTCGTTTCTGACGGCGAGTCTGCTCACACCTCGCCTTAGCGGGCGCTGGGTGTGTTTTCTTCCTTCGTCTTCGTCTCCTGTTTCGCCATGCACAGCCATTATGCACTTTTCATCATGGGAATGCCTGGTTGTGGAGTGTGGTCCTGGCGTCTTGACGATAGGCTGCTCCTTTTTTTGTCGCAGAAACGATAGATGGATGGATGTATGGTTTGTCTACCCTGTACCCTTTTCTTTTGCACAGGGTTGGATCAACACGGCTGGATGAGGTCATGTCGCGAGGAAACGTGTATGTAATCGTATGATACGGAAAAGCTCTATTTGCTGCGTCTGCAGACTAAGAGACGGAACTATGCCATCTACAAGTCATGAATGTGTTGCATCCACACCCCTATGTAACACCTTTTGATGAAGAGATAACAACATAGTGCCCATGCTTGTCATCCGTCGTCCATCAGGGCCAGGTAGACTGATAAATTAATCCTGAAATTGGGACTGCAAGCGTCCTCCTCGGCACTACGGGTGTCTGTCTACTCATCATCCGCCCAACTCTGGCCCTTCTTCATAGGTTCCAAGCCAAAAGACTCTACTTTCTGAACACTCGGTCTCACAGGTGCCTCGTCCGTCTTCACTTTAGGCTCGGGCTCAAGTTCCTTCTTAAGTTCCGGCTCGCTCTTCCGGATATCCTCGTTCTTGTTCTCGCCCTTGCCCTTGATCTTGAATTCCTGGATCTTGGGCCCAGACTCGGGTTGCGAGACTGGTGTGGAGGAGGCAGGGAGAGAGGGGAAGTCGGTTGCAGTTGGTGGGCGCTGGGCGGTGGTCTGCTTGCCGCCTCTTGCGTCGTGGGTGCGGTTCTCGTGGCCCCGTGAGTCGTTGAAGTCGCCGCGCCCGCCTCGTCCGCCGCGTCCCCCTCGCCCTCTGCCTCGGCCGCGGTACGAGCCTGAGTCGCCTCCGTCGTCGAACAGCTCTCGAGATCCCCCCTGGGGCGCGCCTCTCGGCGCGGATACGCCGCCATATGCACCGCGCGCTGCCCCGCGCCGCCTCTCTTCACCTGTCCCATCGAATCCATCCTCTTTCTCGAGATCCCACTCTCGCCCTCCCTGCGCGTTCAGCTTCCTCTGCCGATTCCGCTCGCGCTCGCCCATCATCTGCTGCCTCTCCTTACGCTCGACTTTCTGCTTCTCGGCGGCGAGCTTCTTGCGCTCGGATTCCTGCTGCTTGAGCACGGCTTCGCGTGCCTCTGCGGCCGCGGCATCGGCTTCGGCGCGCGCATGAGCGCTGGCGAGGGCCTCGTTCTTGCTGCGCATTGAGGCGAGTTTGGCGCTGAGTTCAGCTTCGGTTAGGCGCGTGCGCTTCGAACCGCCTGTGAGGGTGCGATCGCCACGCACGGAAGCCGTCGAGGGTGTTGAGGGGCCTGTGGGTGCATCGGAGGGTGGCTCGTTGGCTGCTGGCGTCGGCTCGGAGGGCGCGGGAGTGTCGCGGTTGAGTTCGTCTTTCAGCGCTTGTTCCTCGAGGCGTATGTCGCCAACTGGTCCACCGCGGCCTCGTCCTCCTCTGCCGCGTCCGCGCCCTTCACCACGACCTCTTCCCCGTCCACGGCCTCCTCTTTCGGCATTTCGTGGCTCCCGCGGCGCCTTGGGAGCATGCTGTGCTTGTGGCGCCGCTGCTGGTGCTGGTTCCTCTTGCGCAGGAACGAACTCGGGGGCTTGTGCGCCAAGCGTGCTGTTCTGCTCCACAACAGGCTGGGAGATTGGCGTTATGTCATCGTCGAAGAAGAGGTCGTCAGTGCCAGCGGTTTGAGCGAAGGGATCTAACGAAGGGTCGGTGTAGGTGGTATCGAACGAAACATTGACAGCCTTAGGTTTGTCAGCTTCCTTAATAAACAATCAGAGGAGAGGTGAGTAGATACTGGCGGCTCTGGTGCGGCTTGGGGAGCCGTTCCAGCGTCTTGTTGTGCGGGCGCAGCAGTCGTAGGCTTCGTTGCTTCATCCTCTCCCGCATGTGCCCATCTGGATTTAAGCATGTCGAATGAATGGACGGACGGATACAAGTACTGTTAGTACTCAAAATGTTAGAAGACGCGTCGCGATAGTCAGAATATAAGTCCTTTGAAACGTGTTGGAGATGTGTTCGTCTGCATCATACATCAGCCAAGGTACTGGCTCCCAATTGGCCATTACCGAGGGCGGTGAAGGCAGCTCCCCGCTGTGGAGCTGATTCGCGCCTTCCCTGTCAGATCGGAATATGAACTTCTCAGTACTCAATCTTCAATAAAACCAACTCCCTGAAAATGTTTCCTTGGTCAAAATGCAAGTAGCGCCGAAAATATCGACGTGTTGTCACGCTGGAATTTGAGCTGCACGAATGAGCCATTCAGAATGCCACACAGTGACCGTTCAAAGCAATCTGGGAGAATGCGGAGAACCGAGTTAATTCACTGGACGCCCCTCACTGTCACGGCCTCACGTGCAATGCCGCCCTCGATCATGGACGATATATCAACATATCATATCTTCTGACATCCGACAACGAGTCAGTATCCAATACGATTTGGCATTTTGCTCCCATGATCCTTCTCAACTCTAAACTCCGCCACTGACCATTATACGAACCAACGTACAACACGCCGACTATGAAAGCAGCACAATATTTCGGCCCAAACGATATTCGCGTCGTCGAAGTCCCCGCCCCAGAACCCGCAGATTACGAAGCCCTCATCGCTATAGAATGGTGCGGCATCTGCGGCAGTGACCTGCACGAATATCTCCATGGCCCCATGTCTTGCCCTCCCCCCTCTCGCCCACATCCTCTGACCAAGCAACATATTCCCGTGACACTGGGCCATGAGTTCGTTGGTCGAATCATTCGCGCGCCCCCATCTTCCAACCTGGCTCCAGGAACGCCCGTGGTCGTTGACCCACGCATATTCTGCCACTCCTGCTCACGGTGCACAGAGGGAAGCACGCAAGGCTGTGTGACTCTAGGCTTCAAGGGCATTTCTGGCTCCGGTGGCGG
Organism: Stagonosporopsis vannaccii; assembly: GCA_028584115.1. Lineage (NCBI taxonomy): Eukaryota > Fungi > Ascomycota > Dothideomycetes > Pleosporales > Didymellaceae > Stagonosporopsis > Stagonosporopsis vannaccii. Next base: position 127,904 of record VWXS01000050.1, on the reverse strand, counting down.
ATTTTCAGAAACTGTTGCCGTCGATGCAAGCTTATGCCATGCGTTGCCTGCAGACGTGGACCTCAGTCTTGCGGCGCTGATCGAGCCGCTTGCTGTTGCATGGCACGCGATTGTGACTACCGACCTGCAAGACTGGGGGAGCAAAAGTGTGCTGGTTGTGGGCGGTGGCCCCGTGGGCGTCGCGGTCATTGTTGTCTTGCGGGCGTTTGGGTGCAAGAATATCATCGTATCTGAGCCTACGACCGTGAGGGCTGAGCAGAATGAGAAAATTGCCGATGTGGTTTTGAATCCCATCAAAGACGATATTGGTGCTAAGTGCCGCGAGTTGACGGGAGGCGATGGCGTGGATGTTGTGTTCGATTGTGCAGGGAACCAGAAGGGTTTTGAGGCAGGAATGGATGCGGTGCGGTTCAGGGGCTTCTACATGAACGTAGCTGTTTGGTTTGGGACACCTGTAAGACCTCCCAGCCCACAACATGTGGGCAACCACGGACTAACATTGTGTAGATGCAGATCCCATTTATCCCCTTTTTCCTGAAAGAGGTAACGATCAAATGCTGCGTGGCATACAACGAGCTCGAGTTCAAAGATGTCGTCGACGCTTTTACTGCAGGTACGTACATTGAACCTTTCTGGACATTGTGACTGACGTCTTTGGAAGGGAGGTTCAAGGGCCTCGAGAACATGGTCACGAGCAAAGTACAGATCGACGACATCGTATCCAAGGGTTTTGATGAGCTTATCACGAACAGAGATCAGCATGTGAAGATACTCATCACCCCGATATTCAAGGCTTGAAGACTCTCACACAGCATTTCACCACAATCTCTGCAACAGATAGGAGGCAAAATCAAAATTCTCAACAAGCGATTCTTATAAATTTGTCATGAGTGTAGTGAGGATTGATTTGTCCCTCCGCTCTAAAGCCGAATGCTTTGTTCAATGGCTGTGCGGTCTGCGTCCTCTCATACACCATCCTTCCAGACGCCACTCTCAATCTATAAGCACCATGATATCGCCTTTCAGTTTCCCCGCATGCGCCACTGCATGTGACAAGACGAGTAACACTAAGTCATCCCAGATCGACGAAAACACGGCTGTCGCCTCTATAGCCCGTCATCTATCCGCGACACAGCGCTGCCCGCCCACAAATACCCTGGAAGATACTTCTAAGCCCCGCTAACAACGCTAGATCAAAATTCTAACCGGCAGCAATCTCGATCAACAGCTCTTCATCCTTGCTGGCCGGCGGCGAATCGCTCCTCCAGCACCACCTCGTTACTTCCTCCCCCGCACACCTCTCCCCTCAATCTTCCTTCACCTCTTCATCCTAAACCTCCCGTTCTCCTTATCACGCCGCCTCAACACTCCTATTACATTACCACTCTCTCATGGCTAAAGGCAAACGTACTCTCTCACGCCCCGCTGCCGAGCAATACGCAGACGCTGGAGGGACTGAGTATAATTATGGAGTTACGGTGCATAGACGGTGGCTTGCGTCGGGTGTGCTAGTGTTGCCGCCAATGGTGCGACCTTGGTTCCAGGCTTGGGTGAGATTGCAGAGGGGAAAGGGAAGGGGAGGGGAGGTAAGGGAGGGCGGTGGATATTGCAGGTTTGCTGGGTGATGGAGAAGACAGGTGATGGTGGCGCTACAGCGCCTAATGCTCCATCGTTCTCTTTCCCAAATAACAGAATTGGAAATATCGCGTTCGCGCACCGAGCTCGCCTTTCCCTCGCTCTATTGTTCTCAACCGCACATTTCTTCTCCCTCCTACATCACACATTTCATCGCACAGCGAGTGTGGCAGAATTGTATTAGACACTCAACAAGGGAGATGAATCTGGGTTTTGAAGAATTGTTACAGTCTCTCAGGTACTAAAGTCAATCATCTGCGATATATACCCACATACTGAATATTGTACAATGATTCTGCTTTTTCATTGCCGCTGTTACTATTAATGAATGCTCAGAAGCGAATGAACAACGCCCAACGACCTACTCCCGCACCTGTTGCACACTATCAGTCACTGTATCAGAGTCACACACCGTTCTAGTAAGCAACGACATCGATATTTGCAATATCTTGGTTGGGCCACGTTGCGCCTGCTCAAAAAGCTCTCTTATAATTCGTCGACCATCAACCGCCAGTAATCTTCTCGTAAAGAGGATGTATTACTTCTGCAGAGTCCACCGATCCATGGATGAGGGGCATTTTCACAAGCTCACAGCCGCTGTGTTCGAAAATTCGAACATCGAAAGACTGGTCATACTTGTGTCAGATGTCAACGACCCTTGATATGCCTTGGAGGTCGTCACGTCTGGCCCCATGTGTGAAGTACGACAGAATGCTAAAAAGCTCTTCTACACGTGCGAAAGTGTTGACCTGTAGGACTGCGCATATATTTCGTGTTGAACTGTAAGAGGAAACCACACACGTGTTCGGGTTCCCGATCAGATCGAAAGTCTGAAGATGGTCTCTGTGTTGATAGATTGTGTCTCCAAGTTCGATGATAGAATGAATCGAGTTTTTTTGCAGCAAGTGCAGCTACTAGTATTGCGTGGTGGAGATGAGTATGAGCCGTACAAGTTGGGCTGTACTTGACGGTCCTTTTGAGGAAGTGTGCGGGCAGGTAACCTCTCATGAAAAACATCAAATCCCACCTGATGTGTGCGTGACCCAGATCTGAGGCGAAGCTGCGTAGCAAGCCTTCAATCACTCTGAAATAGTTGCTCTTGCCACTTTTTATCATTCAGCAGAGCCTATCTTGTGTCGACGATATATTTGCGCCAGACGCAATCGAAGACAACGTTGTCACCATGTTGCACCGCACAGATAGCCGTGTCAGCAGCGAGTACAACCCACGTGTCGGCACCGAGCCAAAAACTGAGTTCGGCAACCATGACACAGAAAAACCGTCTCATAATCTTGGGATTTGACGATCCAGAGGCCGCGCTCAAAAGTCACAACAAAAGCCCGCCACTCCATCCTTCAAGGTGGTTCTGTGACGATACCGGGGTACTATCATCTTCTGCGTTAGCTTGCGGGAATCCACGGACCATATCAAGATCTGCTTTTCGTGTATTTCCGCCGCCGAACAATCCATCACGAACCACATAAACATGATCGTACAGGGATGGTCTGTCGAGAAGTCCAAAGAGCGACCCAATTGCGTTCTGAAGGGCCCACGCGTAAACTCCTTTGGGGGTCTAAGTATATTAGTTGCGCGAAACTTTTTTGAACTTAGCCTAGTCTTCCAAAACTCCTCATTGTTCTTCACAATACCGTCTACGCGGCTCTGGTGAACGTTCTCATTCCAGGGCTGGAACTCCAAATCTAGTTGGCGATGCAAAGCCACATGCTGAAAATTTGCCCATGAAGCTGCATATGGTCTGAGATGAGAGGTATGGTATATCCAGTTATCGATGATGTACTCCAAGAGCACGAATTTCTTATTCAAGGCCAGAGGTAACGATACCGCGAAATTGAGCGACTCCAGATCCTGCCCTCCTGTCTTGGCTCTGTCTCGACAAGGCGAAGTCCAGGCAAGTACATACCGAACATGTCCTGCAAAAGGGACATTTGTCCATACTATTTCGTGCGCCATAGGGGCCTGAAGTTGTACCTGAGTAGGGGCGTTGGCAATTTGAGTCTCAACATCCAAAAAGTCGAGATATGCCAAACAAATGTCTCCAATTTCGGCCTTACTAGAGGAGAGAGCAATCAGGTCGGCAATTTCATCGTCACGATTGTCTCTGGACCATAGAAATTGTTCCACAGTATTATGCGTAAGGGATACTGTTTTGTCGTTGTCATTGATGACCGCCAGATTGCCGATGTCGCTGAACAACTTTGCTCCAGAATCTGTGGGAATACGATTGGTATGTAGAAACGTATCGGTTGGCTCAAGTGCGAGGCCTTCTTCAAGTTCATAAAGACGTAAAGGTCGCCGTGCAGTGGCAATCCAACAGAATATCTTCCGCTTTGGAGCGAGTTTCGCTGGCCCTTCTGGACCTTGGAACGTCCTGGGGAGTATTCGCAAATAGGTATCGTTCAAGCTTACCGGAAGATGATTTAGTGTGGTGCGCAGTGCGTTCTCGGTAAGCGCTTCCTCAATGTCAATCAGCTGAAACTTCGCCTAAAAAAACCTATACACTGAAGTCAGTATTATGAAGTCATGAGGTCAAAAATTTTTGATTGCTCTTTCTTTGTTACTTCGGGCTAGCGCATTTTATGCCGATACCCTCGACTGCTAATGCCATACAGCTTGTTCGATCGGAACCTGATAAACGGTCATGATGGAAAGTTTACTCACATTCCTTTGGCACCTTTGACGAGTTTTCGAGAGACTCCTCTCTGAGTTCCTGATGTGAGGTCAACGGGTGCGGAGCCTATGTGTCGAGTCTAATGAGGCTTTGTCTGCATAGTCTCAATAGTAAAAGACGACTAAAAATTGGTTGTTGCTGGTCGATTCTTCCACTAAGAAATCCCGTACGCTTGCTGCAAGGACGGATTTTCGTGAGCCCCGAATCCCATAGAATAGACACAGCTCGAAGAAGACTGTTCTTGCCATGTCTTGAATGCTGTCTATGCAATTACAAGAAGTTCAAACACAACCCGGATAGGAGATCTTGATGTAAGGAGGCGCTCAGAGGTGGTATGTTGGGTGTAGGAGCTGACGCACAGCCCCTTGAAGTGGAGGATGCCTTGTCTCGCCAAGTACATTGCACACCAATAGCAAGAGTCCATGCAACGGTATTACGTGCAGCAAACCTGCAGGTCTATCTGAGCCCTGCTGGCAAGGCATTGCACGCTCAAGGCCAACCGGCCAAGAATCAATCTGCATCAGAAGTTTGCATTCGCCAAGCTCAAAATGCAGGTTCGACCAATTTCGCGAAAGACGTCGTGAGCTCGATCCATCTTTTGGGATTCGACAACGCCCAGTCGCGCACTCTACCGACGCCGTTGAAGTCTTCTTGCATATGCTCAGCGGACGTTGTTCCGTTCAAGACCTCGATCCCTTGATCCATTACCAACGCATATAGTGCAGTCGGCATCGAAATCCCCACTGTCTGCGCCAGCCCGACAACAGGTTTCGAATTCAGGAGTTTGGGGTTGCCTGTCAACGTCCAGAACGACTGATATGTGATCCCGTGCTCTCGGCAAAACGTCCGTAGAGGTCCATCGTAACGAGTCTGTATATAGAACCGATTCTGTACTACGGATGGCTTGATGTCTGAGGCTTTATAGAGTTCACGCAAGACTGGAAGACTAACATTCGAGATTCCAAGTGCTTTGATTTGGTGTGGCACGTACGTCTCTAACAGCTTCCAGGCTTCAATCGTCTGTTCCATCGTCGGCAATGGCGAATGCAAAAGCAGACAGTCAAGGTACGATCCCTCTTCCGAATCATGTGTGGTCCGCAGGTTCTTCAGTGAGGATGCAATCGAAGTGCGAAGTTGAGCCTCCAAGGGTATAATCGGGTCGTATGGCATATCGTCCAGATCCTGGCCAGCTGGAGTGGTGTACTTGGTTTGCACATGTACCTGTGTGCGAGACACGATTCCTTCGGAGTACGCCTCGCGCAGCGCCTCGCCCACTAGGTGCTCCTGGTAATGTTTGGGCTGTGCAGCAGTGTCGATGCGTCGAAATCCTTGTTGGAGTGCCTCCTTAACCAAATTCCCGGTATGTTCTTTCTTCCAGGCTGTGCCATATGTGAAAGCTGGCTTCTCATCACCAAGCCGCGAATGAGATTTGAACGGTGTTGCAAACGCCATAGTGCGCATCAGAGGACGACAACGTGCCAGCGTCCCTTCTTCGAAATAAGGAAAGATGGTGCGAGGTATAAAGCGGAGTCCTCGATTCGTAAAAAACATGAATGAAATGGGGTAATGGCTGACGAGGGATATCTACACTAGAGCAGGTGGTGAGGCTCTCGAGTGAGGAGCAGCATCCTGACGTAGCCTCCGAGCTCCGATTCCAGGGTCCAGTCTGCCCCACCAATCCCGCGATGCCGTGATTGAGAAAGTGCTGGAAAGCTTACAACGCAACATCGCAACTCACAACGTCAATCGACACGCTCACACCTCATTTGAAGCCCCAGTACTTCCATATCTACCTCATACTTCCAGTCTCGGCACAATGGTTCGCCCCACAGGCGCCCGCGATCCGATCGCCGGCCCAGATACCCCACAGTCACCGTTTCCACTCAAGCTTCGCGGACCAGTGATCAAGGGCTTCGGACGAGGCAGCAAAGAGGTCTGTACACCAGTGAATATGCGGCGCATCACGGCACATCTTCATGCACCTTCAAAGCAACCTACAGCACTCTTGGACAACACCTCACTAACGCCCTCCCAGCTCGGCATCCCCACAGCCAACATCCCCCTCTCCGGGCTCAGCATAAACGGGCACTCGGACCTCTCGTCAGGAATCTACTACGGCTTCTGCACGCTTGATCACAGCACCATCTCCACCAGCAGCACGTCCGTCCCATCCTCAACCTCCGACACCACGCCGCCCTCCAAATCCTCCTCCCACGCGGTCCAAGACCTCGAATACACAGCCTCGGTTCCCACCACTGCGCGCTCCCCCGTGTACCCGACCGTGCTCAGCATCGGTTACAACCCGTACTACAAGAACACGACGCGGTCGATTGAGATCCACATCCTTGCGAACTTTGACAAGGACTTCTATGGCGCGGAGCTGAGTCTGGTCATTCTGGGGTTCATAAGGCCCGAGTACGATTATGTCAGTAAGGAGGCACTGGTGGAGGACATCAGGGAGGATATCAGGGTTGCGCAGAGGAGTTTGGCTAGAGAGGCATATCAGAAGTGCCAGGAGGATGGGTGGTTGAAGGGAGAAGGGGGCGAGGGGGAGGGGCAGGTTACGGGGCAGGGCCTTAAGGGTGATGGGGAGGATGAGAGGGAGAATGTGAAGCTTGTGCCTGGGGATCAGGGGCAAAAGGACGAGGTTGCGACGAGTGCGTTGCCGAGCTAGGTAGGTGGCTCAAACGCCCAAGCGACTGCGTTTTGCGACATAGAAGTAGATCCACACAAGCACAACAGACATGAACACCGACGAAAGATGCCAATAACAATGTAAGCATGTCATTTCATCGAAGAAGTAGTCTTGAAGAATGTGAAACCTCCGTTTGGTATCCCAAATATGCCATGGAAGCCCACCGCAAACGCCTGAGGGCATGACGCATCCCATCTTTTTCGAACCATTAACCATTACCTCCGCAAAACAATGTTGCACCAGGTGCAGAGAAATGAAGTGTTCTGTCCGTGAGTGACCGCGTATCGAAATATTCCGGTTTGTCAAGGCACTAAGAGTCATTTCTGACCTAGTCTGACTTTGAGACGTTGGCCGGATAGCGACTTTTGACAGATTTGCTGCGGTGCTAATGCCCCGGCCCCTTGTCCAGTACCGGCATGACCTGTCAAGCGTCAGCAACCGCCTTTCCGCGGTCTCTCCGCGAAGCTGAGAGAGAAAACTTACACTCATACAGACCAGCACCGGCATATCGAAGATATCGCGCTTGATGTGCCACCAGATCATGCAATCTACCATGCCCTTCTTAGCACCGAGTCTTTGCATTGCGCTTTCGCCCTGATGAACACTTATGCCTCCACCCTCAGTCTTGATCACCTCCTTCTCGTCACGCCTGACCTCGCGCTCAGCCAAACGCTCGACATCAGCTTTGGTCTGATAGCGGAGCATGTTGACTCGCTGGTGCGCAAAGCCACGAGGATCCTGGTATGCGAGTTCTGAGAAGCGCTGGAGGTACTGCAATGCGCTCTTAGGCTCCATGAGCTGGATGATGTTGATGGGCTGGGGCTCAGATTCCGACTCCGATTGTTGCGCGGCAATTGTGGGCGTTGTGTTGGTTCGCGTGCTCATCTCTGATTCGTTGGGATCGCGGTCGCCGTGTTGGTTCACTGTGAGATTCGGCTCTTGGCCGAGGAGCACTTCACGTTTCCAGCCGGTTAGGATCGTAAACTCTTTATTCATGCCAACGATCTCACCACTGCGACGGCAGATGATGAAAGGTGTCCCGACCTCGGCGAAATGCTCTTGCAAGGTGAGCAGGTGTCGTTGCAATCCCTTTTCTTGGTGGATAAGGTCTTCTTTTTCGAGTTTCGAGTGCACATCGACCAGCACGCCACGGAAATTTTGCACATACTCTTGAGCTTTTGCAGCCCACGGGCGTGAATACTTTGTCAAAATCAGTTGGAACAGCTTGTGATAGCCTTTGACGTAGTCATGGGGTTTGACAATGCCTTGGTAGATACTCTTTGTATCTCGATGACGCTTTCGCACACCATTCGAGTGTATTGGTTGGAGTGCGTTGCTTGACGGACGGCTCTCTTGTTGCCGCCGGCTGATGGTTGGGGATCGATTTGGTTGCGATTGATGCGGATTAGCAAAGAACGCAGCTGATGCCATAGGGTTGTCAGCTTCATATATTGAGTTAGCGTCTGTCGATGCCGGACTAGCTGTGTGGTGGCTGCCAGGACCCTGTCCTATAGCATAGGCACGTGGACCGTTCAGGCTGTCATGTCGATGGCTGTTGTGGTCTACTGACGCAGTGGTAGGTGTGCCATGTGGTGTCTGGACTTGCAAGCTGCCGTTGCGGGAACCAGGCTGTTGCCAATCCTCTGTTGGCATACTGTTCGGGTCCATCGGCATCATCGAAGACTGCTGTGAGCGATTCACATAACCCGCTTGTACTTGGGGGCTGTACATGTTGACAGGCTGTTGCGAGTTCATCATACCATTGTCATTTGGTGGGGTCTCGGCGGCTCCAGACGACATGTGTCCAAGCATACCGAACTCTAGGGCTCCGTAATGATTGCCAAAATTGAGGCTGGAGATGTCGAAGTTGAACAAAGCAGGGTCACTGGGATCGAATAATGGCCCACCGAACTGTTGCAATTGCGCTGGCTGTGGCTGCGATATTGTTGTTGCTACATTTGGTACCGGGGCTTGTTGCGGGTGCTGGTAGGGGGGCGATATTGGAGACTGTTGCTGGTTGTAGGGCGGTGCAGGGGCAGAGTTAGGAGGATAGAATGCCTGTGGCGGTGCTTGAGCGTAGTGGTTGCCTTGTTGGGCCATGGAAGCCGCCTGAGTATCCTGGCTTGGGAGAGGCGTGGGCCGGCCGCCGTTCATGTAGGGATAATGACCACCCACGCCAGGCATAAGAGCGCCGTCAGGGGCATCATGGAGATACTTTGCCTTCTTACGCACACCATCCATGCAGTTCTCAGCAAGATTGCGTTTGACGCATCTCAGACAGGGACGTTCGTCGCCTGCTAAAGTCAGTAAAGGTGAAGTCAAACTGCCTGGCTGTTCTTATCAACTCACCACATGTCAAATGTGCGCGCTGACAAGCAAAGCACGCTCTCCTTGCCTTCTTCCTCCTGGGCCTCAATGGGTCTTTTGCATTACTCTTGCTCGCCTGGCCATTGGCGTCCTTCTTGTCTGGATTGCTCTTCTGCTCTTTCTGGTTCATTTGTTCGGCAGCCATGTCTTCGTCGTAGTCACCGCTGAATTCCGGCGAGGGAGAGGCATCGTCCTGGTCCGGGGACGACATGATATCAGCTAATGTCGGCTCTATTGGAGCCTCGCACGGATGCTGTTGTGTTCTACAGCGTGCACAGTAGGCGCACGTTTAGTGCTGCGTGCAGCCGTCAGTGGTGCGCTCGGGGTGTTCCCAGCACAACGGTTCAGCCAATGTCTCAGCGGAGGCACGGATAGCGGCGTTCCAGCGGCGTGTTTCGTGGTGAAGTCACGCGTGCGCTGGCTGCTCGAACGAGAGCTGTCGTGGCACACAGGCGTGCCCAATGGATGCGCGTCACGGGGCGCCCAATGGATGGCAGGACCGAGCAATGAAGATCGCAGTGTCAGGGTAATCTGAGAGCGCGCTCAATCCGGTGCGCAGGTATGGGGCAATACGGTTGTGGTACAGAGCTGGGGTCCATGTAATCGAAGGAGCATTCCACGGGGCCACAGGATCATGTTTGATGCCAGAATGCTACCGAGACGCGCCGTCCATGCTGCTGGAAGCTGAGGTGTGGGACTGGAGCAGGGCCCGCGTCCGCGGTGAGAGAGCCGTGAGGTAGGCGCGCTGGTATATTGGGGTGGGGCGGGCTGTCGAGCAAGGCAGGAGCGCAGCGCGGCGCTGGAAGGAGCAGTCGGCGCTGTGGGACGGCGCTTGGGAGGGCTGTGTCGGTCGACGCTGCAGCGGCAGCGATCGCAGGGCAGCAGCAGCAGCAGTTGGGTGGGGGGCGGCCGGGCTGGAGGTGCAATGCGCCAGTGCTCAGTGCGCAATGCTCTAGGGCTCCAGGATCTGGCAGAGCGATTGCGCGTGTGGGCGGCGACTCGAAGCGGCGAGCGCTGGTCGTGTGTGCGTGCTGCGTGTGCTGGTCGTCGAGGCTGCGGAGTGCGCCCAGGTGCGCAGTTCCCCGCAATTGGCTGCTGACGAGCTTTGCTCCAATTGCTCGAATGGCTCCAATGTGCGAGCCCCAGCCTCGGTCCCTGCCCGTCCGTCCGCCACTCCGGCCTATGACACGCCGCGCCGCTGAGTGGATGTCCTCTGACAGCTGAAGAGCACACCATCCATGACAGCCGTGGCCTCTTCACGCACAAGAGCCGCTCCTTACAGCAGGCCGGTCTCAAGCTACTGCACACTATCCATCAAGCTTCGAGGGTACTCGTATGCACACATGTGTACAGAGTAAGCGGGCATCCTCACCACGTTGTACCATGTCCCCTTTCTCTGCGCAATCTTCCTCGTGCACGCCCAGCTCTTACCACGCAGGAGAGCAGCAAGCAGCCGCCGCTACGCCTGACTGCACGTCCTCGAGGCTCGGCTAGGTACAGCCATGTGTGCCGTCTGCGATCGCGGCCTTGGCAAACGCTCGTTAGTGGCTGGTAAATATGCCTTCGTGGGGCCTGTACAACCCAACATCACCATCAGGCGCATCATGTCACTCCTCGTCTACACCTCGCGAGACTCTGTGTGCCCTCGAATGTCTCAATCTCCGTGCTGCCAGCTTGCTAGCTTGCTGGCCACGTTCGTACCATCTCTCGCTAACGGCACTGTCCGCAACCGCTGCTGTTGCGTGCGCCGACCATCCTTCGACCTGGCGTGGCAACCCTCGTGGCGCCCAAGTAATGTTACACAAGGGCCTAGCCGGCCTGCTCCATGTCGTCTCACGTGGAGACGCAGCATATTCAATAATGACGGCATGCTTGCCGTGTCACTTTCTCTATTATTAGGGCGCTTCTATTGCATTCCGCCACACCTCGCCTCGCCTCGCCTCGACTCGACGGCCCGTCTATGCTGATGCAAACTTACTCTTGCCCCTGAGCCGCTTGCCGAATCGAAAGAATAGGATAGGAAATCTGTGTTTCTATGCGTTAGCGACTACCAGACCCGCTGCTTCGGGAGTGTCTTACGGTGCCATCGCAAGGGCAAGGAACGCGAGCAAGGATGTCGCCCACTGGTATCCAAGATCTTTCCCTTATTAGTGACCGCTCTTTCATCAGGCCGCTCGGTTCAGACTTACTGTTGTACATCTGAACACCGAACAGAGGGAAGGCCGCTGCAAAGTACGACCTTGCGAACGAGTTCGCCGCTAGGGCACTCGCGGCATAGACAGGGTACTGGTCGGCGAGGTCAACGACTGCAACAGGCTGTGGGGCCGATCCTGGTGACACTCACTGCTTCGACGAGAAACGTGAAAACTCCTGAGTATACCCAGATGACTCTGCGGGAATAAAGTGGTCAGTACTCGGTAATCGATGACACTTGCAGCATCTGAGCATATCGTAAACCTACCCAACGCCGAAAATACCAGAGAATATGATTGGAACTGCCGTGTCGTGATCAGCTATAATTGTAACATGATAGTATCCCTGGTCTGTCATACCTATCCAGTGCACGCTGCGGTCAAGGATATTAGCGACTGCCCAACACGTTTTCCAGAAGCAATCACTCACGATGAGTACGTAGTCCACCCAAACCCTGCATGCAGTGTGATTAGAAGGACGCTGGAACGTCAGGGATATGCAAAGACTTACCAAAAAGTGCAATTGGGACAACCCAAGCGCCAAGTATTGTTGACGGAAGCCGAAATTCTGGTTCTGAACCACCAGGCTCACCCCCTTGCGCCTCGCGCTGCCGCACGAGCCTGCCGTAGATTCGCCTCCAGATTGGGTCGGTACAGATGCCTGTGAGCATGCCCACGAACAAGCCCAAGAATGCAAGCCCAACTTGCGAGACGCTGAAGCCATGATTGGTACGGAAGACTAACGGGAACGCACCAAAGACTTCCCGGCATTAGCGGGGAGTGCGTGGGGATCTGCAGTGCAGTACTCACAAAGGTACAGGATTCCAAGTAAGATTGCAGATAGGATGCATAGGTTGAGGCACTTGACCACAAGAGTAAGCCCACCAATGGATTTTCACGCGAATTTGGGCTGCTCACCATTGGTTCAAAGAAGAGGAGTTGAAACGGGCGGATACATGACCACAGTACCGTCTTAGAAATTGATCGGTCAAGTTTCTCGATAGGCGCAATCCATTCTTGATTGCCAGTCTCTTCCCGCAAGCGAATAGCTTTGCGACGCAGCAGAACTGGGTGATATGTCTCAGGCACGAAGAATACAATCAGGAACAGCTGGCATGCAGTGTCAGTATTCAATCGCGTGGCGGGTGGCACTGCCTTACCTGCAATCCGGACCAGATGATGAGTACATAGAAGCACCTGCTTGGTGTCAGTACACCACTTCGAGTCATGAGAGCACAGCGATGAATATCTCTCCGCCATACAAATGAACGACATAAAAAGTAATGTGAGTGGTTGGACCGTTTGATAATGACGAATCGACCAACAGGTTGTGCAACACTGATGAGTGGGTCTTGCGGCACACGTACCATCGCCAGGAGGTGTTCTCAACAATAAAGCCACCGACCAAGGGGCCAACCTCAGGTCCGATAAATGGTGCGGCAGAATAAATCATCATCGGCGCGGATAGCTCCTTGAGATGCGTTAGCTCGATCAAGGTCTCAGCATTGCGATGCATTACATGTTTAGCAAACATGTCTCCCACGGTGCCACCCGCCACACTAAGGAACGCTGAACCTGCTAACCCGTCGAAAAACCTCGCGATCAACATGGTCTGAATGTTACGAGCAACAGCACATGGTATCAGCCAAACGAGGAAAAACGTAAATGAACCAATGTAGATCGGTCGTCGGCCAAAGAACTGTACCCGTGAGTATATACGAATGCGCGGTCATGCATACACCTGCATCTTGGAAAACGCACCTCAGAAAGGGGGCTCAGAATCATTGGGCCAGTTCCCAGGCCTGCAACAAACAGTGAGAGGCCAAGCGTGCATACGAGCCGAGAAGATCCGAATTCGGGTTCGATCTGGCTATAGGTCGACGTGTAGAGTGATGATGTGCAAGTCCTGAGGCGCAACACTGTTAGCCAGATTTAAGGTGGCTTGATCTTTCATCACCAAGTGACCAGACTTACACACAGAGTGAACTAGCGGCACAGATCAGTAGGATTGCCCATCGTCGTAAGGTGGACATGCTCCGAGGATTCTCAGGGTCTGCATCGCCATCAAATGCCACCAGGTACGGCTCTGGAGTCACCACACCTGCCTTGGCTCTGTTCGGTCGTTGGCTGCTCTCATCTCCGTCATGGTGCCAGGTGTACCCATCAGCACCTGCTCTTGAATGGTGTGACTCGATCCTCTTCAGATTTTTGCTGTCCTGCGACGCCCTTCCGCGACTCCACGATCTTCCAGACGGTACAATCTCTTCCTCTTTCGATCCCAGGTGCTCAGTACCGTCCAGACCTATCACCTTTTCTTCATCGCCATTCATGGGGAGATCATGGTGTGTTTCGCTGCTGTTTGATTCGCTGACTCCACACCCGTCTCGTATCGAGCAGTCGCTGTTGCTTATGGATCGCCTCATTGGTGCAACCAAACCCAATCTATTTGCAAGAAATAGCAGCTTTTCTTCACCAACTGATGAATCGTGAATGAACGCAAACGGGCGTTGACGTTCATTTAGGATTCGGGAATGCCTGCGCCGTAAAGACCCACTCGGATATAACTCGCTTGCGTCCGCCTGAGGACGCTATCTCACGGTGATGACAAAGCTCTACTAAATAATATCGTCTGATGAGAGGCGTTCTTTCGGGGCGCATTAGTGCTTTGACGAAGAGCCCGTCTTACGAGTGTATATGCCGCCAAACCGACCGACTGTTTCGCGGCAGATGTCTTGCAAGTGCATCGTCGTCTCGGCCGCTTTTGTGCAAAGTGGGGGCGTCGTGAGAACGGGAAAAGACACCTGGGTGCGTCATCACTCCCTCGGTGCGATCATCGGACTCTTAACAATCAAGAACCTCCCCATTATTGGCACATTATTTCCTGTTCCTTGTGGCCTTTTTCAGGTTCGCAAGGCGACATTGCAATCATTCCTGCGCGCATTTCGGAGTGCTCTTCACTGTCGCAATTGCAGCTACATCTGCCGTCCTGTATGCCGTTGAACCGTGAGGGTGAGGATAAGCTTTCCAACCCGTTTGTGCGACCCTAACCGGCTCAGCTTTCTTCCACTAAAGGCACCCCAGGTGACTTTTCGGCATCGAGTCAGCTGTAGCTGGAATGAGTATGTCCAATGTGTTTCCAGGCGTTCTTCTGTGTTGTGCACACCAAGGAGAGTGTGGACAGTGTCAGCGCGCGCAGGGAAGGGTCGGTTCGACGCTTCTCATCTGCCTCACGAACTGAGCCAAATTAGCAGAACAACGATAAGTGTAGTTGCATTTGATTTAACCAGAATTCAAGGGATCGAAACAAGCAATATAAAGCAGACGTTGCCAAGTTCTGTGTACGATACCCGCATCCGCGAGGAACACACCCGCAAGATCACGTGGCTTGACTTTTCACTACAGAATTCTGTACACATAATACGTCCCTCTTTGCTCGTCGATCGTAATGGAAGCTAACTTGCAGCAAATGGACTGTCAGGAGAATGTCTCATGCAGCTTTCATGCTTCGCGGAGTTAATGCAATCGACTGTCAAGTAGCGTCCCGCCTTTGGAGCTCTGCGTTTGCGGATCACGGTCAAGTACCGGTCTGCGACACTCCGCGGTGCTAACTTTACCATGTCGATCAACAAATCAGCCTGAATGTAGCCCCAATAAAAACGGCGCACATCGCTCCTAGTGCCAGCCCCCCACCTGGTTTGCGGGGCTCCACAGGCGAAGCAACGGTTGTGGCTGGCAGCCGAGTGCCGGGTAGAAAATCGCCCAAGTGACTCGGAGACAAGAGCATCTACGGTGCCGCGACCGATGTCTGATAGCATCTGCGATGATCCATGACGTACACACATCGCGACTACTTCGTATCGATGACCCGGTTTCGAGGTACAGCAACAGCCTGCGGCTATTTACATTGCTTTAAGACAATCACGTTGTTGATGTAACACGATGGAACAGACAAGCTCTGGTAATGCACGACAGTCATGTACGATTCTCACCATTACCTTGTGCTCTTGTGGGCGGCGAGTGCATATGCGCTCTTTCCAGATTGCACCAATGGCCCATTGAAGAACGAGACAATATGCAACCCAGCGGCTGGTACGCCCCACCCTTGTATAGAACTGTAACTGAGCTGACTCAGGTTTATCAGCACCGCTTGACCGTGCCAGGTCTCTAGTCGCTCTATACACGCTCGAGGAGAAGATAAATGCTACGTCAAGTGCCTCACAAGGAGTCGAGCGTCTCGGTATTCCGCCGTACCAGTGGTGGAGCGAGGGTCTGCATGGCATCGCGGGACCGGGGACCAACTTCAGTGACTCAGGGGAGTACAGCTACTCGACCTCGTTTCCCCAACCTATCCTCATGGGCGCTGCCTTCGATGATGCCCTTATCACCGACGTCGCCAGGGTCATTTCTACCGAGGCTAGAGCATTCAACAACGCAAATCGTACCGGTTTAGATTTCTGGACACCTGTATGTCTCCCTCTTCTCTTGTCAGCCAGCGTTGGCTAACGATCGAGTAGAACATCAATCCCTTTAGAGATCCCCGTTGGGGACGTGGCCAAGAGACGCCAGGAGAAGACTCGTATCATCTCTCTTCGTATGTTAAAGCTCTGATTCTCGGACTTCAAGGAGATGTGACGGATCCATATAAACGTGTCGTAGCCACATGCAAGCATTTTGCTGGTTATGATATCGAAGACTGGAACGGCAACCTGAGATACCAGAACGATGTCCAAATTTCCCAGCAAGAACTTGTTGAGTACTATCTAGCTCCCTTTCAAGCTTGTGTTGAGGCAAACGTTGGCGCTTTCATGTGTTCTTATAGTGAGTTATCTTACTGCTCACATAGGTTTTGAACAGACTGAGAGCCTTAGCTAATGATTATAGACGCTCTCAACGGTGTTCCGACTTGTGCGGACCCCTACCTTCTCCAGACCATTCTGCGTGAACACTGGGGTTGGACTAACGAGGAGCAGTGGGTTACTTCAGATTGCGACTCGATCCAGAATGTTTATCTTCCGCACGCGTGGTCCGCTACACGCGAGCAAGCTGTTGCAGATTCACTGACTGCCGGTACTGACCTTGATTGTGGCGTGTACATGCAGAATCATCTACCCAGTGCATTTGCACAAAACTTGGTCAACGAGACAACGCTAGATCAGGCACTGGTCCGACAATACTCGTCTCTGGTCCGGCTGGGTTGGTTTGACCCGGTTGACAACCAGCCATACAGGCAGCTAGGGTGGGATGCGGTCGCAACGAACGCGTCACAGCAGCTGGCAAAAAGAGCTGCCGCAGAAGGCATCGTGCTTTTGAAGAACAACGGTTTACTGCCTTTACCAGTGGATGCGTCACAGTCTGTGGGTCTCTTTGGCGATTGGGCAAACGCTACAACACAGCTGCTTGGTACGTCAACGCACTGAACAAGTTCTCTGGAAGTGCTATTCTGACGAGGATAGGCAATTATGCTGGTGAGCCAACATATTTACACAGCCCTTTGTATGCATTACAGGCCGCGAACATCCCTGTCAACTATGCAGGTGGCAATCCCGGAGGTCAAGGCGACCCTACGACAAACCGCTGGCTAAGTCTCAAGCCAACCATGGATGCGAGCGATGTTCTCATCTATGTTGGAGGGATCAGTAACAGTGATGAAGAAGAAGCTCATGACCGTACCTCGCTGCAGTGGACGGGAGCGCAACTCGACGTCATCACCCAGCTGGCAGAGACCGGCAAGCCTGTTATTGTTGTAAGCATGGGCGGAGGCCAGATCGATTCTTCGCCCATTGCTAACAACCACAACATTTCAGCCTTGTTGTGGGCTGGCTATCCAGGTCAAGACGGTGGCTCGGCGATTGTCGACATTTTGACCGGCAAGGCTGCTCCTGCTGGCCGTCTCCCACAGACACAATACCCATCCTCTTACATTAGTGAGGTTCCCATGACAGACATGAGCCTGCGACCGGGTGAGAACAACCCAGGTCGTACCTATAAGTGGTATAACAAGACCCCGGTCTATGAGTTTGGTTTCGGTCTGCACTACACCAATTTCTCTGCAAAGATAGCATCCCATCTTGATCAGAGCTACGCTATTGGGGATCTGCTCTCAGCATGCCCAAACATAAACTCGACTAATCTGAACCAGTGCGCATTCGCTTCAGTGGCTGTTAACATCACCAACACTGGTGCTACTTCATCTGACTACGTTACTTTGGGTTACATCGCAGGCAACTTCGGGCCTTCGCCTCAACCCAAGAAGTCTCTTGTCTCATATCAGCGTCTGTTCGGTATTGCTGGTGGAGCTTCAGACACCGCTACGCTGAACATCACGCTCGCAAGCCTTGCGAGAGTTGACGAAGATGGAAACAAAGTTCTATATCCCGGAGACTACAGTCTCATGATTGATAACGGACCCCTAGCTATGGTCAATTTCACGTTGACAGGAGATGAGGAGATTCTTGAGAATTGGCCACAGCCTCCAGCCAACAGGACCGGTCGAGGCGTGAAGGGAGTTGATGGTTACTTTGTCTCGGGTTATGGAAGTGAACAGCAAGAGCTCTGAGGGGTTCGAGGAATCTACGATACTTTGAAAGGAAAGTAACTCTCTTACTTGTCAATCTTATCTTGATGGCATCTCATACTTATCTTTCATTCGTATACGTCTCACTTATTCGATTGATTCAGCCCAATGACATTCACATTGCTGTTGCTTTTCGCCCGGTCATCGGTACTTCGCCATCGGCTATCGGGATCCAGATGATAGGAAGATATAGTCCCAGGCCGAAGTTCGCTGCTTGACGCAGTAAATGGAGTTAGAAAAGCTTCCGGCTCCGAGTATTAAACATGCCAACGAAAGATTTAGCGAACTGAGCGCTATCCGCATTATCTCATTCGACGGCGTTCATGCGATACAAGCATTTAGTGGTTGACGTGATCTCCACACCCACATTGCGTGCTTCCCCCACCAATGTCGAAGTCGCAATCGCAAAACGATCCAGCGACGCAGGATGTATAAGTATGAGCGAATTTCGCAGTCATTTAGTATAATAAGTAGTGTCACCTGGTTTTATTTTCTTCAGTCAAACGAATCAGATTTCGTAATAGACACTTAATCGATCAATATGGGCTACCCTTCACCACTGCAGAAGTCGGGCGCACTCGATGGAAGATTCAAATTTGAGGAAGCAACTCCAGTCATTGGTCGCGAATATCCGACTCTCAATATTGTTGATGACATCTTGCAAGCCTCAGATGCCGACGAGCTCATCCGTGATCTTGCCATCACCAGTCAGTGCCGTTGTCGCGGATCTTCGTATCAATGCTGAAACATATTAGTCTCTGAGCGTGGTGTTGTCTTCTTTAGAGCCCAAAACAACCTCACAGACGACCTTCAAAAGCAGCTTGTCCACCGTCTCGGCCAATTGACCAATAAGCCCTCCGACTCCACGCTACACATTCACCCTATTCTGAACAACACCAGCGAATTTGGAGTTGCCGATGCGGAAATCAGCACCATCAGCTCTCTGCAGCGCAAGAAGACTTTTTCCCACGAGAAGAATCAACGTCAAAGTGGCAGCCGCCGTTATGACGCCGCACAGTGGCACTCAGACATTCAGTTCGAGCCTGTGCCCGCCGACTACACGTCGCTGCGTCTGACTCAACTGCCTGAGACTGGTGGAGACACGCTTTGGGCTTCTGGATATGAGATTTATGACCGCTTTTCCCGCGCATATCAAGTCTTCTTCGAGAGTCTGACAGCAACGTTCATCGGCGACGGGTTCATCAAGGCGGCAGATGCGAATCCTGACAAAATCAAGATCTACGAGCAGCAGCGTGGAAGCCCGAAGAACGTTGGCAGGGGGTTGAGTGCTGTTCATCCAGTTGTGCGCACCAACCCTGTGACGGGGTGGAAGAGTATCTTTGCTCTTGGCCCATTCCCAAAGTACATCAATGAGTTGAATGATAAGGAGAGCGGGGACCTGCTGGAAAAGTTCTTGGATACGATCTATGAGAACCATGATCTGCAGGTCCGGTTCAAGTGGAGGTCAGAGAATGATCTTGGTAAGTGCAAGGCGATGTGTGTCAAAGGTAATCAAGGCTGACATGCGAAGCTATCTGGGACAACCGCAGCGCATTCCATACCGCTACCCACGACTATGAGGGCCTTGGTGAGCGCTTCGGCAACCGCGCCGTCGGTATTGGAGAGGCCCCATACTTGGATCCTAACAGCAGGTCGAGGACTGAGGCACTGCAAGAGAGACAGCAAAAGGGCCAGAGCGAGGCTGAAGTTGGCATCGATAGGGCAAATACTGTTTCAGCGTGATGTAGCTTCTCAAGCGCGCTCTGAGTTGTAGTAGTTATCGTAATATCGATGCAACTATGTCATGATTGGGCTGTCAAGCCTCTCGGCACGGGGAGTGAGACGCATGTCCAATCCCTCTTGCTTGACGAACCACCTGCGAATGATCAGATTGCTTTTCGTACATGAATGGGAGCTTTGTAGAGTCATACCAGCAATGCTGTTCTGGTTCTTTGTTCGGGTGCGCCAATTCGACGTCAAAGCGCATCAGGAGCGAAGGGATTAGCTTGGTCATCTCAATCCAGCTCAAATCTGTACGTGAGTCAGCAACTTCTGGATCCACTCTGAATTCATATCAAGCATTTACTTACTCCTTCCAATACACGTTCGAGCGCCGCTGCCGAATGCAAAGAAATAACGGTCTGCAGGTCGATGTCAGCTCTGCACATACAATCTGACACAAAAGCATACCCATTTGACTTCGGTCGCCATCCAGCCATCTTTCGGGGCGGAAAATATCACAGTCGTCTCCAAAGATTTCTCTCTGCCTATGTATGACCCAGGGATTTGCGCCAACGATGGTCTGAGGGAATGTCAGCGATAGTTGAGTCTAAACCAACTGAGCATACTCACACCAGCCGGGATGAAGACGCCATCGATCTCGAATCCTTCAGGAGGCACAATCCGCGGTAGTGACATGCCAACCGCTGGGTGCATCCTCAACGCTTCATAGATGCATGCCTGCAAGTAAGGCATAGCGTGACCAACCTTGAATGGCATGTTCTCTGTAGAGTCTAACCCCTCCTTCTGTACCGTATCTCTGATTTCATCCAACAGCTTTCGTTTACATTCGGGGTTTTTGCAGAGGTTGTACAGCACCGCCCCAATACTTATACCCGTAGTGTCGCTTCCAGCAAATATATTGCTTGCTGCCATACTTAGCACGCTGTTGTCGTCAAATTCATTTGGCTTCTGCTCTCTAACGTCCATAAGTGCCCGCAGCATATCTCGATGATTGCTGCCTCGGCCTTTGCGCTCCTCGCATTCTCGAGCAGCGAATTGACGTAGTGAGCCATTTCGGTTGTTAACGCCAAGATAGTTGCCAATGTAGGGCATGAAGAAGTCATGCAGCCAAAACAGCCAAGGAGTTTGGCCAATCCAGGCAGCCGAAAGTAAGGCTGAGTCAATGGCAGAAAATGAGCCATCGTCCTTACCAGTGGCAAGGAAGCCAAACCGTCGCGAGAACGTGACTTCTCCAATAACATCTAGTGAACATGAGTCATTTTCCAGAGTTATCATGCTCAAGACACTTGCCGAAAGCGAACATTTGCGCCCATTTACCCATGTCAACAGCATCTTTCTTACCAACCTCACGCAACCGTTGGAGGAACAAAGTCAAAGTACTATCGACGTAAGGCTCCATCTTCTTCAACTGGTCTAAGCTGTATATGTTGCTGACCAGCCTTCGCTGCTTGCCGTGGATCTTTTCATCCCTCTCACCGAACAAATCGAAAGTGCGGTGTCCCTGCCAGACAGAATACCAATCGCTTTTCCGGAACTTCGATCCAGCACCATAGATCGTCTTGATAGCGGCGGGATCCGAGATGCTGATCTCACTGGGTGCTGTACGCACAAGCTTGCCATGCTTCTTATGTAATGCGATCATGGTCGTGTGCATATTCCCAGCACGTGAGTGCTGAACCATCCATAGTCGTGAGAAACGGGCGAACAAGGGACCGGGGATATTGCGGAGAGGGTCAGCAAGGAAGGCATAGGCAAGGGCAACAGCGCCCGATGCGACTATGATAAGTATAAGATTGCCCATTTTGACGATATAGCCTCTGCGTGTCGTAATTACACATCTTTTAAGAGGGATCCCAGCGTTATACCCGAGTGTGACCATTTCCGCGTTCCGCGTTCCGAGTTGTGGGGAAGTGTTGCTAACGACTGGAGATCCCGAATGTGGAGAGGCGGACGTCATGGATTCGGCCGAGCTTTGAAACCCCGCCTCCTTCTGTCGGCACTGAGCCACGGTGATGTGCTGAGTGTTTGAGATGATAAAATAAGGCTACTCCGAACTTTTATGTATATTGACGAGGACACAAGAGATCGCGCAATAAGCAAGAAAGACAGATCCTTCTTGACGACTAATCTTAATCTTTTGTGTATGACGATATCGCAACAGCATCATCGACTGTTACCGCTACTGACTAGTACTACCATGCCCGTCTTCCAAATAGTCTTTCACCGTACTGTCGTCAAGTTCATCCATTGGCTTTCCATGAATCCTAGGTGAGTTCTCTTCGCCATCGTCGGATACCGACGAATTACCAAAACCAATGGCACCAAATACAGCTGTTATTGACTGCGCCAGCGTATTTGTCACCGTGGCGAGAGTGTAGTTATTTTCATTCTCTCTTGTGTATGACTCCGGCGCTCTGAACCCGGATGGCTCCTGGAAGGATGGTGGGCTACCTCCAAGAATTTCTCGTTGTGTAGATTGTCGTTTGGGCCTTTCCGCTTCCGTATTGTTGTCATGATCTGGAAGAGTCTCAGATTGCGTTTCGGGTGCCTGTGATTGACCACTACGCGGCTCATCTTTTTGTCGTTCTCCATTGCGCAACATTTTCTCAAGTTCCTGCCCAAACAACAGCTTAAAAAAAATCACGAACACTACCTCACCACTCTCCCTATTCTTCAAGACAAACCGTAGATGATGTGTCCTCTCGTCCACATACTTCGCCACACTGACCGAAAACCCCGGCAATCTTAGCGAGAAGTTGGAAAAGTCAAGATGCGGGTTGAAGAAATCTGCATGATACAACCTCCCCTTCTCAAATGTAAACTTCTCCAATTGCGAGTGGTGGAGGAAAAACTTCCTCCTTGCTTTCCATGCTGATGGGATGTTCTGGGTCTCACGCACCGACGCACCGGAAAATGATGCGCCCTCTTCCACAACCCCGTCACTTTCTGCATCCAGGCGCTTTAATTGTTCTTCCGCACTGCTTTCGTCGACCTTGCCTCCAATACGGAGCGTGAAGCAGCTACTCAGCATTGGACCATACAAATATGGCTGATCGCTAAACGGGTCAGCGTATAGTCCCGGGTCCAGCACTGTTGTCGCAATTTTGACTGCCGTCTTAGTGCCAGGTGGAAGCCGGTCGCGCACAGGGTGGCTAAAGTCAAAACCCATCACCAGATCTGTTCCAGGAATATCGTGCTTTGGAACGAATGACCATGCGACCGAGTACCGATCTGAGGAATGTAGGGGGTGGTCGAAGTAAGAACAATTCTCGGGTGCGTCTTGAGGCAGGCCATGGTAGTCTTTTATTCGCACGCGGAGGTAAGTTGTTGCGAGATCATTGTCGACTTTGTGGACTGATGAGCTGTTGACGGACACTTGGGTGTGTGTGCTTGGGTCGTACGTTGGGCCAGCAGTGACTGTTGCGGCTCAGTCATTAAAATGCTTTTCTGTAAGACCACGCAGGACAAACCTTGAAGTAGGTATTTGTCGCGAGCTGCAGGGTCTACCACACCGCCTGAGCCTCCCAGAAGACCCATGACACGAGCGTCGCTGCGCTGGAGCGCTTAAAGTATGGCAAAAAGTATCAGCTGGGAGCGAGGCAGATCAATGCACCTGTGATAAAGTCACTAAAAGAGACCACCCTTTGAAAAGCAAACGACGCTCAAGTCTCAAAAAGCCACTTAGAAACTTCAAACACAATGTTTTGAACACGATTTTGCTTGTGAAAACAAGCTCGACGCTGGTATCATTAGAGATCTAGATGTATGACGTCGTGACGTCACGGGTGTGACCAATCAGGGGCTTCGGCCACCATATTTCTAGATACTCCCATCTGGGAAGTAGTCCTTACACATCGCTCAAGAATACCTGATCTGGTTAAAACACTGTGGGAGAGTCACGAGTTGTTACTCTCAATGTTGGTGCATTCGGGTCTCTAAGCCTTCTTATGCTCTACGAATGCAGCCTCATTTGCGAACGCCTTCTTGTTGAGAATTTGATCTCTGAGCATACGTCAGCAGTGCATGCAAAATGACATATCATAATAAATGGAAGAAAGGTCTGAGGTGGGATGTTGGTGTGTATAAAGTCTTCTATTTTCGCACACTGCTGTACAAATGCGCCACTTAATGCTGTCTTGTATACATGTCTAATTCATGACTTCGTGATGGATAATGGAACGTGTTGAGTCGTTGATAAGAGCTGAAGCACTCACTTCTTGCCCCTTCCACCAAAACCCCAGCGAATTTGGTTCGCCCAACGAGCCTCAACACCGAGATCGTCAGCGAACTGCCAGACGAGACCAGGGTTCTTCTGGAACATGCGACCAATAAATGCAACGTCGAGGTTATCGTCCTCCAGGTAGCCGTTGGCCTGCTTTCCATTCGTGATGGAGCCGACCGTTCCGACCAGCATCTTGTCACCGACCTTGTCCTTCACTGCCTTAGCGAACGGCTCCTGGTAGCCGGGTCCGCCGTGAATGTGCTGCTTCTCATGCAGACCGCCAGATGAAACGTCAAGAAGGTCAACACCCTTCTCAGCAAGCTGTTCAGAGAGCTTGACGGTCTGCTCAACGGTCCAACCCTCAATACCGGCCTCCTCAAGCCAGTCGGTAGCACTAATGCGGAGAAGTAGGGGCATGTCCTCCGGAATGGTTGCGCGAGCCAGTTCAACAATCTCGAGTGTTAGACGGGTACGGTTCTCAAACGATCCACCGTACTTGTCGCTACGCTTGTTGGATGCAGGCGATAGGAAGGAGTGGAGGAGGTAGCCGTGGGCGTTGTGAATCTCGATGAAGTCAAAGCCAATTGAGACAGCACGCTCTATGGCAGCCTTGAAATCCTTCTTCAGCTGCTCAATGTCGTCCAGGGTCATCTCCTTAGGTTGGCAGTGGTTGTCGTTAAATGCAATGGCAGAAGGTGCGTGCACATTGTCTGGCCAGCCGTTTAGATCCTTGCCAGCAATGTCGCCCTTGCTCAACCAGGGAGCGACGGTGCTGGCTTTACGTCCAGCGTGCGCGAGTTGGATACCGATCTTCTGGCTTTGGCCGTGTGCGAATTCAACGATCCTACGAAGGGGCTCCTTCTGAGAATCCTTCCACAGACCAACGTCCTCGGGAGTGATGCGACCGTTGAATTGGACTGCGGTAGCCTCGACCATGGTCAGACCGGGACCACGCTGAAGAATACCGCCCAAGTGAGTAAGCTGCCAGTCTGTGGCATGGCCATCTTGAGATGAGTACTGGCAAAGAGGCGAGAGCGCAATGCGGTTCTGCATCTCAAGACCACGGATCTTGAGCGGGGTGAAGAGCTTGGGTATCTTCGAGCTGCCATCGGTCATACCAAGTGCGGTACCCGCTGGTGGGTCCTGGAGAGGTGTGAAGTATGAGATCTTCGATGGTCAGAATGTGCTTGAAGAACTCTTAAACGCAGTACTCACACCAGGAGCCGCAATGTTTCTCAGATGGTCCTCGGTCGGGATGTCCTTGGGAAGAGCATGGTGAGAGTGGGGCTTGTCGGTGTTTGCTTCGGCGCCCATTGTTGCGTATCTGAAAAAAAGGGCGAAAGGAGATGTGAATTGGGAAAGACTCGACTTCAATTGATATCGAGCTGAAGAATGGGTGGGATGCGAGTGATTTATACAACCTCCCCACTTATCCAAAATACCCCTACGGTGACGTTAATAGCATAGCGTAGTCGGCAAGATTAGCCCCGCAGACGTCACTCACCCCCAAAGTCTGAAAATCGTTGTGGTTGATTTGTAAGGCACCACCAGAGCAAATGGCACCATAAACACACCACGATGAAGCTGACTCTTAGACGTTTCTAACGTAGTTGGCTAGTGTACGCAACCTTGGTGTCCTACAGATATGGACTTGGAGCTGCAGAGCAGCTTACGCCTGCTGACAAGCAAGCCAAGGCTGGCCACCCAAAGAATACAGAACATTTTGCATTCGGAATTGGGCGTGGTGATGTTAGTGTTACTTGTTTGCTCACACATGCTTCCTCAGGTGGCATAATCAATACAATTCTTACAATAACTGTCGCAACACTTCGAAACAAATTTACCTCGATGCGTTAGACACGCTAGCCATGTCTTTCTGCTCCGCGGCGCATCATCGTACGCTCAGTTGCTGCATTTCTAAGCAGTCCACTTGGTGTGGCGGACAAAGTATTGTGGGCAGCCACTGCTGGCTGCAATGTTGGCGGTTGAGTGTCGGCAAACAATCGGCAGGTCTGTCGCTTCCTTGGCACAGCGTTTGTCAGCACCAGCTGATGAGAGGAGCGTTTCAGGACGACAACATGCTTGTCAGGGATAGTGAGGCTCAACAAACGCCTGTATCGCTTTCAGTGAACTTCACTTCGGTCATTTCGTGATTGATCAGCAGCGCATGCGATATCGTATGCCCGCTACATATGTAGCTACTGCAAGAGGTTTGCATGCCAGCCACGGCAAACTGGCTGAAACATCTTCCTCGAGCTCAGAGCAGTAATGTGCACATGCATCACCTCAAGGGCATTCACTTCACCAGGCACAGGCCCTGCAAATTGGCATTTGCCCAGCATTTTCCCCCAAGACTTTAGTGCTGTGATCAATACTTTGCTCCGAGTTCCAAATTGAGTATACCAAGAGCTGTTGTGCCGAGTTGGACCCTGTCATGCAATAGAAAAAAAAAGGTTGCTGACATGCACCACACTCGATCCCTGCCGTGAGCCCAGACGTCTCCCAGCGACTCAGAGGCGTTGAAAACGCCAATCTTCTAGTGCTGTGATCGACCTCGACCTTTGAGATTCCGAAAGGAGTAATTATGCAATCCTAAAGGTAGGGTTTGCGTGCAGTGCGTTGTTTGAGGTTTGGAGTTTCAGACAGACCCGCATGAAGTATCAACCACCGGTCTGTGATCTTGAACAGTGCGATGGCAATACGCGTGCACGTCGGATTCCTCACTTCGGTGTGTTTTGGGAGATGTCTTTGGTCCTTCCAGCCAAGAATTCTTAGATACCCTCGACTGATGGTTCTTGACGTTTCTGCAGCGCTGGCGACTTTCTGCGGATTTCTATCGTCACCGCCATGTCACGTCACACAGCAAAGGTCCGCCTGAGCCTTTGCAATGCTTGTCCCTGCGCTCCACCTTCTCACATCGTCGTCATCCTACTGAAAGCGGAACATCTTCTCAGCATCGATCACGGCACTAAATATTGGCATTTTGAGGATCCTGGGAAGGCTTATTTCCGCAGCGCCAGTGCGATGCAATCCACACGTTTGCGTATCGGGTCATCTTACATTACCTTTTCCAGACCAGTACATGAAGACGAAGTTCTATCGACAAATATTGTTCTGCAAATCTTGCCCAGAATTACTGCGAAGGATTCCGTCAGAGCTGAATCGCGACGTGTAACGTCAAGAAGGAGTCTTGTTGCTCCACTGCCAGGCCAAATATGCCAGGCCAAAATTAGGTGCTTACGAACAAATGCTGCCTTTGAGATCCGTCTAGACAATAATTCGAAGCCTTGAGTCATTGTTACGGTGATACACATGGTTGCCTTGGGTGTAGGTGGAGAGTTGTGTGTGATGTCTCGTGTTGCAGTGACGCATCGTCGGGCTGCCTTTGTGGGTAGAAGAGGACAGCGTAGACGCATAACTATCTAGCACCATACGGGGGCATATGTAAATCTGCTGCCAAGGCCTCCAAGTGTACTTTTGTCCTGGCTAATGTTGATTGGCGGACCCAGCACAACTGGACAAAGGCTAATCATCTGCATGGAAAGACAGGGTTTCAGAAAGGCCACCTTGACATCCTGCGGGTGAGGCTGAAGACTAGCGCGGGGTGCCTACATGACTATGCTGCTGGTAGGGGACTTTTCTAAATGCGATGCTCGGTATTGTTCTACAATGTGACAGCTGAAAGGACAGCTATTGCTTTGCGCTTGACTCAGATGGCACGGCCTAGTAATGTGAACAAAACGTGTTGGCAGTATCACGGACTACGAAGGTAGTAGAAAGTTCGAGCAGACAGTGAAACTACACGTGTCCTGTACCAATGAAGCATGAGAGCGAGTGAAATTAAGGCTGATGTGCGGGCGACTCCAGATTGAACAAAGCCGAAGTGGCGACGCTAAGGCCGAAAGCGGAAGCGGTGAAAGCCCGGGAGCTCGAAATACCAGCAACAGCCAGCTGTTCTTTCGAAAGTGTAGAGACCCGCTCCACATATAACGCTTGCCCACCGCCAACTCTACCATCTTCTTCCTCCATCACACTTCGACAGTCAACTCCCACTGGCTTGTCTTTCTTTTCCTTGTTAGATACCCGGAGTCGTCTATACTCCACCACGCACGCAGCGAGCTCTTGCAGTCTCGCACCCCGCACGCGCTCGCGTCCATTGAAGCCACACCAGGGCCGATCTATACACCCCACACATACACAATGGCGCGTAGCTCACGGAGCGCCAGCAAGCGCTCCACATGGAGCATTGCTTTCTACCTCTTCATGGTTATCGTCGCCGGCTTGATGCTCGCGATGCCTGCCCGCGCTGCGGACCAGGAGCCCATTGCCGAAGACAGCAACGCCGTCTCGGGACCTGTTATTGGTATTGATCTTGGAACAACCTACTCTTGTGTTGGTATCATGAGAAACGGAAAGGTCGACATTTTGGTCAACGACCAGGGTAAGTTTGCCGCAGAAACTCTGCGTTCGGGTCGGAACTGACATGTGTCCTCTACAGGTAACCGTATCACACCTTCTTGGGTCGCTTTCACCGACGATGAGCGTCTCGTCGGTGACGCCGCTAAGAACCAGTTCGCCAGCAACCCCCACCGCACCGTTTTCGATGTCGTAAGTTGCACGTTTGGATCTGCTCGCCGCAGCCACTGACAACCTTCACAGAAGCGTCTCATCGGTCAGAAGTTCAACGACAAGTCCGTCCAGAATGACATCAAGCACTTCCCCTTCAAGGTCATCAACAAGGGAGGCCAGCCCCGCGTCAGTGTCGAGGTTCACAAGGAGGAGAAGACCTTCACACCCGAAGAGATTTCCGCTATGGTCCTCGGCAAGATGAAGGAGGTCGCTGAGGCTTACCTTGGCGAGGAGGTTAAGAACGCTGTTGTTACTGTTCCCGCCTACTTCAACGACGCTCAGCGTGCCGCCACCAAGGACGCTGGAACCATCGCCGGTCTTAACGTTCTCCGTGTCGTTAACGAGCCCACCGCTGCCGCTCTCGCCTACGGCCTTGACAAGACCGACCAGAAGGAACGCCAGGTTCTTGTCTACGATCTTGGTGGTGGTACTTTCGACGTTTCCATCCTCACTATTGAGGAGGGCGTCTTCGAGGTTCAGTCTACCGCTGGTGATACTCATTTGGGTGGTGAGGACTTTGACAACCGTGTTATCAACTACTTCGCCAAGAAGTACAACAAGGAGAACGACGTCGACATCACCAAGGACGCTAAGACCATGGGTAAGCTCAAGCGTGAGGTCGAGAAGGCCAAGCGCACTCTCTCCTCCCAGAAGACCACCAAGATCGAAATTGAGTCTTTCCACAAGGGCAACGACTTCTCTGAGACTCTCACCCGCGCCAAATTCGAGGAGCTCAACAACGACCTCTTCAAGAAGACTCTTAAGCCTGTTGAGCAGGTTCTTAAGGACGCCAAGATGAAGAAGAGCGACATTGATGACATTGTCCTCGTTGGCGGTTCTACTCGTATCCCCAAGGTCCAGGCCATGCTTGAGGAGTTCTTTGGAAAGAAGGCTCGCAAGGATGTCAACCCCGATGAGGCTGTCGCTTTCGGTGCCGCCGTCCAGGGTGGCGTTCTTGCTGGTGATTCCAGCACTGACGACATTATCCTCATGGACGTCAACCCGCTTACCCTTGGTATCGAGACCACCGGCGGTGTCATGACCCACCTCATTAAGCGCGGTACCACTATCCCCACCAAGAAGAGCCAGATCTTCTCGACAGCCGCCGACAACCAACCCGTCGTCCTCATTCAGGTCTTCGAGGGCGAGCGATCAATGACTAAGGATAAGTGAGTACTCCTTTTCTTTTTCCTCTACAACTTTTCGATCATGACGGTCTTTGGTCTCTGGTAAGTGTGTGGGTGCGCCTTCCTCAACTCCAAAGAAGGCGCACCCACAACAGGACTTTTCTGTGAACCATGCAACTACCAGGCCAAAGACCGAAATGTTCTTCACCGTCATCAATCGAGTGCTCGCCACAAAAACCGTGTCGCTAATGCATCTTAACAGCAACAACCTCGGCAAGTTCGAGCTCACCAACATTCCGTAAGTCAAAGCCTTTTCAATCCCCTTCGAAATGAAACTAACAAAGATCAGTCCCGCTCCCCGTGGCGTTCCCCAGATCGAGGTTACCTTCGAGCTCGACGCCAACGGTATCCTCAAGGTCTCCGCTGTCGACAAGGGCACTGGCAAGGGTGAGAGCATCACCATCACCAATGACAAGGGTCGCCTTTCTGCCGAGGACATCGAGCGCATGGTTGAGGAGGCCGAGAAGTACGCCGAGGAGGACAAGGCCAACCGTGAGCGCATTGAGTCCCGTAACAAGCTCGAGAACTACGCCTACAGCCTCAAGAACCAGGTCAATGATGAGGAGGGCCTTGGTGGTAAGATTGAGGATGACGACAAGGAGTCTCTTCTCGAGGCTGTCAAGGAGACCCAGGACTGGCTTAGCGAGAACTCCGCTGACGCTCAGGCCGAGGACTTCGACGAGCAGTTCCAGAAGCTCTCCGACGTCGCTTACCCCATCACCTCCAAGCTTTACGGCGGAGCTGGTGGCGCTGGTGAGGATGAGGAGCCAGGCCACGACGAGTTGTAAGTGGTGACGCAGAAAAGTTGACTTCGATTACCTTGGGCTGCCTTTGGGCTTGCCATGTATGAGTAGCAAGCCTGCCATCATTTCTTCGTCAAAGGCTTAGATGTATATGGGATTATCTGGAGTTTAGTCCGAAGAGATCTTCTCAATGAAATGAACATGAATGAATTGTACAATCACTTCTCTCCCATCGTGACGTGATTGGCCGTGCCGTGCATGCCTGTGTATGCAAGGTGCTCTTGTTACGCTGTAGTATACTTGCTAAAGACACGCTGCCCTGGCACCCAGGCCACCGCGCCTCTAGAACCGCGGTACGTGGCCGCACTCGTTCACACTCTCGTATCTACTACCTACGTGGTTTTATCGTCCGAAGTCCGCTCCTTGAGGCGCATGCATGCTCCTCGATCCCGCATAGGTATCCGCCGGTCACTGTCTCGTTCCTCCACACATGCGCGCTCGCGCTTACTCTTGACCTTGACCTTGCCCCGGCTCAAGTTCGCGTCTTTGCTCAATTACTTCCTACCATCTCACACTCCACAGCTTTGGCTTCGCTCTTGGCGTCTCCACGCACACTATGTTGCACTTTGGAGCCCTAGAAAACTCGCCAGTTGTCAACGCGACCCGGTAGCGACCTAAGTCCGCTACAGAGATCAAGAAATCAGCAACTGCCTTTGGGCTTTTCTATTTGGTATATGCATGCAGTGCGCTGTTTGGTCATTTAACCTCGAGGACCTCTGCTCAATCCCTCTACGCACAAGAGGAATGGTGTCTGTGTATCGCCTTTGCTAGACGAAAGATGCCTCCACGGTTGCCACGAAACGCGTTGCATCACACAGAGTGACAGGGGACTATCGCATAATACGTCAATCCGAACACCTCGTAAGCAGAGTCGTCACGCGGGTGCGCATCTCACCAACACATCTTGGGGACAGACTTTGTATGTTTTTGAACTTTTCATTTACTAACAATAGACAGTTATACAGCAAACAGATTGGCCACTAAGAGTCCGGATTTGAACATCTCGTTCATATTGCACGAGATCGGATCATCATAGATCGTAAGGGTATCCTGCGAGAAGCGACAATTGCAAAAATTGCCAAGATGGGCCAGGAGTATCCAGAGCTGGTGTAGATGGACGGGGAATATGAGGAAAGATGTGCACGAAGAAACTCAAAAACTCAACGCCGACCGAGTATGGACAGGGCGCTTAGTTGTCCTGAGGGTAGGGAATAGTAGACATCTGAACCTTGATGGTCTCGCCGGAGGAGCTCATGGAGCAGCCACCACCGGTACCGGCCATGATGGGGTCGTAACCACCGCCACCGCCGTTCGAGGCATCGCAGCCGAACAGATCGTAGTCCTCACCCTTCTCGCAAGAGTCGACATCTTCCTTGCACTTGAAGACGCACTGGTACATGTCAGATTGACACTTTGAGCCCTTGGATTTGATGTGAGCTCCGTGCATGTTGACGTTACGGGAGACATCGAAAGCGCCATAGTCTCCGAAGGTAACCTCCCACCATGTCTGTGCAAGGCCACCAAAGTTGGCAAGCTTGGTGCTCTTATAAGCAGGAGCACAAGCAGAAGGAACGCCCTCAGCAAAAGAGACAACAGTCTTCTGTCCGGACTTGAGACCGACGGAGACCTCAGGCTGGTTGACGTTCAGGGACATGCCGTCGAAACCATCGGCCTTCCAGCAGAAGATGACGGCATCTTCGGGGGCGTCGTTGATGAACTCTGCCTTCCATTTACCGTCCTCGCCGACCCAGATACCACCGTTGCTGCTCTTGTCGTTCTTGCCAACGGAGATAATACCAAGAGACTTGACGAAGTCCTCAACACCCTCGAGGAGGTCGGAAACAACGCCCTCGATGATATCACCAAGGTCGGGGGCTGAAGAGGAAGTGGCAGCGGGAGCGCTGGAGGTGGCAGCCTTGGTGGAAGAAGGAGCAGCAGAGGTCTTGACCTCCTGAACCTTGACAACTTCCTCGGCGGAGCTGGTAGGGGCAGGCTTCTCGGAGGTCTTCTTCTCGGCAGCGACGGAGGGAGTGACCTGAGCGGCAGGGGTAGGGGTTGGGGACGCGAAGACAGAGCTCCAGTTGACCTTGTCCCAGTCAACGTCATTCAGGTCGTACGCAACGGCCTTCCAGTTGACATCGTTGGCAGCAGAGCGCTTGGCGTCACTACAACATATTAGTATCGAGGTCGCAGATCACACAACCAATCAACTTACGCCTGACGCCTGGCGTGGAAACTGGCATGACGGTTGTGGTGGTTGGCAGCGGCGGCCTGGCCGACCGCGAGGGTGCTCAGCACCAGGGCAGAGGAGTAACGCATTTCGAAATGTAGGTTTGCTGGTCGCTTGCTGGTGCAGTTGGATCTTTATGTGGAGCGGAGGTCGTAACGTCGTTCAACGGCGGTTATGAGTATACTTGGTTGGTGAATGAGTGACTGGGAGCGAACAGCAATGCCGGCGTGAAGGAGTGAACGCGCGAAATTGCTATTGTTCAAAAGAGGGACAATCCAGTATGATATACTCGGTGAAGGTGGAGAAGAGAAAGAGCAAGAGCGGCGACGCGCAGGAGGTGGTTCAGCCGGTGCCCCTGCTTGTTGGGTCGGTGGGCCCAGCGCACCGCCTGGGGCCTCGACAAGATCTCATCTCCTGTGTCTTTCACCCCCTGCCCAATCAGGAAAGGTGCGCGCGCAAACTATGACCATTGTTTGACCAGACGGGCCAATTGGGAGACGTACCTGGATAGTGGAGCCAGGTACACACCCCTCTTATTGGTGTGCCTGGCTTAGCGACGGCTCGGCGCCCGACGTTTCACTCCTGGTCGCGCACACAGCAGGCCGCACGTGTTGATTGTGCATCGCTGCTGCAGCTGGGACAAAGGCGCAAAGGATGTGAGCTGTCGCATGCAACCTGTCGAAAGCGATGTGGCTTACTGTATGCCTTCTCCACAGCCTTTGACAAGCTCAACATCGCTAACACACAAGACGACGGCCGCGCAATTGCGATCTTCGCGACATCAAGCTGGGCGCCCCATGATTGGAGACATGTGCATGCGTGTCCCTTGACCCTAGTCTTGTCGCCGAGGATACAAGTGGAGCGACTGGAGCAAGTGGCTCTTCCAGAACGTCTCTCAAAGCGACCGCGTGGACTCGTCCCTGCTCCACCGAGTCGCGCACACCTCATTTCTCAACGACAGCTCCAGTGACAGCTTCAGGCTTGATGATGCAGCACAACGTTCATAAGTCAAGACCAACAATGATGCATACACAATGTGACTTGTTAGGGGCCCAGCATAAATGACCAGTCTCTCTCTCTATTTCTGGCAGTCGCACAAGCTTGAAGCGGCGCAGTGCCTTCATCCATACGATGAGCGCGGAACAGTGACGCAACCCCTGCGTGCAACGTAATCCGGCTCTCCATCTCTCCACCTGCTGGTCGTATGCAGCTGCGCAGTTTCTTCTCCACTCAGCGATCAACAAAAAGTACCGAGAGCAACGTTCGTGGAGCCCCGGTCCTGTGCCAGGCACGGCACGATAAGACCTTATCGCAACGTGTCGCATGCCGGGTATGCAGCAAGGAAAATCTGCGACCTTAACCTGCCACTCACACGCAGGAAGAGACTGTCAGTTGCGGGAACGTGGAGACTCAGCCGTGACGGCGCAAACGCCACTGCGACGTGGTGGGTAGCCGTTCGTTGATCCTGCGTCCAGATTCTCGGAGCGTAACGGCAATCGTCAAGTCTCGAAGAATGATGTAGGTGGTTTTTTCTTAAGTTGTCAGTTTTCCTGCCCTTGGTCCAATCATGGCATTGACTATTTATCAAGATTTTCCTTAGCCTTCTCTTTTCCACACTTGATATCCAGTGGTGAGTCAACTCTCAATCCGATGGCAGACTCGTGGAAGGGCACGCGACGTGAAATTGACAGTTGAGACCTCCGCGGGGTGTGGATGTTGTGGCCAGCGAACAGAAGACAGATCACCATACAAAGACACAAAGGCGACAATGCCGTTATCGGGTAATACGTACATGCGTACAACAGACACCTGTCAGCGGGCAGTATTGCTGCAGCATGTCCCAACAGGGACTGTCAGCCAACTCGATCAAGTTCTTGGGAACCACGGCTCGGCCAAAGCAATAATGTGTGCGCCACCTCGCTTGCACGGTAAAGCAGCACCACACGCACTTGCTGAATACCGAAGGTTTGCCTTAGTGCTGCACGCAGCGCACTCATTTATCGTGCATTTGCTCGTGCAGCTGCAGGATGCAGCAGCTTGTCAATAAGCATGTTGGTATAACTATAATAGCCAGATGGAGCACGGGCATGCGCTCACTACCACTATTCGCGCTGCGCAGAAGCGTCGACTATGAGCAACAGGGCTTACCCGGACTATCATGAGTATCCCATGAGATGTTTTCCGGTAATAGCACCGAGGTTCTCAATCTCTCTGCCTCCCAAATCTGCGACTTGCGCACGTGAATGCCCTCCCTATACATGTGTTCCTGGCCATCACATCACCCATGCCGGATTATACATACCTAGGTATACCTCCTGTCGTGCATCCACATGCAACACCTGTCGCAGAAACAAACAACCATTTAGCGCCGCGCGTGCACGAGCGCCTCAGGCACAGCTGGTGCGGAGTAGTGCGGCGCATGCGAAACACGTGCTCCGTAACTGACAGCCGCGGGATCTGCAGCGCCCTGTCTGGGGCGAACCACACAGCTTCGAGGGCTGGGGGTTCGATCGGGTCCGAAGTTTCTGAGCATTGAGACTAACGAGCGTGTTGGTAGCCTGCTATTTCCCTCTTGTTTGACGAAGATGCCTTTCGCGATTGGCTTAGTTGGGTGGTGGTTATGGTGGTGTCGCTGTTCTGATCACGAGCTGCAGGAGAGACAGTTATGAATTAAAGAATGGTAGGTTTCCCATCGCTTTGTTTGCTATGTACGATATACAGATACATATACAGTTCGTGCGCAGGCTATCCGCAGTTCAAACTTCTTCGTCAAATGTCATCAAATCCCACCAAACAAGTAGCATGAAAGCGAATGGACGTCCGAGACCAGCGGCAAGTGTGTCGTCGTGGGGTATCTCGAAACTATGAACAGAATGTAGGGTCATCAAGCCTGATCGTCTCCGTATGTGTGTGGGTGTTGAAAGTTCTGTATCTAACAGTCGAGAAAGAAACGCCGAATGATGCAAATGCAAAATGAGAAAAAAGAAAAGCCATCAGAGGGTATTGGCGATGGCTAGTAGCCATAATCATTGTCATAGCTTCTCTGGTTCGATGGTGGGTAGCCATTGCTTGCGGGCGTGTAGCTACGGTTCGCGGCTGCGAAACTCCTGTCGCCAGGGGTATAACTCCTCTCCGATGGTGTGTAGCTTCGCTCGCCTAGATTCGATGGTGTGTAGCTCCTCTGCACCGGGACGTTCCAGCCAGGCTGCTGAACCGGCGCAGTAGCACTGCGTTGCTGCATCCCTGGTACGGAGCCAGTCATGGACCTGTTTGGCAGAGGCTGTGAAGCTTCGCGGCGCTGAATAGCAGTTTGAAGACTCGCGGGAACGCCCGGACGAGGCGGGGCGGTCCCGGATCGTGGTGGTGGTGCGGTCCTGGATCGAGGGGGGATGTTCGACGTTTGCGACATCGCTGGTGAGCCTGCACGTAGCGCGCCAGGGAGTTGTGGGGTTAAATATTCGTCTGGCCCGTTCGAGTTCACGTAGTAGTCGAGAGGATCGTGATCTTGAGGGGTGTTATCAACAGGCGACAGCTCGTATGCGGGGCCTGGTGCAGGTCCTCGGTTGTTATAAGGCGAGAATGCGGTGTATGTCTGCGTTCTCTGGGCGCCGTATGTATCTTCTACGGGTGAGACTGGGTCGTGAGAGGGTGAGTAGCGGCCATTCGTATAGTCGATGTCAACTTGTGGGCGCATTGGCCGTGGAGACGCCCTGCCTTGCGACGCAGGTGTGTACGCTCGAGCAGGCGGTGCTAAAGGTGGGTCCTCGTAATAGTACGTATTCTGGTTGACGTGAGGTACGGGTCGCATCGGAGAGGCCTCACCCATGTCGCTTGCTTGGTTCAGGAGGGGCGCGTTCGAGCCGTAGCTAGTCGTAGAATAGTTGGTATCTGATCGTTCTGCTCCAGGTCGTTCGTTCAGCGTCGGTAACGTAGGTTTCCTTGCGAGAGGTGCCGAGTTGTTGGTGGCTGTGGTGTTTGTGCGAGACGGAGCATTCGCAGAGTAAGGTGGTAGTGTTGCGACGGTGCTGAACGTATCTGATCGCTGTATGCCATAGATAGATGCCCCATCATCTTCTTTTCCTACAAGGCTGGGCAGGGTGGGCTTCGAGCTCACCGAATTGAAGGTGCCCTTCTTCATTGCCTTCTGTTCCTCTGCCTTGCGCTTCTGATCTTCTTTCTCGATCGCCTTCTTCATCTTCTTGCCAACGATGCGAGCGAGACGGCTTTCGACTTTGCGGCGGCAGTAGTTGGTCAAGCTACCGTCCGCGCGAGGGATGTAGTGCCAGAGGAAGAAGACATAAAGGATGCAAGAGATGATGATTCCAAGGGCCGCGATGACCCAGATGACAAGGGAGAACAACATAGTGAAGTAGACGACAGTCTCCTGCTTGTTGCCCGTCTCGATCATGGCTTTGATGTTCATGAAGAATTGCTCGAAGCCAGAACGATCCTCAGATGCGTGTTCACCGACTGGGAGGAGCTGAGCTTGCATGACAGCATAAAGCGTCATTGCGTTGATCGCGATCCGTGGACCTTGAGCAATGATGATAATGAGCGCACTCTTGAACTGGAAGTAAACAAAGAGCGCAATGTAGTTTGCACCCTTTTTACTCTTGGTCAGCTCAGCAAAGACCAGGAAACGGCGCCAACCTCGTCCGCTACTGGAGAGTCGCATGCTCTGCCAGATAGCGGCCATTGGCTCTAAATAGCATTCCGTGACACTGCCAGAACGCATGACACGAATTGCCCGGATGCCTCGGTAGACCAAGAACACATAGGAGATGATGATGGTAATAGCGAAAATCCATTTTGCAACTTCGAACGGCACCTTCGGTTGTACCTGGCTGGACCACTTGTTGAAGGCGAGGAGGTTGACGGCGGTGAAGGCATCGGCGGCGTAGACGGCGCAAGAAATAAGGACAAGGATCCAGAGCCATGCGTACGAGAAGGGTGTCAAGCAAGATGTCGACCTGAAATCTGAGAGGTTAATGTAGTCCCACTTCTGGTCAGCGGCCACATGGACCGGAGCCTTCGAACGGCGCCCACAGCAGCCCATGGTTGTTGTTTATTAGGTGTTGTATATGTGCGTTAATTCCGGTCAACGGGTGTAATCTGCAGTCCAGCTGGTTCAGTGAGTGACGTGAGGTGCTATGGTAGCATGTGCGGTCCTCAGAAGGGGACAGGAGCTTGAGAAGGAGTGTAGTCGCAAAGGTGGTAACAGACCGGCTGTACCAAGTGGGTTGAGGGAGTGACAGGTTCGCCGCTTTTGACAGCTGGGTGACGTCCGCGCTGAGGCTGGGCACGGTGAGGGCTTGAGGTTGGATCTGCTAGCTGAGAGCGATGTGCATACTTCGGATCACAGAACGTTTCGAAAGGACAATCCGGGAGTTTCTTGGCCGAAGAAGTCGTTGGCGTTCTAAAAGGCGACAACAAGGACTGCTTTTGCAGACGGGGGAGGGTCGCGCCGATTGTTGCAGGCGCAATGGTTTCGTGGTGAAGACGAGAAAGGAACGTCTGCCGTGATCAAGGTCGCACAGCGTCGAGTGTTGGTCGCGCAATGATCGAGCACAGTGAACGAGCGTAACGTTCAAGTGGGGCGACAAGTCGAAAGTAGTGATTGAGGGTTACGAAGGACAACGAACGACGCAGCGCTCTGCGACTCACTGATGCAAAGGGCACAGGTGGTGAGAGAGGAATGTCTACGCCGCGCTCTTCCCCAGTGGAGGCTTCACGCGCGCCGCTAATCAGGTGTGTCAGGGTTCACCTGCCGCATGAGGCGGGAGAGGGCATTGGATGCGGGGCACGCCATTGGCCATGGCCAGTGATGGCGCACAACCTTGCCTTACGATGAAACGCCAGCTCCCAGAGGAGATGGTGCCAACCAAAGCAACGCTGTTTAATCTCGGCGCCTGCCCAGGTGAGCCGTTGCACAAGCGGTTGAGCGGCTCATTAGGACTGGCTGTGCCACATTCCATGCCAATCCTCCCACAAATCGCACTTGTCATCATGGATTGCTCACCAGCCACGCTGGTAACGCTCGTCGCTTCAGCCAAGGGAGTTTCGACACCTCGAGAAAGTATGTGTTGCCATTGGTCGGAAGTAATCTAAGCCGTTCATGCAACGGGCCGAGGTGGGATTGCATCGGCGTGGTGTCGTCCCGTATTGGCTGAACACATATTTCGTCTCTATCAACCTGACCTAGGTTAAGGGTACCAATGCGCGACTTGGAGGAACAGCTGGAATCGTCACTAGGTACCTGTATCTACGTAGGCGGTATGGTCTTGTCTCTTGCTCAGTGGTAAAAGCGCTTGGCGCAAGCAGGTGATTTTGCACCATGTTCTCTCAAGCCTTACATGAATGGGCTCTCCTGTTGCAAAAGAACGGATCGTAAGCAATGCATCATCTCAACCGTCCAAAGGAGCTAGCATGTATCCAGGGATCTCAAACTGGTCTTTGTCTAACACGGGAAACAATCTAGCCGTGTGACTAACTATTGTTCTACGAAGCTCACATCGATTGCCGTCAAGGCTTCAGTTAAGCTGGGGCAACTGGGATCTTACAGCCCAGTAAGATAGCAACGCGACAGACAGGTCCACGGTACTGGTTTCAAGCTGCACCCGCCTTGCGCCACGCGCGTGCTAAGCTGTCTCTCAGCTTGCTGTCTAGAGCTGCACACGAACAACCTTCACCTAGCCGTCTGTTGTAAGCACGTTGCTCCCGTTATCCTCTCGTCTGTGTAGTATGAGCCGGGCCACCACCCGCGTCCCCGCAAGCATGGACCGACTCTATCAATCAAGTACAGTTGCTCCGCCAGTCTAATACGGTTGATCTTCCATGTATGCATTCGGCCATCAGAGACTACATGAATGACACCAACATATGAGTCAAAGAGACGAACGACCTAGTACAACCTTCGTCGTCCACAATGTACGATCCAGTGCTGCGAGTCCCTGTGTTGCTAAAGCAGACCACTTCGTAGCCTGTGCATCCCGTGGCGTAGGCAGCTCGGAAACGGCTTCGATCTTCGATAGCTGCCATTGTATCGAAAAACCAAAGAGCCACATTAGACTGTGCCTGCCAAACTGGAGCGACAAGTGGCGCGGGTTTTCTCAAGTTCGGGGAAGGTGTGTAACTCATCATAAACTGGTATGTAGTCCGAGTCAATCCGTACATGCAACCAGCCGAACGAAGATGTTAGTGGAGCAGTCTGGTGAAGGTCGTCAATGCCATCGCCTCCACAGCTCGCGTCGACCTGTTATAAATTTCCCAAGAACGATTATGTGGCCGTCAATTTCCAGCTCATCCACGAGCTAAATATTAAGGGCACGCTCAAGCTGTTTCACACCTACACCCTATATGTGCTGTTCTGGACTACCGGATTTCGTCGATCAACAGTGTTGGCGCCAGCCCACAAGAAAGTGGGAAGCAGCTGTGTTTGCCGGCGCCACATCGGTTTCCTCATGAACAAGGAAGGACCTGCGATGGAACTTGACGCACCTCAAATGACACGACGGACTCCGGAAGCGGATCCAGAAGAAGCACCAAGTGCTTCTGCTGTTACCGGTGTATAATGTGTGATACTGTCCTCGCTTCGGAGTCAAATGTAATGCTCTTATGCCTTTGTAGCTGAAGTTCGCATGATATGGACCTTTCCTATGATTGTTGGTCTTATATTGCCTTCAATGCAACGATAACCGGGGAGGCTAACGGAAGCATCTTTTAAATGCTGTGGCGCGTAGTCTGTACCGCTCGCAAGGGCGAATGCACGTTTACGCAGTGCTGTCTCACTGATACAAGGAGACAGCCTTTGTGTATACAGGCTTATCAGATGCGAGGGGATCTCGCAGAAAAACTAGAAAAACTGCAAACTTCATGCCGTAAGAAGACGTGTACCTCTAAGATGAACTATCCTTTCCCGAGCCCTGCTTGACACGTACAACAATCTTGCCCTTCGCTCGTCCGGTCTTCAGCTTTTCAAAAGCCTTAGGCGCATCCTCCCACTCGAACACTTCGTCCAACACAGCCTTGATCTTCCCTTCCTTCATCCAGGTGCCCAATTGCCTGAGGTCCTCAGTCGACATTGCAGCCATCAACACTTGATATGGCCTCTTTCCGCCACCGAGAAAACTCGGGATGAGCAAGTTGCTGGTGATCTGCGCGATTCCCCCGAGGCTGACGGTGGCACCGACCTGCACGAACTTGCCGGTAGGGG
Organism: Stagonosporopsis vannaccii; assembly: GCA_028584115.1. Taxonomy (NCBI): domain Eukaryota; kingdom Fungi; phylum Ascomycota; class Dothideomycetes; order Pleosporales; family Didymellaceae; genus Stagonosporopsis; species Stagonosporopsis vannaccii. The sequence goes on along the minus strand of VWXS01000050.1, from coordinate 86,726 downwards.
TAAGGTATGAAGCTGATTGCTTGTAGAGGTCGGCAGGTGCACCCACATTATCCACGGCGAGCTGAAAAACAGGACCCTTTGCAGCCAGAGCTTCAACAATGTTGTTGGTCTTGTAGTCAATAACCTCGTCGGCGCCAAGGCTTTCACACAGCTTGACGTTCCCGGTCGAGCACGTTGTCGTGACATGGCAGCCGAGAGTCTTCGCGATCTGGATACCGTAAATGCCAGTACCCCCTGAACCGCCATTGATGAACACCTTGTCGCCAGGCTTCACATTCGGCTTGATAGCTTGGATCTCCGTCAGGCCCGCAACCGCAATTGTAGCAGCATCGTCGACCTCAACACCGGTCGGTAAGCTCGTCAACATGTTCTGTGAAACGCTGACATATTGCGCAAGAGCTCCGTTGGTGACAGCGCCGAGTTTTCCTCCAAACACCCACTCTCCAATCTGGAAGGAATCGACTTTCGCCCCCGTTTTGGCCACTTTGCCGCAGAAGTCTGCACTGGGTATGCATTTCATCCCCAAAGCGGTCAGAGGCGCATTTTCAGCGACTTTGTAGTCGGCAGGGTTGAGAGCTACCGCGTGCACCTCGACCAAGATCTCATCGTCGCCAATGGTGGGATATGGCGCGGCGTCGTTGATCTTTAGGTTCTTCTCCAGACCGCCCGCAATGCGATCGTAGTGCCAGGCTTTCATAGTCGGCCGGGACATGTTGGTGATGAAGGTACAGGATTCAGAAGGACGCAGCCGGGCTTGAGTATCGTTTATGTTGTCGTGTGTGCGTGCTGCCTGGCGCTTGCTGTGTGTTGTGGCTTGCGTCATTTAGCTGTAACTGGGCAAGCGCAGCCACCACTTTGTTAATCTTCAGCTATGAGTTATGGCGAATCTTTTGACGTCTATTGTGTTGACTTGTGAAGCAGAAGAATTTTTTATCAGGCGCTAATCTTGTGTTTTCTTTGCCTGTGAGTTCGCGCAGCTCCTCCAAGCACGTCTCGTCAATGCGAGTCCACTACAATGCACGCGGCACTTCTACGTCCCGTGTCAATGAGTGGCTCCTTCAGACCTCCATCAGTATTATGCATTTTGGTTGGCCTGACGATTGCTATTCTATCACAGTCTGGAGACTCATGTTCGAAAATTGATCTCGCACGACGAGGCTGATATACTGCAGTGCGTTTACAATAATGAGACCACATCTTCCGCGTGCGTACCACATCGCGCGTACTTTATCCTGAAATTATGAAGGAACGATTAGACCCTGTACACCAGCTTCTGTCCGGAGACTTTCCCGTCCTTCAGGTCATTCAATCCCTGAGGCACGCCCTCGAGGCCGTCTCTTACGAGCGTAGGATGGGCCTTGACCTTCCCGCTGTTAAAGAGATCCTCAGCGGCCCTCCAGAACTTGACACCGAATTCATAGTCCTCAGGCTTAGCAGGCAGCCTGTCATTATATTTCTCGCCAAGCGCGGTATACCCCAATGTCCAGCCGTGCTTCACATCCTGGCGAGGAAAGTTCTGTAGGGGACCGGGCAGAAGGCCCGAGTAGTGACCACCAGATGAGCTAATTGCCGCAGCACAGATGTGCTCAGATCCATGCTCAGCGATACAATCAAACACAAGCTTGAGCTTGTCGTTGCTCGCTTTGCGGATCTTCTCACCACACTCGGGATCCTTGTAGTCAAAGACATGGTCAGCGCCAAGTTGCTTCACGAGTTCGAAGTTGTGTGGTGATGCAGTTGCGAAGACCTCGGCGCCTGAAAGTTTAGCGAACTGGACTGCAAGCGTCCCTGTGGCTGTCGATGCGCCGTAGATCAATACTGGGGTTGGCTCCGAGACTTTGGCGGGTGGGAGAGGCAGACCAAGGGCTTGGTACAGTCCCTGTCCTACGGTGGTGATGCCGACACCGAGCGTAGAGGCATCTTCCCAAGAGATGTTTTCCGCGATTTTGGCGTGGATGCCAGCTTTGGCTTTGATGTGCTCGGCAAATGCGCCGTTGGAGTGGTCCGCTGGGTCACCTTAGATTTGTTAACGCTCGTCCTGCTTGGTTGTAGAACCGAGTCCTACCTCCTCGCGCGAATCCGGCTACTCGATCGCCAACCTTGAGGTCCTTTACGCCGTTTCCAATTTCCTCAACGATACCGGCGTAGTCACACCCGACAATGGCTCCCTTGGACGGGTTGTTCTCGATGCTCTTCCAGTCTGTGGGGTTGAGAGCCACAGCCTTGGTCCTGACAATAATGAAGTTGTCTTGGACTTTGGGGATGGGGACATCTGAGCGGACTTCAGAGACGCCTTTCTCGACATGGACTACGGCTTTTTGGGTAGACATGATGTGTTCCTGTAAGATTTTACAATGATCGTTGATGGCATTGATTACATTTATCAGTTTTTGCAGTCTTCAATGATGTATGCATGCGTTTTAGTCTCACTGGCGACATCATTGTATTTGTCATCTCGAACTCGTAATCAGACGCGTTTACCTCGCAAGACGCTCGGATGAAGCACGTAAGACCATGCCATGTTATATTGACAGCCAATCAAGCACAGCGGCAGCAACGCTGATGAACACTCGTACATATCAGCCTGAAGGCAAGGCTACGTGCAGGGCTGAACGGGTGGGGCTCCGGCATCACGACGCCAAGCCAGGGTCCCGCATCCAACATGTCTGACGGTCGAGCTTCAAACACGACAAAGTACGGTACCCTCGCGTGCATCACAGCCCCCGCGTGCTTCGCAGCTTCCTGCAGTTGCACTCGTATACGACTGTTCGCTATGGAGGAAGATGGACCGCTACTCAACTTCTACCCCGACCCGCCGCCTTTTTTCAAGCACTTCACGGCTGAGAACCTCGAGCGCCTCAAAGAGATAGAGAACAAAGCCAGCAGTGGCAGTGGACCTACAACAGACGCTACGCATGTATCTTCCAGATTGTCTACAGAGCAGATCCTCGCGCTTCCGACTGAGCTTCGCTATCTTATCCCGCCCACACCGCCGAGCGACAATGAGTCCTTCCACGTCTTCGGCGAGTCCACGAAAAGCTCCGCCACAAACAATTTCTCGCAAACAATGGAGTTTATCTCAAAGACGCTCGGATCGCAATTCGTGCTCAGTGACTGGACATACACGCAGCTCTACCCTTCCGTCGACTCCCCCGCCGCTGTCTCCAGCTCGGCCTTGCACTCGACCGACGCGAACATCGATCGCCAACAGTACCTCAACCGCTTCAACCGCTCCATAATGCTCGAATACCTGTCTCTGCTAGGCCTTCTGACGTTGGACCCGAAGGGTGACCATAAGAATACCAAGCTGAAGCATATTCTCACCCTGGTGTGCAACATGCATGCTCTCATCAACGAGTACAGGCCGCATCAAGCGAGAGAGACGCTGATCAGTATCATGGAGGAGCAAGTCAAGAGGAAAAAGGCGGAGATCGAGGGCGTTAAGATAATGGAAGAGAAGGTCAGAGGCGTGCTAGAAGGCTTTGCCAGGGTCGTGGGTGCTGAAAGCGACGAGGGCGGTGAAGAGGCTAAGGAGGTCGTCCGTAAGGCTACGGTAGAGGACAGGAGGAAAGAGACGCAGAGGGGAATGTGGGAAGCTCTAGATGGGATACTCAGCCATTGAGATCGCTCCATCGGAACAGAGTCAGGCATTGGGGAGTTAACGCGGCTTTTCGAAGCTTACAGAATTTGTGGTTGAGTCGCTCAGTCTTTGCAGGCCTCGACCTAGGAGGGCCTGGCAGTTGTGCTCCAGCATTTATTTGCTGCCGAGTTGGCGGCGTCCAACTTCTAGCGTATGGTCGGGAGTAAAATCCAGCAAGAACGACGAGGCTCGGGCAGATCATCGTGGCAGCAGCGGTGAACATCAGCTCGGCTTGGGCATTCATGTCGGTGAACCTGGTACTTGGCCTCACCGCTCAGGCCTGCTAGTTTGACAGAGGTGTTCTTTAGCACGTGAAGTCAGCACACGCAATAAGACCGCATATGTGAATGCTGCAGGGCTGAATCTAGGGGTGAGCTTCTCGCTCCCGCTGGGAAGCGACATGGATAGCCCTGCTTCGCTACGCGAATTCAGCCTTACTGCAGTCTGCAGATTCCGCGAAACCCAAGCCTCGAAGCACTTCATCTGGTGTCCCTGCTCATAGCAAATGCCATGTTTTACAATCTTCCAGGCGTGCGCGCACGGCCCGTATGGCGACGTCCAGATTTCAATACATACAGCATGACGTCACCAGCGCTAGAAGCTTTCGTTTACCTCGATGTCTTTTTCTAACATCAATTCTTCGTATAGTTCGCGATTTAGCTTTCGGCACTCTCCGTCGTGTGTGACACAGAACTAGCGGCGTGAGCATGTGCGCAGGAGCAACACGAGGTAACTGCACCTGATCGGGTAATCACACCTCAGCTCCGTCAACAAAAGCAAAGAAGGAAACAGCAGGCAAATGCTTTCTTGGCTGAAAGAACACGACAACTCCAGATATATACCTGGCTATTGCTTCACTTAACGTCTTACCGTTCAAGTAGTTCCCTCATTCCAACGTCGCGACATCAACAAACAAAACCAAGCACTATGTCAGGATCGGAGGAGAAGAAACCAACTAAACGCCTCGTGGTCTTCTGCGATGGCACTTGGGTAAGAAGCAGACTTCACATACCAATTACGGCCGGCACCAAGGCTAACTCTAGCTCTGTAGGTAGGTCGCGAGACCACCGTGACCGGCGCGCCGCGAAGCAACATCCGCATGCTAGCAGACATGGTCGGAGAGGTTCAATTCAGCAACTTGAACCCTCGCGAGAACCCTGCCATAGTGCATTCGATTAAGCCTGGCTCTCCGAACGTCGTTGCCGGCTACCAAGAGGGGGTGGGTCTTGGTGCGACCTTCCTCGAGTACATCTGGAACGGCGCAACCGCATCTTCTATTGGCGACGAGTGTGTCTCTGTCTACCGATTCATCGTCGAGCACTACACTGATGACCACGAGATCTGGCTGTTCGGATTCAGTCGCGGCGCTTTTACCGTACGGTCCGTTGCCGGCATGATCAACAATTGCGGCATTATCCGTCGCCAGAAGGAGTCCTTGAATCCAGAGCAAGTTGAACGGCTGTGCTATGAGGTATTCCGAACCTATCGTTCGTCCCTGCCTATTGATGCTCCCCAAAGCGAACAAAGCAAGAACCGACGGCAAAACGCAGGCAGGGTCTGGCAAGTTGATCAGCCTATTCGCTGCATGAGTGTCATCGACACAGTCGGTTCTCTCGGCATTCCTCGCCTCAACGCTGGCATCGGTATTGATTGGGCGCCGTTTGAATTTTTTGATCAGCACGTTTCTACTGTCGTGCAACACGTTCGCCATGCTCCAGCTCTTCACGATCGACTTTGGGCCTTTCAGCCGTGTCTTGCATTCCCTAGCGATAAAGCTCGCAATACCATCGTCGAGCAGGTCTGGTTCCCCGGTGTACACTACGACCTGGGACGCCAGACATTTCGCTTTGTGCGCCAGCATCCATCAAATTATATCGAAGAGGCGCTGGGCTGGTTACCAAATCTGCTTAGTCGGACGATTTGGCCAAACGAGGTGCTTGCAGACAATGTCCTGAAGTGGATACTAGAAGGCGTTCGAAAGGTCGACGGAGGCGACACCATTATCATACCTGGCGTGCAGCATAGAATTGCAGAGGTTGCTGCGCGCATCGCAAACCCTCGGCCGGATAGTACAGGCAGCGGCGATATCTACGGCGACATACTGCGTTATGGTCCTGCGGGTAGTGTAATGGGTGCAGTGCAAAAGGTCTCCTTATTCGCGACCGAATTAGCCAACAAGGTCCTGCCAAACCTGGGCGACAACATCCAGGATCTACTTGGCATCCGCACCATCATGGGTGTCATCACAGCGACTGCAGATCGCAGAATTCCAGGCAACGCCGCAAAAGTGGACGAGTACCAGAGAGAGGTCACCAGCAAGACGGGTGTGGTGTTCAGTGTCGAACGGAATGCGCGGATGCTAGAAGAGAATGAGACGGGCACGGTACGGTACCCTAGTCGCACTTTCGAGACGCATCAGCTCTGGAAGGATGTGTTTGGCGATGATTGAGGCAACATACTTTCACAGACCTCTGCTGACAGGCTGCATGGCATGAATCGCCAAATCCCATTGTACCTTGCTCACGAACGCGTTACGCGGACGCGCGAATCTTGATGCGACCTGTAGTCACTATGCACGATTCTAGCGGTCACCTTCCACTCAAAGTGTTGCTAGTCAATTCGAAAAAGACCTTCCACCTCTGGCATTTTAATCATCGGCTGCATCACCGCGCCGACTCAACTTTAAAGTACCCACTCCAACCTTTCAGTATGGTTTGTCCAACTTACTATGATGGTCCCTGCGGTGGTGCCCCATCACACTCAGACACTCTTCATGCCCGCGACTCCTTCCTTGCATGCGAGCTCACGAAATGCGCAGAATTCTCCGTCATCCGCCATTTTTTAGGCTTGTGAATATTTGGCGCACCCCCGAGTCTGAACAAAGCCGCTCTTGTCTGTTTGAACGCGTTCTGGTAGCAGCACGCTACGAATCTTACTACTGAGCTGGGTATAGCAGAGCTTATGGTCAAGGGCCTTTCACCTACGATCCACGCTGAGAGCATTTTACAAGGCATGCGTGTCGCACATGCCCGCATCATCCCACACGCACACGTTCTCAACCAATACACCGATTTTGGTCACCCGGAAGCGTTTAATTTTGGCATATCCAAGTTCGTTACTTTAGAGGAGGCAAAAGAGGCCTTAATCGACACGTTCGTCCGCCTGCGCCAGATCACTGATAGTAGCGACACACATCAATTCATCATTCTCGTCGGGCACGCGGCGCAGGACATGCTCACGCACATAAGCATTGCATTCGGTCTCGACCTACTGAAACTCAGGACCATTGTCAAAGGCGTCGAAACGCAGAATCTCGCCAAGACACAGCTCCCGCGGCCCAAACACCAGCTTCTCGCATCTCTTCGACTACTTCAACTCTTTCGATTTCTTCCAGGACCAAGTTGTACTTGATAAGCAGTCTCCACGCTCCCATGGACATGCCGCTGATTTCTTTCAGATGCTCGAATCTACTATATGAAGTTCATCCTGCACGACTGAAATAATGCTGCTGTGTTTGAAATTCCTTCAAAACGTGACAGCGGGTATCAAAACAGGCTTCTCGACTTGATAGAAGAGGATTTCATTCTGCCTGCGAAGGGTGCTGCGCTGCTACCAGCATGTGGGATATTGAAATGACGTCTCTGCTCTCTGCAATAGAGAGGACAGAGAGACAGGGCATCTTTGTTCGAGCAAGCCGGTGTGGAGGTCGAGGGCTCCTACCAACCACCTAGCGACGGTACTGGCAATATTGTGCTGAATTTTGCCAAAAAAAAAGTAGGGCCTTAGTCGCCGACTGAAGAAAGAATTTACTCGTGGATATTGGTTTTATGCATCGAGCAGTGGTTTGGTGGGATGGAGTTGAAGCGTTTCAGAAGTTCGTGGGGATGAAACGGATATTGTAGCACAAGCTCTGGAAGCACCAAACCCTCCACCTCTGAACAACTTGGCTTCTTCCCATCGTTCCCTCTCTGCTCATGTCTTTGGTGTGTGTTGATTGGTATGGCCATTCCAAGGCGTCTATTACTCCTTCTGATAGCCACTTTCCTGCTTTTGCTGGTCGCAATGCTACTGGCGACCGCAATCGAGATCCGCGCACCGCCACCAAAGATGAAAGCTGTAACACTTGCACAGGCAGCGAAATATTCTGAGTCCGAACGCGAGTTCACAGCAAAGGCGCGCCTGAACGGCACTGACTTCGATCGTGGCGATATACTGAACGGGACCGCTATTGCGCCGGCAGCCTACACACCCACAATCACCCGAACCGAAGAGGGTATGATCGGAGAGGAGACACTGGCACCGACCACGAGCGCAGCTGATAAGACCTCTGTCGAGCCAGACTCAACCTCCTTAATAGCCGCGAAACCTACCAAACCATCCGCAGCGCAAATCCCTATCCTTGCCCTTTCGTACTCTGGCGCGGGCGGACCAAAGCACTGTCGCGGCAGCTTACTGAAGAAGATTGAATTTGCGCGACCCGCAAAGCAATGGAAGAACGGCTCATGCATCAATATTCCGAGCGAGGCGCGTTGCGGCGTGTTTTACTCGGAGAAGGGCGACAACTGTGAGGCACAACTGTTCAATGAGGTGAACTGCTACAATACCACAACAACATACGTCAATACAGTTGTGTTCATGCCAGAAGAGCGCGCTGTCGGTGCGCTGTGGAGGAGCATGCTCGTAAGGTGTGGTGTCGATGTACCAGAGGCTAAGATCCTGGATCCCGCTATCCTGGGCGGAGCTCTGGGTCCGAAGAAAACCCCTCATGGATGAGGTGCAGACCGTTCGGAAAGTGAACGAGACGAAAACCGCAACAGAGCCAGTATGAATGTAACACTCAATTGAGTCGACAAATCTCGGCGCAGACGTGCACAGGTGGGCGATTTTGACCGACTATCCACAGGACCCGCGAAGGTCTGTACAGAACACCTGCCACTGCTCGCGCAGACAAACTTTTGGTTATAAATTATTAAATCTCATATTTGTCCACAGCAAACATCCGTTATGGTCTAGGTAAGCACACCCCTTACAAGTATTTCACCAGCAATCACTAACAGCTTCAAGTGGCTAGGATACATCGCTCTCATTAGCAAGCGCCGATGTGGCCGGGGTTCGATTCCCCGTGACGGAATCTTTTTGCTGGTGGTCAGGAGTCAGTCAGTGTGAATGAGGCTGTAGGGGCGGGAATGTGGAGGGGTTGGCAGGTATTTTTTTTTTTGGGCAAAGCCAAAGAACGCCCGCAACAGCTCCCCACCGACTTCGGGTTGAGTGTGATGATTCAACTGCCTTTGCCAATAGTTGCATGGGTCAAAACCTCCAGGGCGCAGGTCTCGGTCGAGCTTATGGATTGTCTCCTCGACCTAGGCGCCCCACCGGCCAGCGAACACCGCACAACCTCTTCCTTACCCGTGTTCTATATGTAAGCATTCTCTTTATGGCTATGAAGCCCTTGAGCTCTCTTGCACCTGTTTGTAAGTGGCCCATTTATGTCCCCAAGCCTGCATCAGATATATGTTTGTCACCTGTCTTGCCCAGAGAACATTTGTGTGCTAGAAGGTCATCTTCGTAGCACGATTGCCCAACACTTTCCACAAATGCATTGGTCGTAACAATTAGAGGCGGCAGAGATCTTGACCAGTACCAAAAGGCTCACTTGGCGCTGTCTTGGGCGCTGATAAGAAGAGGGGTAAGAAATGTTACGAACCGCTACGCTTTATAATTTGAAGCTTATCGAAATCTTATTCCTGTAGTAGAATGGTTCGATACTCCTCATATCATGTAATTCCATCTCAAGATTTATCGACATCCGTAAACAACACTGTGTGTTTGTGAAGTTACACAAGCAACAAGAGAGTTAGCATCCTAACATTTTCCATTCACGCCGGTATCGCAGATCCTTCCACTTTATTGCATGGCCGGATGACAGCATCCCGCATGGGGTTCTGGTGGTTGCAACATGCACCCTAGCGATGATGTGCTTCGCCCCTCCAACAATTGCCTGTCTGGGGAATAAGACCGCTTATTGGCATGACAAGGAAGCGTGTTTCCGTCGAAAAGTCTTGATTGCAGCAGAATAGTGCGCATCACGATAGACGCAGTGTTGCTGCACCAGTCACGGTAGTTTGGAGCGCCTATAAGATAAAGATCAGCCTTCGAACAAGTATGCAATAGCATATCATAGTGACCGCTGGTATTAACACAAGCTGCCCCATAATGGCGCCAAACGTCTTCAAGAACGTACGTTGAGTCTTTCAAGCAGCCCAGGTTCCTTCTCTAACATCTCAAAGTTCCGCTCATTTATATGGGACTCGGACACGCACCTCAAATCTCACGAAGAGCGCGTGCTCCTCCGCAAACTCGACTGGTCCATCCTCACTATCGGCTGCCTGGGCTTTTTTTTGAAGTACCTTGATCAGGGCAATCTCTCCAATGCCTACGTCTCTGGCATGCAGGAAGACCTGCGCATGTACGGCAACGAGTACACCTATGCGGTGACATGCTACACTGTCGCGTACGCTGTCATGCAAATACCTAGTAATATCATCATCCAGTACATTCGTCCGAGCTACTGGCTTGCTGCTATGGAAATTGCATGGGGTGTCTTTACGTTTGCGCAGGCGGGTGTAAAGAACGTGCCGGAGCTGTACGCCTTCAGGTTCCTGGTCGGATTCTTCGAGAGTTCTTTTTTCCCTGCTTTGCTGTATGTGCTTGGAAGCTGGTATACAAAGACCGAGTTAGCCAAGCGGATTGCGATCTTCCATATGACTGCGCCAGTGGGCAGCGCTTTTGGTGGTTACCTGCAAGCTGCGGTTTATAAGAGTCTCGATGGTCATCACGGTTTGGAGGGATGGCGTTGGTTGTACATCGTCTGTGGCGTAAGTGTTCTGGTCCATTCAAAATGAAGCTTATGCTAATAGAGTACAGTGTATGACTGTCCCAGTTGGGTTCGTCACCTGGTGGGTGCTTCCCGACACACCGTATACAACCAACGCGTGGTTCCTTACCGACGAGGACAAACAGCTCGCCATAGATCGTGTACAAAAAGCAGGAAAAGCTGCTCCTGCCAAAATTACGCTCGCAACGTTCAAGCGGGTCCTGACTGGTTGGAGGTGGTATGCATTCGTCTTTGGCTACGTGCTCTACGGCAGTGCATGTGGTGCAAGCGATTATTTCGGCATCTGGTTGAAGTCTGAGGGGTTTTCCGTTGTCGACCGGAACATCATTCCAACAGGAACAAAGCTCATAGCCGGGTTCTGCATTGTAATGTGGGGCTTTTTGTCAGACTATACCGGCAGCAGATTTGCATTCGTGTTTGGACCGCTAGCGTATGGGCTGATTCCCAACGGCATTTTGGCGTTTTGGCCGCCGAGCCAGAACGCGAAGCTCTTCGCTTTCTTAACCTGTGGCGTACAGCTCATGACTGCCATCTTGTAAGTCTCCCTGCCCAGCCCTAAGCATTGACTTAACGGGCACCACAGCTACACCTGGGCGAACGAACTGTGCGCTGGCGACAATGAAGAGCGTGCTATCGTCATCAGTAGCATGAATGGGTTTCAGTATGCAGTTGCAGCGTGGCTTCCGATCGTCATTTTCCCACAGACCATGGCTCCCACCTTCCGTTACGGGTTTCCGGGTACTTTTGGTCTGCTTATAGCCGCGCTGGTAGCTATCATTGCTATCCAAGTCTTGCACATCCGATCATCAAGAAAAGGCAAGGACGGACAATGTTCAATTAGCGAGGGTGGCGATGAAGAGGCCGAGATTGGTGATTCTCCTGCAGACGCAAAGGATGCTGGCACGATGAGCAAGGCGAGAGAGCTTGACAGATCGGGCTGAACATTCGGCTCTGATGATAGTGTAAGTCAGGGATGGTTTAGGGTTATTTTGTGCCTTTCTAGAATATGTCTTGAGCGGATCGTATGGTTATCGTTTATCCACGCTCTCCAGCGACATGGAGACTGACTGAAATCGGTCCTATGCGATGTCGAATTCTTCTCGGACTATGGCAAGACCTAGACTATGTCTTACCTTAGCCTCAGGCCTTGCAGACGTTATTAGTTTGCAAAGGTGTCACTCTCCCTTAATGTTTCAAGGGACAGGACGGCAGAGCTTTGAGGTCTTCTGAACTGTCCCGAAGTCGGCTACTGTCAATCACTGGCAAATGCCAGTAGTCGTCTCGGCCATTTTGGTGCCTACGTATGTAGAAGTAGTGGTTGAATGGCTGTTGGAATCCTGAAAATCCGCAAAGAGCCTGCCCTATGAGGGACGGTGGTCGCACGTATGACCGCAAATTAGCTTAGTGTCAGTGCTGAGCCAGTAACTGTGGGTGCGAAGATTTCAACTCTATGCACGCTTCAAATCAACACTAAATGCTCAGGGAAAATTGTTTTATTGGCGCCCACACATAAGATATACTAACGAAAGTTGGAATCAAGTAACTGCCAGAAATGATTAGATTACAGCTCCTCTTTATCGGCACGCGGCCACCAAGCAATACCCCAATAGTGAAGATATAGGCGCCTGCCTTGATAGCCGCTATAGGTATAAAAGCCATAGATAAAATATTAAGTTGAATGACTCAGCAAGTGGACTAGAGAGTGTATCCTCAAAATATTTCCCAGAGTTGAAGTGAGGTTTTGGGGGAAAGGAGCGATAAAAGTGTCCATCAGGGCTTGGTCACAATCGAACAAATTCTAAATATTATGGGAATGAATATTGGCGCCTATTGAAACGTGTGGACCACTAGGCATTTGGGACGGATATAAAGTAGTGCACTGCGGCCTGTAGCAGCAAGGTATCTGAGCACTCTTGCAGGTTAGACTACGTGTTGAACTAACCTATATAACGCGGCTAGCCCATGTATATGGTAGTAGGGGTAGTCTTATCCTTATATGCACAAGGGAACAGATATTAGCCTCTCTCTTCCATAGTACTAGGTTGTCTCTACCCCTCCCCCACGATACTCAGGCGTCTTCCCCGCCCTCTACTATAGTGATAGCCTCCGAACCAGACTTAATAGCCACACTTTAAGGTCAGAGCATTATCACATACTTCATACACATCACACGTATTAGAATAGACCTTAAATAGGCTTTACATTCGTGGTAGATAGGAGTCTGCCCTGCCCCCCCTTACTACTGTAGGTAGTCTAACACCTTCGCCCCCACATATGATGTGCAGGGAATCCTCTGAACGCAAGGCTTTCTGTACTACAGCCTAGATTTGGTGTGGTCCGCACATTTTAGTAATGATTATACCACAGGCATTATGGATACCGGTCGAGATCAATGCCGGTATCATAATGCCAATAACCTAATTATGGGCTGTTGATAAGTCATTGGCACATTGAGAAGCAAACATGTTAATGTCACGGTCAGGATGCAATCGTTCGAGCTGAATGTCCGCGCTATGACCGCTCGACAATAGCACCGTGCACCGAATATCAGAATTGCTAGAGCACATAAAGTCCAGCTCAATCCACTCGAAAGCGCCGGGTACTGTTATTGTCTATCGTTAATGAGAAAATCGCAAGGTGCCGACGGGAAAAGAGACAAAGATATCACTTCAATTATAAGATATCGAAGCATTCATTCCCTTCATGTGATCGCGCTGCAGCAACCCACCAGAAGGGTCCTTGCGGTGACACTGCCGAATATGCCCAGAATCAACAAGGGGCACACCTCGATTCTCTGTTGTGTCCCGCACAATGTGGACTGAGCATTTGCTGCATGGATCCCGTTGTATTTCTAACGACCGTCTGCTCCGCTCGAAACCAACGGCATCTTTCCAGAAGCGATCCACATGCGTGGGTGCGACCTTCCCATGAACTAAGATGTACGGTCAGCGCCAGCTGACACATCTCGCCATGAGTCCTCTCTCTAACAAGACGGTGGCAGTCTTATTGAACCTTTCAATATAAGAGGTGTCTTGATCGGTTGAAGGATGAGTGAAGTCGGTAGAGACCGCGTTGGCGAGGCAGACGGTGGGGAGGCCGTAGCTGTTGCTCTTGCTCTCTCCTCCTTGGTCGTTAGTATAGACTGAGTGCTTGATCCGTCTTGCTACCTCGACATGGTACCAATCTAGTCAAGAGCAATGGTGACATCACCTTGATCATGATGTGGTAACAAGTTTATGCATTTCGACCCAATAGCGGTGATCTTGCCGCATTTGGTTTCATGTTTTTTCGAAAGAGCGAGGCTTCGATAGAAGATATGTATCCCCGTCTGAGATACCTAACGCTTTGAGACTGTTATTGAGCCCATCATGATTAGGACATATAATTCTCCCATGCCAAACATGAGCCATAAGAGAAAAGATATTTTAGCACAGCAGTGTCTTACACGTACCACAGGGCCAACGGGCCCATGGGTAATATACGTCAGCCAACTAGGTCATGTCTCGCATGAAGTACAGTCTCGCAAGGATGGCAGCAGAAGCACCGGATGAAGGTCAGCAAAGAAGTGTTAGCGCAACGCAAGGAGCAGCACCCATAATAACCCCCCCCCCCCCCGAACCTTCATAAAAATTAGATCCATTGCGCACTAGTCCTCAATTGTAGTCTCCACACCATATGTACAGGGAAAAGCGCAGTCAGAAGATCCATGGAATAATTCCATACTGCAGCCCTAGTTATTCGTACAATTTCACAGACAGCAGACTTCCTAACCTGCCTGTATCTTGCTCTCAACCTCTATTTAAGCAGATTAATTTCAAGCATTGTCCGCATGTCCATGGCTTTCAGCTTTTCTCGACTGATTAATATTTTCCCAGAGCAGTTCCAATGGTAAAATGCTGAGAGATTCCATCACGGTGGCAATACCTTTAAGAGAGTAACGATATCTCCTGGTCGCACAACGCCCTGACAGCCTCAGCGATAATAGTACCATTGAGATCTTCCCAATTTGGGGTGCCACTAAGGATAATGAGGGTAAGATGTATGTGAACATCAGTGCAAACTCGCGATCGCTCTGATCGGCAGTATTCTTTAGATGCAGACCATGCCCATGACTTACGACAAAAGACACAAGGGAAGCCATACAGGTGCCAAAAGTCTATCAATGTCAGCGATGCTTCGTAATTGACAGAAGACTTACTAGTGTAAGGATCGTAAAGCCATCATCCCAGCCAAATCTTCACGAAACCCAAACACGACAGTAGCATCTCGCAGAAACCACGCATATTGAGAGCGTACAGGATATCAAATAATTTGATCGAGCTGCTTACGAGAGTCGTTTGGGATGCTGCCCTCCTCGAAGCTGGGGAGTGCACAATGAGGTTGACGCCTTATTCCAACGCTTGACGTGCAATTCCTTGCTCTCAAGACGCGTATTCAACTCACGACTCGGGACAGTATGCTCTTGCATTACAGGTTTGTTCAGCTCGAGGTACGCGACCAGATCGGCCACTCCGAACTACGCCACGATGGCAGGTGGAGTTTCAACCCGTGTCGCGAATTCTTTAGAATCCTCTGATGGAGGAGATCAAAGTTTCTCTTCACTAAACAGCAAGAATAGACTGAGCTCGCAACTTGGCCACCCCACCCCCCACTCGCAAACCTGCAGGATTACGGAGAAGAAATGCTCTTTGTATGTGGACGTTGCTGGTGGTTGGGGCCATGATCTTCTTGCCTTCAACCAGAAACCTGCAGACCATCCTTGTGGATATTACGATTTCGGTCTTCCCTATATTGTCAAAGCTTTCATGCTTGACCTTGAGGCTGACGGAATGGCCTTGAATGCTCGAGGAAAAAGTGATACTAGGTATGTTCAGTTTCTGCTGTGTTGTTGTAGGATTAAAAGTTTACATAATTGCGTATATAATACATAAAGTTTAGTCTTCATAAGTGGTAATATGGAAAATGCCTTACAATACTGGACAACGACGCAACAAGTATGAAGCCAGGCTGCTCACAGCTAGTGATTATTCTTCATCTTGCCTCTTTCCGGGGTAGCTCTCTTGCCCACATCTTTTTGCCATCAGACGATAACCTTTTTCGCTGGGTTAAAGAGCACAGAAACATTAGCGTAACCTTTTGGAGAGACGATGTTAGTTGTTGAGGGTTTCCGTCTACCGACCGGGGATGTGACTGGTGTTATTGTGACTAGCCTGAAGTAACATGTGAGTTGAAGTAAAGCATTGCGCTGTTGGATGTTGTAACATGAGGCATTCATCGGGGGCAAGCACCGTGAGCGTCCACGCTAGCAGGCAGCCTCAAGGCTACGGCAAGTCTAAGTCTGACGTCCTTGAGGTGGGCCTTTCGGCCCCCCGGGGTGGAATTCTCCAGACTCATCTCACAAGAAAACTCTTATCGCAGATACACGC
The DNA here is from genome assembly GCA_028584115.1 of Stagonosporopsis vannaccii. Lineage (NCBI taxonomy): Eukaryota > Fungi > Ascomycota > Dothideomycetes > Pleosporales > Didymellaceae > Stagonosporopsis > Stagonosporopsis vannaccii. The sequence continues at coordinate 70,765 of VWXS01000050.1, read as the reverse complement.
GTGTGGAGTTGCGTGCGAGCAGACCCACGTTTTGACATCGGGAGGGGCCTTCGCAGCCGAGCCGATTCATCATCGTATAACACACGTGATCAAAAAAGGCGAGAAACGAGTCAGTAACGATGTGCGTGGTGGGGAAAAGGAGTGTCGGTCTTGTTGCTTCCGTCGAAGCACAAGACATGACGTAATTGTGGTGATATGGCCTTCCGTTTGCGGCCTGGCCCCTAACCTCCTCAAGCCCATGACGATCGCTGTTATTTTCGATATCTTTATGCGCAGATAGGCGCGAGCTTGGGACAGGCGTGACAATACCCTTGTGGACACGCGGCGTCGTCAGACTTCAATCTTGTTGACACGACTTCTTGGTGTTGAGAATGGCGTGCTGCTGTTTTTGGCGACACGGTGTCACTAGAGCACAGCATCCCTTGCAGTCCAACCACCGGAAACATGTGACGATAATACCGAAACAGCCGCCTCCAAATCAGCTCGTGTTGCAACTGTTGGGATCTGCGCAATGCAGGGAAGGCACGGTCTGCACGGCTTTGATCCGTCTAGGCGGGTTTGGCCGAATAAGCTTTTCCAGGTTTTCAAGGGTTTTCAGCCTCCTGTTCGCCACAGAACGAACTGCACCAGCGTCCAAGCGGCTGTCATCTGAATAATGAATTCACCATGATTCTGTCCGCCTCAAGAATAGCACGTCCCCTTGTTGCTACCCGCCGTGTGTCGTGTCATATCTCGAGAGCGGTGCTACTGCGAATGTTCTCGATCAAGGAGTACAGCTCCACCAGTATCACCGCATCACCAGCGCAATAGCCTTTGGTTTAACGACCATTGGGAGGCACGCATGGCGAGGCTTGGGGACCCAATTATACCCACAATGTTCTTATCTCGGATTTCCTCATCCAGTGCACCAAGAGTCTGGCACGACCTGCCCACTTTTATCACGCATGGGCTGCCATGCTTGGAATGGGCGACTGCAAATCCCAACCGACAACGGCAGTGAAGCTCCTGAGACTGTCGTCAGTCAAGAGCGCCCTTACCGCGTCAGGTCGCAGTGGAATGACGACGTTCTTATGTGCCTTTCGAGGCTCTGGTTCTTCTCGCTCTCGCCAAACGTTTTCATTGTCGGTCATCTGCGGCAAGCTTAACTTGCCATACATTCGGTACTTTTGCGGGCGCGGCATGTCAACGCCGGATTTTGCGACAGCAAAGGCTCTAAGAATATTCGGCGCCGGCGTCTGCAGCCACTCCCGCAGGTGCAGCGTCAAAAAGTTTGGTTCGCTTTTGGTGCGTCTGCGACTTTGGCTGCAGGGAACGCAGTAGTGAGGAAGCGCCATACTCCACCGACTGTCTCCTTTGAGCTGACGAAATCCACGTCGAACATTCTGGCCAGTTATATCTGCAAACGAAAATCGGGTCTTCGACGCCACGACAGAATCTGTGAGGGCTCTGGCGTGTTCGCTTGTCGCCCGGAAGCACTTGCGACAACATCCGCGTCGGTGGGACCTTATCCTTACCACGCAACCCTGCGAAGGAAGTGCCATGCTATGGTCTCCTGTTTCCAACCACCGTTCGTCATCAGTTCCACCACATTCCTACCTCCTGTAAAACCAAGTCGTTACTACCAATCGTTATTACTGGCGCCTTAACATCTTGTCACCACCGGAGATTCCTGATTGCACCACCGACCAGTCGCGCCCAAGAGCCCCATATATACCCGAACGTAGAGCACTGATTGCTCCTTGCATTCGACACTATCGCATGGGAGATCGCCGCTAGGTGCATTGTACGGCTGCGGTTCAAACCTACCTGAGACTATCAGCCGCTCTCAGTTGCGAAATATTACCCCCACGTGCATCTTTCCCACGTCCTGAGTCAAGAGGGCCAACGGTCTAGAGGCGACAGTCTACGGGGTTCCGGTTCGCTGCCAAGGGAACGCTCTCCCACTATCCCCGCTCCTCGGTCATAGGCCGTCGATATAATTTCAACATGGATCCGTTTCAAGATCCTGGCCCATCGAACTCTCACACCGGCCCCGAGGACCCAATGTCTTCAACTCCAGGGCGCAAGCGCGTCGTATGGAGAGAAGATACTACTGCTGAACGACCAGTATCAACAGTGACCCCTGAAGACAACAACACTGGCTCCGGCGGTCACAACACTCCCTTGCAAAGAGCAGATCTTTCCCAAGATGACCTCAGGAAGATGCGAGAGTCTATCAAGAAAGCTCTTTCGGAAGAGTATCCGCAGGAAGCTGGCGCTACTCCACCTGCTCGTGATGTACAGAAGCCACGTCCAGCGATTCGAAAAGCTCCCCGCACACCACCAGAATTCTACCTTAACGACGAGCCCAACCCATTTGAGGATGAGATTGAGCGGCAACAAAACTCGCTCAGGTCAAAGGCCAAGGAGCGTTCCGGCCTTGAAGCTCAGCGACGGGCGGCAAAGCTTTCCCAGTCTATGGGTACTTACTCTGCTCCTGTTTCGCGTCGCGGCTCCGAAGGCCAGCTGAGCCCCCCCTCCATGGAGCTGCAAAGTATGGTCAGCTCCTATGATAACACGGCTGAGAACAGTGAAGAGGAAGATGACGATGACGATCCTCAATTTATGAAGCGAGCTTCTATGCTCCTGCGTAACCACACTGTTCGTAATGGCAGCGCTGGTCCAGCAATCAGCATGGAGGACCTGTACCATTCCGAACCTCCCCTCCAGTCTGGTCAAGTCACACCTACGAACGCCGTCGAAGTTGAAGCTGAGCACGTCGCCCGCCCAAGAAAATACCGAACTGGTGTTCTTGGGACGCTCTTGCAAGCTTCTACTGCTGCTGCTCAAGCACCAGCCACTGGTGGTCGATCAGGTCGAAACTCTCATGCCAGGACGGCCAGCGGTGGATACACGTTCAGTGGGGCTTCGACAGCAGCTAACTCACCGAACTCATCACCACCTCGATCAGGAACGACCACTCCGCGCAGCAAACCCTGGTACAGTCGTCATGGCAACCAGTCCACGAACTCAATTTCAACGCTTGTCGGGAGTTCTGCTCGCAGCTTTGCTGCTCCTTCTCAGCAGAATCTCGGTAATGAGTTTGACGAACAGGTGAAGAAGTCTCGGCCGGGTATGGGGAAGCGTTCGAAATCGGACGAGTCGGTCAAGAAGCCCAAACAGCGTCGTGATAAAGATTTGAAGATTAAGATTCACATTGCTGGCACCTTGGCGCGGCAAAGTTACCTTCGTAAGCTTTGCAAGGCCTTGATGATGTACGGCGCGCCCACGCACCGTCTTGAAGAGTATCTCAGCATGTCTGCACGTGTTCTCGAGATAGAAGCGCAGTTTCTCTACATGCCTGGGTGTATGATCTGCGCCTTTGACGACAGCTCTATTCACACTTCTGAGGTCAAGCTCGTCAGAACAGCACAAGGTGTTGATCTTGGCAAGCTTCGCGATGTGCACGAGATTTACAAGGATGTCGTACATGATCGCATTGGTGTCGACGAAGCAACCCCTCGGCTGGAAGCTATCATGAGTCGAAAGAACAAGTTTGGACGTTGGCCTAGGGTGCCTGTATATGGTCTCGCTTCCGCCACAGTAGCTCCTTTCGCCTTCAGCGCAAGACCGGTCGACCTTCCCTTCTGCTTCTTGCTGGGCTGCATCATAGGCTGGTTACAGCTGATCGTCGCCCCCGGTAACGAGCTCATCAGCAACGTCTTCGAGATTGGTGCTGCTGTCATTACCAGCTTTCTCGCTCGCGCCCTCGGCTCTATCCGTGGAAGCGATGGCAAGGAGATTTTTTGTTTTAGTGCCATGGCTCAGTCCAGTATTGCTCTCATCCTGCCCGGTTTCATGGTGCTTTGCGCCTCTCTGGAACTCCAAAGTAAGCACATCGTGGCCGGTTCGGTTCGTATGGTATATGCTATCATTTACTCGCTCTTCCTTGGTTTCGGGATTACCATTGGCACCGTCCTTTACGGAATGATGGATAAGAATGCCACGTCAAAGACGACATGCGACGAGCCTATGTCTTCTCACTTCTACTATCTCTTCGTGCTGGCTTTCTCACTCTGCCTCATGGTCGTCAACCAAGCAAAGTATAAGCAGATGCCGTCCATGGCGGTCATCGCCCTCATCGGTTATGTTGTCAATTTTCACAGCTCCTCCTACTTCAAAGCCAATGCACAGGTATCCAACACTCTCGGCGCCCTGGCAATTGGTATTGCCGCTAATGTGCACGCTCGCTTCGGTCGCCATGTCGAAAACTGGGGCTTAGACTTCTGGGAGAACAAGCTCCGTCCACGCGTCATGGCGCTGCGTAAGAAGTACCTACGCAATCGCCACGGTGCTATCCGTGGATTGCCCAAGGTTGAGCGCTCAGAGTACAGTGCCACAAACAACGACAGCGCAACCCACTCCCGTGCCAGCTCCGTCAGCGATTTCGTTCCACACACCCGCAAGATCGGGTACGGACTTGCTGCCGCCGCAATGCTGCCTGCCATCTTCGTGCAGGTCCCGTCTGGGCTGAGTGTGCAAGGCTCGCTTGTCTCTGGTCTCAACTCTGCGGATCAGATCACAAGGAATACAACAGACGCGACAACGCTCAGCGCAGCAGACATAGCGGCCGGCAACACACTTAATAGCATTGCGCTCAACGTTGGTTATTCAGTTGTGCAGATTGCGATTGGTATCACTGTTGGTTTGTTCTTGGCTGCCCTCATCGTTTATCCGCTCGGGAAGCGCAGGTCGGGTTTGTTCAGTTTTTGAGCACTGTCTGGCCTTGAAGTTTTTGTTCGTGTACAGTCCTTGTTTAGCGTTTGTTTGAAGCGAAAGAAGCGATAGTCTTGCATTAGTGGCGTTCTTCAATATGCATTTGCGGGAGTTGAGAAGCTCGGGTAGCTCTGAGTAGTCAGTCAGATTTCAGTGCTGGTGGGTTAATGAACAGGCCCTGGATGGTCATCTCAAGAAGCGAATCAAATTTCTGTAGCTCAAACTCAGGTTCGTTATGAAGAAACATGATGTAGATTTGATCAGCTAGTGGCGGCATGAAAGCTGCACGCAAAATAGTTCACCTCACGCACAGCTAGTCATGCCACACCCTCTTCACCCTCCTCTCACCAGCGCTGATGTAAGCACTCGGCGTGCTAGTCGGCGGCAAAGCAACGTAGCTCTCAGTGTGCGTCGCCTTCGCCGTGCCATTCGTGCTATAATCATCGGAAACAAGTACACTGCCATCGGCGATGATAACGTGATCTAGAACACGCTTGAAATGCTCCAAACTAGCCACAGGCTGGTAGTACGGGACCTCATGACCCGCTTCATAGATTCTCGTAAAGCTGAAATTGCCAAACTCGCGCACCTCACCGTATTGCACTCCATCGACTAGGAATGGCGTGTAGCCAGCGGCGTTAAAGGCGGCCTTGTCAGTGTGGTTGACAGCGAGAGATACGGCTTCGCCGCCGAACCAATTGCAGATGTAGTCTGCATCACCGTAGAGCAGAGCGACGCGGACGCCGTAGCTGAGGATCTCGGAAAGGTCGTCGATGAAGGAGTAGACGAAATCGCCGGTGGAGGAGAAGCCTGAGAAAACCTGCGATGAACTGGCAGAGGTGTAATTGATGTTTACTCCAAGGGCTTCCTGAGTGGAGGCGAGGTTTAGGAAGTCCATAAAGTAGTCTGGTGGCGTCGGGTCGTCTGCGCTGCGTTAGCTTTGCTTGAAATGAGCCGACTTTTCAAGCTTACCGTAAGGGTGTCTGATGTCGTATACTCCGCGATCACCGAAGTTGTAGTAAGGCTCCTCAACAAGTGATCGGCAAAGTGTCATTGCAGTTGAGCAAGTGAGCTGGCCATCTTCTGTACTGCGATTTGACTGCTTGCAGTACTCAATCTGATCATTGCAACCTCCAGGGAAATAGAAAGCTTGTTTAGCGAATGTGCTTTGTAATGTCAGTTACCGGACCAAACAAATCTTGTGGTTAACGTACTATACTGTGTCATTATATGCCTTAATTCCATAGGTGTTGTTGACCGCAAACTCCGGATAGTATGGTCCTTGAACTGGAACTCGTCAGTACTGAGCAGCAACCACTGAACCTTTGAAACTTACTCTGCTCATCAATAATACCGTTGATGACGCCAAGAGTGTCCATGTGCAACTCCACGCCCTGAGCAGAACCACTGCGGATGGCCTCGTTCTGCTGGTAGAAGTAGTTGTAGAAGCCCGGTCCATAGTGGCCTCCGTAGCTTTCGGTCCACAAGTTGAATGTCAAGTTCTTGATATCAGCGTCGAGCTGGGGAGAGAGCTCCAGGAACGCTTGCAAAATGTGCCAAGCACCAACAGCAGCAGCTTCCGTTGTATTGGCCTTATCAGGATCCACAAGTGAATACCTGCCCTTCTCATCCACTTCTGTGGTTTCGTAGGAGAAGCCAACGCCAACAGGCTGGCTGAGGTAGAGCATATTGCTGTGCTCATTCCAGGAATAAGGGTTCAACTGGGTCTTTAGATCCTCGGTGACGTTGCAAGGGCCATGCTCCTGGAATAGGCCGATGAGACTGTCTGAGCCCGGCCCGCCATTGAGCCAAAGGGTGAGTGGTTTCTCCCGAGGGCTTTCACGAGCCTCGAAGAACCAGAAAAACATGTTTGTCTTCTCGTTTAGGCTGATGTATCCTGCATAATCATCGACACCTTCGGTGGTCTCGCATACTCCTTGCTTGCCGGGTTGCTTGTAACGGATCTGTGCGCCCTGAGGCGAGGTGATCGTCCTGATGCCGGTAGCATTTGCAGGGACTTGACGCTCAATGAAAGAAGTTGCGCGTGCGCTCCCGAATGAAGCAGCAGCCAAGATAGTGACGAGCTGTGTAAGGCGTGCCATATCTGCGATCTGGCAAAAGCGAAAAGACTTGTCGCCGGACTTCACTGGACTCAAGCGGCTGTCGGCACTTATATATATGCCACAGCAGCAGATAGCCAAGTCTTATGCCGGACCCATGTTCTTACTTATCCTAGTCACTTGACTTCCGCGGCTGAGAGGCGAAGGTCTGTGGAGCAGGATCCTGTCTTACAATGATTAGACTTGGAGGGGCCACTTCAAGAAAGGCGATTGTCATTGGCAGGATATAAATTGGCGGCCTAGGGTGCAGTGAAGATCGTAGGGCAGTGTGTTGCGCTGTTCTTGTTCTTCGGGATTCTTTATACGTCACCACAAACCTGCAGAACAACTTTTTCCAAGCACGATTCGGTCATCCTACTTCTTGCTGGAGGCTACAAGTACTGCAATATCATCCTTACTCATTAAAATTTGCGCCGCTATCGATCCGGCACCAGCATGTTACTCTCTCTGTTGCCAGGCTGCGAGGCTAAGCTTTAAAGTTGCTTGCTGTAAGAGGAAGGTACGACGCATCATTGCGAAACAAGGCCTAATGCCAAGTAAAAGTAAGCTTATCATGTCGGCTGGTGAAGCTTGAGCACGTCATGAACATCCGTAGCTCCAAAAGATGTCGGCTTAGACGCGCAACAATACCGACCGTTGTCAGATGTCGTGCGTGGGTGGAAGAGGGGAACGGCCTCACAGGAGACGATTCGCACCAGCGCTAGCCCTAAGTGGAAGGTCTCATTGACTATTCATAATACAATGCGAATGCGATCTTCGCTCGCAGGGTGTTGTCACGAAAATCTAGCGGTGTGATCGAAAACTTCTCCATTCCTGCTTCTTCTTATCATAACCCAGCCTTTAGCACCTTGATGGCTTTACTCCCAAACGAACTTCCACTCGGTCCCTTTTCCATTGATTCTAGGTGCAAAAACTACATCAATGTCTCGATCCGGCTTTGGCATAGCATTCCACATATCCGCATTACGTTTTGTAGGCTCTTTCCACTCCCCATCAGTCGGCGTGACATCGAATTTGAGCAGAACCATCACTGCCAAGCTCAGAATGACATTGGTCGAGAAGTGCCGCCCCGGACACATTGTTGTGCCGGCACCAAAAGGCCTGAATGCTGAAGTGCTTAACAAGTTCTTCTTGCAGGTGGGAGAAATGAAGTGATCGTAGTCGAATACATCGGCTGAGGGTCCCCAGATGTCTTTGCTGTGATGCACGCTCTGACCGGGGATCATTACGATGCCATTCTTCTTCAGCAGGTACTGGCCATCTAATTTAGTATCGTGCTGGACTTGTTTGATGTTGATTACAGTGCTGTGGTAGCGAAGTGTCTCGTTCAGTACTGCAAGAAGAATAGGGCAGTGGTCTTTGATAGCACTGAGGTTGACAATCTTGACCTGTTCGACTTCATTCATGTCTGTAACCAAGCCAAGCTCCTCTCGAATCCTAGAAGTGAGGTTCTGGTCCGATAAAGCGTGGTACAAAAGCCAAAAGCATGTCACCGCGCCACTACTGAGCATGGCCAAAGATGTGGCCATCTCCATCTTTGCAGCCTCTTCTGTGCTAAGCCCGTGGCCTTTGTTAATTTTGTGCATTTCCGGAATCATGTGGAACGCCTGGAGATGGCCGCCTGTTTCGAAATACTTTTTGAACGCATAGACGATGCGAGACCTGGCAAGTAGGGCCTTACGTGCAGTCAAGGCGGGAAATGGGCTATAGAGCAAATGACTTATGCCTGGCACGAAGTCCCTGCGTCAAACATTAGTCACAATTTCCATACTGGATTTCACAATCTTACTTCCAACTCTCTTCGATATTTGGATCATCGTATGGATTCTCAGGTCCATACATGGCTCCCGTCATTGCCAGCATAAGTTCGTGGCGCACAATTTCTTGCAATCCACCTTGAATCTTGCTGACATTATTAGGCAGACCGGACGTGAGTCTGTCAATTGCAGCTTTCGTCGCAATCCGTAGTGAATCGCCTGTAAGGAGATATTTGTGCACACTCATCGTGAAGCCATTGCCGTGTGAACCAAACGCCTTTCGAAGAGTGCTTCTGGATTCAGTGTTGAGACCACTGAATAACATACCAAAGTCGAGTAAATTTGGCACAAAAGTTTGAGAATTGGTCTTGTTCTGTATGTTCTGAATCAGTTTTAACGCATGTACGACATATAGCCGCTGGAAAGGCATCCGCAAAGTCTGAATTGGCATTCGGAAACGTATGCTGCATACGAGGTCAGATTGTCCTTGAAGGATATGCATCTGGGACTTACCTGAGTCCGACCAGGTAACCAGCTCGTTGCTTTGCAATTCCAACGATGGGATCAAGAAACGGAAATTTAGTCTCGGCAAGACGAGGTTCTTTTGTGTCTTGGGTTACGTGTAGTAAGACTTGGAGAGAAAGATACGTGACAATAGCAATTGCGGTAATAACTGTAAGAATGAAAGGCATCTTGTCCAGTTTTGCGATTGAAATGTCCAATTGTACCAAAATACTTGACAATTAGCAATCTCATACATTCATCTTGTATATTTATATGTGCAACTGCTTCAACTCTCTGAGATTTCCCTCCATTTCCACTACGGCGTGGCTCAAGCATCGAGTAATGGACGGCGACTGATGTCGCGCGAATTAACCAAGAGCATCCTTCGACAACAGCTTCATGCACATGACAAGCTAAATGGGCTTCATCATCATGCCGCATGCGTGATACTTGATGTCCAAGCGAGCTCAAGAGATGATAAACGGTATGGATGCTCCGCCAAGCTAGGATCCGAGCACCGAGAATAGCTCCATCACATGGGAAGGAATGATCTATTGTATTAGCAAATTCCCACTAAACCTATTCAACGGCTTGGGAGTGCATTGTGTACGGCCGGGAGACCGTGCGAAGCGAATTAGGCAGCACAACTTGCGATATGAGATCCATAGTGACTAGCTGAACGTCGCCGACTTCCCTGCGCTAAAGGATCGGTGTTCGACAGGTCCGGATACCAGATTGATGGTTTTGCGTTAGGCCGGTAGTGCAAACAAAGGGACACGTGTAGCTAATCTCGCTGAAGAACGTTGCTAGAAGCAGATAAACAACGACATGTGCCGAACCGTCACTTCCGATGAAGTTAGACATGTTTCATTTGGTGCAATCCTCCGGTGCTAGACTCCAACAACCAGGTCATGATTACTGCGTGCTGATGTCTGCCATGTGGTGCCGTCGAATCGGAATAGCCGAGGGCGAAGTGGCAAGGGACGCATGTGCACGCGACCTGCAAGATGCAGGCTTGGTCGTGCTTATGCATTTATCGAAAGCATTGAGATCAACAAGGGAGGTGATTGAAAGCAAATGGAACGGGCCGTGACTGTTGTGCACGGGTCGGGCGTGGCGTCATTGGTGCGCTCAAAGAAATGCGGGGCTGAACTTTTCAGCCTTGCTGTGCTATTTTTTCAAAGCAGCATGAACACTTCATGCGGGCGCTGAAGCTATAGATGAATGTGAAGACGAACAATGGAGATACCACATTGAATTTGCAATCATACCTAGACATATGCAAGGAAGCTCAATGTGATGAGAAGTGGAGGAAGAAATTGCTTTCGAAACAGATGTACTCAATACCCCGGTCTTTATACGACTGCATTCAAGTCAAGACTTTTTCAACTAGCTTTTTAAGAGGGAGACTTCACTATTTGGACCCTGAAGCCGCACCCGCACACCTAACCCCTGTATTCCCAGCCTGGCAAGAGACAGGAGGCGCAGTTACAATAGCATAGACAGTCGACTGCACCCGCGAGACAGATTGTGGTCCGGCCCGTCACGACAGAAGTCTGAGTGCACACCATTGCCATGGTCACCATATATCGCAAAGGTGTTGGTGTCGCTGTCTTATTTAGTAGTGAAGTTGTTGCTGAGAACGCTGGGTGGCCTTCGTTGATGCGCTCCATTGCTCGGCTGATGAGGAGTGCGGCGGCAGCGGTACCACCGATCATGGCTAAGAACGAGATCGTGCAGACTACGATACGGAATGTATTATTGCGGAGAAGGGTGCTCAGAGAGGATTTTGATCTGCCAGGACGGTCGAATAGGGGCTGTGGAAAGGTCTTCAGCTCAGGGCTGGCGAGTTTCTCGAAGTCATTGGGGCGTGGAAGGTCAGTCGAAGTCATACTTTCGAACCTGGTCATCTGTACCAGCAGTTGAAGTATTGTATAGAGAACGTCGCACCATTGGGATACTCTGTATTCCTGTCCGTATCATACTTCGTTCATGATACTGGCAGTACCGTGCATACACAATGCAATGAAATAGTATCACAATTTGGACCAGTGATTCTACAAATATATTAGTTAAAATGCTGACGTTGCGCGTAGATTCCATTTCGGTTCAATTTGATATGATCATTCCTGTATGATCTGCACATATGACACGTTCGGTAGTACAGCTATGATGTAATACTATGACAGTGTATACCAACGAATGCAGATGATCACCTAAGAGCGAAGAGGACAGGACACGCAAACCCACTGAGATCGCTTGCTAGTTTCACAATGCGTCTCGCGACCATCCAAGAAAGAGCATTGTTCCTCGCACTATTCTTTCAATGCCCAAGCGCCCGAGAAGAGACAGACACCAGAAGGAACACCTCCCCACGGAGCAGCTGACTGTGCGACTGACAGTGCAGTCGACAATGCTGGGCTCGCCGACGGGATGATCGTGGAAGTGGCCAGCAGTGGAGGTACAAGTAGGGGTACGTGGGTAGTGACGTGTACGATGGTAGTGGCGCTTTCGTAGACAGTTTGAATCTCAACAGGGGCTGCGACGAAGCTAGTCGCAGCCAAAACTGTCTCTATAGCTGGATTGTTATCGCGGGTGTGAGCGACGCCCCAAATCACCGCGGCGACGATGAGAAAAATGGTCGTGATGATGCCACACACAACCAAAATACGCTCTTTGATGAACCATTGCTGACGAGATTCTGACTGGTGTTCCAAGTCGTTTGGAAAATGCGGGTGGTTCGGGTCCTGATGATCGGCTGGGAAGGAAAGTTCCTGCAGCGATATCGTGTGCATTGTAATAAGTGCGACAGATGTTGTTTGGAATAGCCAGATTCAGTGTGAAGCCGAAGGTCCAAAGTACAAGAGCAGCTCTTGAATGTGGTTTTGTGCTTGACGTGGCGTTCACCAACGGCGATAAGCTGTGTGCACAACGCAGGCAGCCAACAACAAATGCACAATAACATTTGTCTCCCATAAGACAGTCAGGTGAATGGTCGACACGTCGAGTTCTTGGAGCTTCAAGTCTGTCGTGTGAGAACAAACGGTGTCGTGAACAACTGCGGGGGTTCACATGCCATGCCCAAGTGGCCGATCCTGATTCACCTGTTGACTCTTGAAGGCGACCTGTACCTCAACTTCCTTCCGTCATCCTGTCTCCATCAGCATGTTGTCATACATACGATGGAATCAACGCACCTTCAAAAATCTCTCAACGAAGCCCTCGCAAGAAAAGTGCGCGTTGCTTGGCGTGATCAAATTCTTCAGCTCGTAACGCCATATCTGCTGTCCATCTTGAAATCTTACATTCGAACCCGGGTCAATCGAGATGGCCAGAGCATACCCAGCTCGTCGCAAGCGCCGCAATGTAGGAAAGATGATAACGAGCACACGTTCTAGGAAGTGCGCCTGTCGCTCCAACAGGTTCTTCGATTCCGAGAACCATGGTAACGGAGACTCTAGAATTACATAAATCATGGCTCCAGGTCGCAGTAAAAACAAAGACTCCATGTTCTTTAGAAGTAGATTTTGTGGCGAGGGGATCCCATTAGCGTCCGCTGCTGGCCACCTATCCAGATCACATTGCAAAATCTTGAAACTTGCTTTTCCGATAAGTTCTTGACGGGTACATTGTAGGGTAGTGTCGGTCTGAGCCAGTAGATGTGGTAGGAAGTCGAGGCTTCTGTCGAAGTCGAAGCGGACCGAGCGGTACCAGGATTCCGTAAGCTCGCGGAGGGTTGCGTCGCCGGTGAAATCCTTGTTCCAGTAATGCCTTGGTGCCTTGGGGTCGAGCGTGTTGTAGTAATGGAACAATCGAGCGTGGACCCCATCTTCAAGCAACAGATACCCGAATATCATATCTCTGAGTTCCCTTGGCAGACGCGTCTGTACAGCCGAGCATACGCTCAGGCATGCACTCTTCGACTGCTGATCTTCCGCTCTTTTCAACATCCCTTTTTGATCCCTTAGGTCCATGGCACGAGTCCTAACGCAGGCTATTGTGGGAAGGGCAAAGTTTTGCCCGAAAGTCGTGTAACGAGAAAACTGAGACATGTCTCTAGTCCACGACTCAACCCAGACATGACCGGGCAAACCCGGTCGTGCCCACAAGAATCTTCGCCGATGGCGGCGTTTCCGCATGGAACCCGTCATGGTGTTGTCAAAGGGCAAGTGGCGCGAGGCGGTGTAGCCGCGTCAAAGGAGGAAAATAGCGTTCAGTCGCAAGTAGAGGAAAACAGAGAAGACATCGAGACGCAAAACATGTATGAGAATGATGGGATTGGTTGTTCTCGAGGCGTTTGTTATCTTTGTTGAGCTTTCGACATTGTCGCTAAGGGTGACGTCGAAGTAACGCCGACCCCTCATTCACAACTCGCGAAAGACTCCGCGTTCCATGATTAATATCGTACCAGTGCAGGTAAGGCTACGATATATCTTTCGGGTATCTCCTAACTTGAGAGGAGACGCGCTGCCGACGTTTGGATCCGAACGCGGTATCCGCAACATTGTGCGGGCCTCGGGAGTCGGTTGGTGGGATGGGCTAGATACATCAAGATGGCGTAGATAAAAGCACCGAGATGGCCACACGCCCAGGCAGCTGAGAAGGTAAATTAGCAACAATGGATGACGGATGGTTAAGTGAGGAGTCGATGAAAGTGGAGGTTCGCGTGAGGGGCTCGCTAGCGCGTCTCCCTTTGGACGAGGGGCATTTCCGCTTTCTGATCTCATTCCTACTCTGGACTCTGAACCACTACAGTTTTCGTCGAGCGCATCCTTCCCCGCATCAACAACCTCCTGTTGCGCTTCCGCCAACGCAGACTGGGCCCGTACACTCCCATCCTTTGTTGTCGACAACATTCCCGCACAAATAGTTTGGTACCGTAGTGCCGTTGCCCGCATATCTCACATCCACGTCGCTAAGTGATATATCGGTGCAGGGCGCAACCGCACTACACTGCAGGCTCAAGACCCTGCGATCCTTCGTCGTTCCCCGCAAACCTTGGATGTTTACATCCCTGACCTGGAACTGTGAGTTCGTGCAATTTCCGACACCAGGTGCACCACTGAATCTTGTACACTGACTAATGGTGAATAGTCCCCCACGAGCGTTCTTCACGGTCAGGTTCTTCAACTGCATGTTTTGAGCAAACCCGAGACCGCCACCGCCGCCATTGGGAGGAAATCCGACTCGATCGTCAGTCCAAGTTTTGACGTAGAACGCGTGCAGCGTATCCTCAAAGTACACATTTTCTGCTTGGATGTTCTCGATTGTTTCAAATTGGTCGTTGTACTGACCAATTGAGCCGATCGCAATACCAAGGCCATGGTAGAAGTGCGAGTCGAGCAGCGTGATGTTGGTGCTGTTTGCTTTAGCGGAGAATGAGTCATCGCCATTGTAGACAGTCCAGTTCTTGAAGAGTAGATTTGACGAGAAGAATGTGTCGGCACCGTCGGTGTTCGCTGCGGGTGTTGTAAGTATGATGTAATGTGGCCTTATATCACGGGGGACTTACAGCTTGATACGACATTACCGGTATTGTTGACGAAAATATCCTGCCAGACGCTATCATAACTGTGGATGATAGACATGGTCCACATTTGACTTCGCAAGAATCTCAGACCCTTCACAACAGAGTTCGTGAGACCGTTGAAGGTGATCTGATGGGGTCTACCAGGATAGTTCGATGTATTGGGTTGCTGTCTGATCCATTGATACCAGTAGTCTCCGTTACCATTCAGTGTGCCGACACCGTGTCCATCGATGCGGACATTGTTGCCTCCGAGGACAAAAGCTGTGGACTGGTTTTGGTATCCAACGGGAAGTGATGCGTTTAGCCAGTATGGGATGTCGGTGCTCCACTAATCGTTGTGAGACAGGTTTAGCATACATTTGTCCGGTGATACTCACAAGCAACTGCCCCTGCACGTCGATGTCCACATCTTCGAGGTTGGTGATGTTGAGGACCGAATTCACGTAGTACGTGGTAGGCTGAAACACAACCTTTCCATGGCGACCGCACTCCTTGAAGGCTCTCCTGATCGCGGGCGCATCATCAGTTTGATTGGTACCGCTCGCCTTGATAGTACATGTTTTGCGGCCATGCGTCGAGCTTGCATTGCCTTGCAAGGCGAGCAGCGCAATTGGAAGAACGTGTTCAAATCTCATCTTGCTAGACAACTGTCGACCTACAAAACAATTATGTGCTTAAGTGCATTTAAAATACAGCTCCAGAGCTCGTGTTGTACACGAGGAAACATGGTCTTTCTCCGGCTCTTCTGCTGTTTCTGGCCTCATCCCATAGCCCGGTCGGAACTTCTTCCCCTTGAAGCTATGCACAGTGAACGGTATTCCTGCAAGCGGAAGGCAATATGCGGGGAGTGTTTTACCCCACGATTCTCAAGAAGTCGCACGAATCGGGAGATTGCCTGCCTCTTGTCCAGCCGTTGATCTTGCAGATCTCGAAACAAAGTTGTCGCACTTCGGGCTGTTATTCACCCGAGCTGCCATTGCCCGAGCGGAAAACACACTGGAGACAGTAGCGCCGTGGCTTTGCAGGCTGACTCGCCACACTGGGCTGTAGTTATGCCAAGAAGTTTATTAACAGAATTCCGTCTTCACATAGTTGCCCTTCGCCTTCACAGCCGTTCCTCTTCACCAACACCTGCACAATTGTCTCATCATCCTGTGCCCAGTACTATTCTTTATCCTATGCCGATTATTTGCCTTGATGTCTGCCTTAAATTCGAAAGCAACCGCGCTTTTTTCTTATACCTTCTGAGGACCGTACTGTGCAATGTTGAATCTCCGTTGTAGCTTTTGCCTCCACATCTGCTCCACGGTTTTCGTGCAAAGCAGTCTGTTCTGCAGAGCGTAGCCAGGATCACGCAGGACATTCCTTGATAGGTTCTCTCATGCGTTCGATCCTAGTATGTTTCAGCATTACAATGAACCTTCAGGAGCATTTCATGCAAGATATAAAGGGCATGCTGCTTCGACAGGACGAAGCTGTCATCAAGCAGCAGATCGTCCAAGCAATTGGAGGGAGTTGAGAGATAGACTTCAGTAAGCAGGGACTTGCTACAGAGAGTGGCAATGGTTTGCAGGCTCATTTCACAGAAGCTGGGCAGGTTAGAAAGGATCTTCTCCTTGAGCTCGGAATACGGCAAGCTGCCAACGAACCTTCAATTGAGGTGGGCAAGGAACCTTTCCTGAAACTGCATACCAACGTGCAGGACAGAAGATCGAGGGTGTTGGACAACGGCCAACAACCTTCCTCTTACAGAGTTCATCTATACACATAGAAAAAAGTCTTTGATCAAACAAGAAATCTCGGATATTGCCGCCAAAAGCTACGATGCTGCAATAGCCAGATTCGCGGGCTTCAAAGACTTGCGTCGTAGTAGTCACTTAGAGATTAGCGAGGCCAGTAGATGATATAAGGGTCCTGTTTAGGCGACACAATGGTGCCATGTTGCAGGCATTCAAGGTGGCGACGAGACGACGTCCAATCATCCTCTGACAAGACTCAACCTCAGTAGGCTCCAGTACTCCACACCCGAATCCTGGATTCTAGACAACACGATGCGAACACTGTGCTTTCGAAATTTCTGCAATCTAAAGATCCAGCACAATCCGTCCCACACCCCTCGACACACAAGCCAGCATCGCTCCACACTTCTCTTCGTCCATCAATCCAATGCCCTCATGCTCCACCCTTCCACCACAAACATCAACCTTGCAAGAACCGCAGTTGCCCACCTCACAAGAGCTGTCAATTTCTAAACCAGCGCCCTTCAAGGCATCGAGCAATGTTTGAGTTGCACCGACTTCCAGAACCTTCTTGCTTTGCTTCAGCTCTGCTGTAAATGGATCGCCCGAGGTGGTGACGGTGAACTGCTCCAAGTGAACGAGAGCATCGGGAATGTATAGATCCCCTGCCTTGGCGACTACGGCATCCATCAGACGTGCA
Organism: Stagonosporopsis vannaccii; assembly: GCA_028584115.1. Classification (NCBI taxonomy): domain Eukaryota; kingdom Fungi; phylum Ascomycota; class Dothideomycetes; order Pleosporales; family Didymellaceae; genus Stagonosporopsis; species Stagonosporopsis vannaccii. The sequence continues at coordinate 53,660 of VWXS01000050.1, read as the reverse complement.
GGGCCGCACGTGTAGATGTGCGTGCGGTTGTCGGCGTGGGACAGGATATCTTTGAGGTCCATACGCGTGTTTTCTGCACTGTTGTAGATCCTGACGTTGTCACCAAAGGCTAAAACGCGATCCTTAAATGGCACCTCGCTGGACACGGCGTAGTGAAGCTGGAAGTTCTGCTTCGTGTCCTGGAGATGGTCCAGCGCGGCTATAAAGGCGGTGATACCAATACCGCCTGCGATAATGATATGCTTGTCTGCTTCAACAGCCAGTGGAAAGGAGGCGGTGATGCGCCCTGCCGTGATGATGTCGCCAACCTGGACCTGCTCGTGCAGGTACTTGGAACCACCTCGGCTGTTTGCATCGAGAGCAATTCCAAGCTCGAAACGCTTCGTGGTGCCGCCGGTGACCGAGTATGCGCGAACCAACTTGCCACCCAGCTTAAGTCGAACGTGACTGCCCGGTTCCACTCTACCAGGGTTTGGACGGTCTTCGATGGTCTCAAGTACGAAAGCAGTGACGTTGGCCGTTTCTTTGCGCTTCTCGACGACGCGACATTCAAACCATGCATCCATCTTGTCGTCTGCTGACCCGTACATCCGCTCGTTCTGGTCTTCTGTCATTCCTTTCTCCAGTCGGGCCCGAAACTTCTTCTTTATATCTTCGCCAAGTTGTGACAGTTCCACAATCTGCGCCATCATTCCTTTGTTATCCGTCTCGATGAATAAGTAGTACATAACCCTTGCTAGAGTCCAGTCGGGATGTGGTCGCTCGAGAAGGCGGATCATATCCCCGGCTGTAACGGTGCCAGGCTTGATGATACGGTATAGCCATCCGGTTCGAAGGAGACTTTGTGTGCGCTTAGCCATATTTGCAACTTCGAAACGGTGGTTCAGTTTGAAGCATGGAGTTCGGGGCTCAGATACCTCGACAATGATGTCGCCTATTGCAATACGGTCGCCAATGCATATGTTCTTCTCGCTCACTTCAGCGTTGAAGAAGTTCTCACCAAAAGCGCCAGGCTTGAAGTGAGCTTCTGACGCCGGGATCTCCTTCTTCCACTCACCATAGTGAGTGGTGCAGTAGTGCAGGAGCGCCTTGTCAGGGCCGCGGTGTGGCTCATAGGCGCGTTCGTCGCCAACGATTCCGTACTTATTGATTTCGACAGAGCCTGAGATGGCAGTCTTAAAGATTGCGGTCTCAATGCGGCCATTGCCAAGGGCCTGCTTGATTCTGCCGCTACGCAGTTGAATCAAGGGGAACGGCTCAAATGGTACGGGATTGCACAATGTATCAGGATCCGGGGGTGAAGGTGGAATCCAGCTAGAGACAGCCATGGTTGATTTCGTGTCGAGTGACGAACTAAATGGTTTGACTTCGAAAACCTCGTTTTGGTTGGCTCAAATTAAGGACCACAGAGTCATGTATGATGATCGGGTCCGCCCGATAGGATGCGCCTTGGAGGAAAGCCTAATAAGATGAAACCGCGTGAGCACATCCGCTTGTGATCACTCTGTCCCTTATAAAAAGGAAATGCTCACCATGGCTATGCACAAAACTGGTCGAGCGGGTAGAGAACCTGAGGTTGTACGAGGGAGCGGTAGTGTTGTAGGGTTCGAAAACTGGAAATTGGACAGGCCGCGACAAAGAGATGCATGTGTTGCAAGACCGAAAACCAGAAGGGGAAATTTTACAGGCACTCTTTATACCAAAACATCGACAAATCCACATCTGCAGCTTTCAAATCTCTCCGGCCCTACGCCTGCCACATGCGGTATGGTTCGGCAACTTTACAAAGATTTGTTTACGGCTCACGGGCGTTATGGTGTTGCCTGAAGGTCGGACCAACCCGAACGCCGCTCGGCGCTGAGCGTCTTCTCCGGGGCGCGAGGCGGAATCGAAGCTTGCTCCCCGATAGCAGCAGAAAGCCTGTTGCACTGCAACATGCAAATGCTGCATGTCGCCTTCTGACATATTTGGTCATAGCACCAGAGATGTTTCGACAGTATAAAATTCCGAGAAATGTGGGGCACAGTGCGCATTAAGCGGTGACGTCAGAAGCCGTGGAGCTTCTCAGCTACACAAGCTTCGACGTCAACGCTCTATGCTTCACTTCCTCCAAGACTTCAATTGCCTCCACCGTCCAATCAGTAAATCTTGAGATGTAAGTACTCAGTGATAGTGCGCGTTGAGCTCCTTCTGACCCTGTCCACAGTCCCAATACCGAATAGCTACATCTCACCCATACAGCACCCACGATCGCAGCCATGTTCCGCCTTCAACCTGTTCGCTCGCTGGCACGCACCGTCCCTACTCAATACACCGCGCCCCGCTTCCTTTCAACATCGCGTCCCCTCTTTGCGCAGAAGGGAGCGGAAGACAAGGACTCAATCAAAACAACATCGAACGAGTACTCCAAGTCCGGCTCAGACGACGCAGCAGCGCATACCGATGCCGCATTTGACCCTAGCCAGACAAGCCCTGAGGCAGCAGAGGCCTCTGCCGAGAAAGAGACAGGCAGCCAGGCCAATTCACTCAATGTCAGCCCTGGCAACCACGAGATCAGCCATGCCAACGACCCCAAGATTGGCGGCGCAAGCCAGGGCACGAATAATAAATCGAGCGGCGCTGGAAGCCCGAACAAGCAGGGTGGTGGGTCGAGCGGCTCCGGAAGCCACAACTGAGACGGATAGATGAACTAAGTACCATGAGCAACGGCAAGCGCATGGCGATTGGCTAGCATGCAATACAGTACTGCATTAAATGCAATGTCTTTTTGAGACCCAAATAGCGACCAATACACTCCGTGTTTATCGTTCATCAGCCCATGTATACCGGGGAAACCGCCGCGTAAGACATACAGTAGACTAAGAATTGTTTGTACCGGGTTCAGAAAAGACGGTAGTGAACCTGTACTCACCACAACATATCAAGAAGAACCTCGAAAGCCAATTGAAAACAAAGAGATATGTTATCTGGTATCTACACCGCAAAGCTCAAAACGCCCAACACCACCCATGCAACGCAATGCAATGCTGCTTCACTAATCATCCCAGCGCATGTTCAGAATAAGCTCCTTCACCTCCTCCGCGTCCAGATTTCTGATCCCTCCCAGCTGGGGCGAAACGGACCCGATCCTTTCTTCCTCCGCAAGGAAAAGTCACATGTTGCCGTTATAGTACCACTTCGCGGCGAGCGGCCAGCCGAGGACAAGGGCGTACCAGGGAAAGAAGCTGTTTCGCATTAGCATCGCGTGCTTTGTTGCAGTTGGCCGATGCTTACACAGTAGATGTGCGTCCCAACTTGCGGAACATTACGCTGTATTGGGCTGGGTACGGCTTGACCGTTACTGGGTTTCGAGCGAAAGGGTGAGGCTCGGTCATCTGGCGCGCCCAGGAGCGGATCATGGTGCGGACTGGTGTTGCAGAAGGCATTGTGTTGGATCAAGGTTTATTTTACGATTGAATCGAGTGGTAGTTTGAGTTGAGAAACGATATTTGACTTTTGTTTATCCGTCGAATCGAGTTGATTGCTGTTGCAAGTAAGGCTGAGTAGAGATGCTGTGATGGATTGTTTAGCAGCGAAGCATTGTCTTAGTATTTATTGATCCTGCAAATAATCCTCCACGTTCTCTGCATCCCTATACAGCCCGCTGTGTCAATGTGCGATCGAACCACCAGTATCACCTGAGCGCGTCTGTCTCGCTGCGTTGCGGTAATCCTTCGGGCGGCCATCATTCAGCAGCAGGTTACTGCTGGACCGACAGCAGCCTTACGAGCCTACGAGGTTGACCCCCTGGGGCATGCCGAAGCCGAATGCCATTTCGAGACATTATCGCATTGATTGGGTAGAGTTTATGCAGATGTAGGATTTCTTAGCCATTCAGAGTGTGTTGAATCAATGATTCACTGACGTAAGCCTGGTGTGGGCGTTTCGTGGCGAGACAGTGGTGTGATCAGTGCCACAAATCCCTCGGCAGGCGGCATCCACCGACTGCAGTCAGTGCTAAGCGAGGGCATCGCGTGAGATACATGGTGTGAGATATGACGACTTGAGAGTTGTTAGAGCATCTGGGGAGTTTAAGGATGTTTAAGATTGTGCTTTGAAGTTTGCAAGAGATTGATGGTTTGGGGGGTGCAACTTAAGATCTAACGCTTGTTTGATGCTCATTACTTCAGCAGTAGCTTTCCAGCACGCATGATCACTAATAGTGGCAGAAGCGTGGAAATGCAGTAATTTTCGCAACAGCGTCGTTCCCAGAACCTAGTAGCCGGATAACTAATGGTTTCAGATGTTGATGTCATATAGGAGAAACTGGCACATTGATTGGCGGGTATCGCATGGTAAAGGACAAGAACTCTAGCAATGGCACTCTGACAAGTGCATTTTGCACAGGACAACTCCCGACGACTTTACGCCTTGCCCAAAGCATTGATCTCAGCCTGCCCTAACACCCAGACACCCTCCTCCTTCTTGCCTTCCGCACACTGCGCACCGGCATTGATTGCTGCTCTGGCAATAGTCACTGCATCTTGCGCCCAGAAGTCTGTCAGCTTCGGTGTCACACTCCTGAACAGCTTCGCAACACTCTGAACCGCATATTCAGCGGGCCGACTGTCGGTTCTTCCTCCCAGTATCAGGCCGGGCCGCACAAGGACTGTGTGCTTAAAGCCAAGCGCCTTCACGTCATCCTCAAGCTGCCCCTTCATTTGAACATATGCGAAGCTGCTCTGAGCGTTGGCATTGCCAGAACTGATGAGCACGTATGTGTCGACGCCAGCCTCCTTCGCAGCTTTTGCAAGCTCAAGATTGAGATCATAGTCGATCTTGCGCTGTGCTTCGATGCTCCCTGCTTGCGCTTTTGTAGTGCCGAGGCCGGAGAAGAAAATCTTGGGCTTCGATTCGTGTGGGAACATGCCGCTCCATGTCGACGTATCGGTTGATGTGAGAGCGTTCAGCTTAGTCGTGGCGGTGGGGTTGGGGAGGTCACGGCGCGCATAGGCATAGATTGTGGAGAATGAGGAGTGTGCGAGCACCTGGCTGAGGATGTTGGAGCCCTGACGTTGTAAGCACAAAGCCATTCCTGTGTTCATGGATGCGACTCACCACAAGGCCGGTAGAGCCCGCCAACACTGCTGTCGCCATTTTGAATGAGGGTTGATTGATCTTACAATGCGAATCTGTAGTTTCTCGACTTGTAAACCTACTCTACTGGGTCGTGAGGTTATTATGTAGGTGCTGTGATTAGTCTTTATCACAAAGTTTCGATCACACCTCGGCGGTTTGGCAAACGATGAATTCGTCCGTCCGAACGGAGGAACGACATCATAGCTCCGAACCCTCGCAATACCACGAAGATGGCGATAACTGAGGCATGACTATGATGCATCTACGCGCTAAATTACTGTAAAAGCTTTGGCAGAGTGGTAATAAGCTACCTAGATGTACAAAAGGACATTTGCAGTCGACATGTAAGCAGCAAGTCTAGTCGGCAGCGACCAACCCTGCATGGAAACGGGTAAACACCATTCAAAACTGATCCATGCTGTTTGTGCTATATCAGCTCAGTAGTTCGAACACGTTGTACACGCATTTGAGCAAGTTACCGGGTATATCGGCTACTCAAACCTCGATTGATCAGCGTTGAACCGCAGGGATTCTAGAAGTCCATTGAACACCACCCCGCCCTCCACACCCCGCAATACGTCAACTGAGTACCGCGTTCAGCCTCTACTATCTCCACAATTGTCGTTGCGGTGACCAATCTCTTATCACGGCTCACAGACCCGTAGACGCCCTAATGGCTTGTACGATGTTGATTTAGCGCTTCGATAAATTACTGCGATCCATGCACAGTATCGAGTAGATGGAGCGACAATGAGCTGGTCTAGTTCCAGCTTCGTTATCGATGGTCAGCATAGCCGACCACGAGAGTCTGGAGCAGCATCCTGCAATGATTATATACCCTCTCTGAGTTGCCCTTGCTCCATTTGATATTGTCTTATCTGCACACGCCTAGGAAGAGACATCCATCTTCCACAATGTCTGTACAAACACTCAACATCAACGGCCGGGAGGTCAAGCTCAACACAGGCCTATTTATTGGCGGCGAATTTGTCAAGCCCAAGGCCGACAAGACCTTCCCCGTCGAGGATCCTAGGACAGGAAAGACCATCATCGAAGTATCTGAAGGTTCAGCCGACGATGTCGACATCGCTGTCAGGACCGCCCGCAAGACAATGAACGACCCAGCTTGGTCAGAACTGAACCCCGCAGCACGTGGCCAGTTCTTGCTGAAGCTCGCTGATCTGATGGACAAACACTTTGACGACATCCTTGCAATCGAAATGCTTGATACCGGCAAGACAAAGAAGCAAGCGGCTAACCTTGACCTACCGGGCTCTATTGGTACACTTAGGTACTACGCTGGCTGGGCTGACAAGGTCCTTGGTATTGCATCTTCCAATGTTCCCGGCACGTTCGCCTACACCAGAAGAGAGCCAGTGGGTGTCTGTGGGCAGATCATTCCATGGAAGTAAGTTGCTTGCCTTGATTTGAGTCAGAGATCGGAATCTTAACATACGAGCAGCTTTCCTCTATTGATGTTTATCTGGAAGATTGCGCCGGCCATTGTGACAGGAAACTGCGTTGTCATTAAGTCGGCTGAGACAACACCTCTGAACGCTCTCTACATCTGCGGTCTGATCAAGGAGGCTGGCTTTCCTCCTGGTACCATCAACCTAGTGTCGGGCTATGGCAAGACCGTCGGTGCTGCAATTGCGAAGCATATGGATATTGACAAGGTCGCCTTCACAGGATCGACAGTTACCGGCCGTGCTATCCTTCGCGCAGCGGCTGACTCCAACCTGAAGAAGGTCACTCTCGAACTTGGCGGCAAAAGCCCTAACATCATCTTCCCCGACGCAGATATCGAGAAGGCAGTCAATTGGAGTGCATGGGGCATCAACATGAACTACGGTCAGACGTGCCATGCGGGCACTCGAATTTACGTACACGAAGATATTTACGACAAGTTCACGGAACTGTTCACCGCGCGCATGAAGGAGGTGGTTGTAGGAGATAACTTCGATGAGAGCACAGATCAAGGCCCGCAGAACTCGAAACTTCAGCACGACAAGATCATCGGGTATCTGGAAGCTGGACAAAAAGAGGGTGCCACCGTTGCTCTGGGCGGCAAAGCACACGAGGCTCCAGGCGGCGGATACTTCATACAGCCCACCATCTTCACCAATGTCACACCAGAGATGAAGATTGTGAAGGAAGAGATTTTCGGTCCTGTGGTCACAGTTACTAAGTTCAAGACCGAGGAAGAAGTGCTCGAGTTGGCCAATAACACGACATATGGCCTGGCTGCGGGCATTCATACAAACGACTACCAGCGTGCGATCCGGGTGACAAACAAGCTGAAGGCTGGCACGGCGTGGGTGAATATGTTCAACTTTGTGCACTGGAGCATTCCGTTTGGCGGGTACAAGGAGAGTGGTATTGGGCGTGAGTGTGGCGAGGCGGCGTTGGAGAATTATACTGAGACAAAAGCGGTGTTCTTCAACATGGGAGTGGATGCACCGCAGTAGTTGCTGCTGGTCCAATTTTGCTCATCTTTTGAACTGGATCATGGGTCGCCATGCAACATATTGAATGCAAGTACACAGGCCATATTTGAATTTCGGGTTTTTTTCAATTGTGGGACGATTTTATATTCATGCGTGTGCTGTGTATGAGTTGGAGTGTGTTGAGATGCGTCTGAAGTTTTGCGTTGAATAGAACAGAGAATTGGAGCAGCACGATCTATCCGGAGTCCAGGTATTAGAGATGATACAAGAGCTACGTACTGGAAAAGCATCAGCGAATGTTAAAAGCAATACCAGTCGCTACTGAAATACAAGGTCAGTGCGTTCCGAGGTAATGTGGGCGTGCCAGGCTTCGTCTTGGTGTTGAGGGTTTCGCACCGAAGGGTGACGTCACAACAATGACGAGCTGTAGGAAGCTCCAACTTCATAGCTGCTCTGCTTGCAAAGCTTCTTCCTTCCACTCATACCGTATTCAATTCGAAATCGAGAACTCAAACGCACTTGTGAACTCCACCCTCAACAAACCAAGCCTCTACGACACCATCACAATGGCAACACGCGCGCTCATCTCCGCTTTCCGCCCCGTCACAACCTCCATCTCCCCTTTTGCGCGCCGCACACTGTCTACAACGCCGCGCATGGCGATCAAGGAGGATGGCAACCGCACAGCCGAGGAGCTTGAGCAGAAGAAGCAGGAGCAATTGAAGGAGCAGCAAGAAGGCAAGGGCCGCTGGCGCGAAGACCTTGCCAGCTCAGGCGAGAGCAACATCGCGGCCGACCGACAGAACGTCAAGGACCACGACAGCCATATTAAGGAATTGCAGCAGGAGGGGAAGAAGAAGGGCGAGCAGGGCAACTTGTAAAAGCGCAGTGTATCTGTGGGAGCAACAAAGAACAATTCTCAGTCATGGATGAATACGCATGAACAGACATCTCAGCGCGGCGTCGATCTCCGAATCAATATATCAACTTTTTCAAAAGAGTCATGCCCCTCTTCCTGCATACCCGTTTTGTCCGGCTTCGCAGGCTGCATGCAGCCGGGCCGCTGGGTTCGGGACAACTTCGTGTCCATGATCTGCAGCGCAGGAGCCACCTGCATGCCGTCGAAGTGCCCTCACGCAATCGCAAATAATCGTCGTGATAGTTTACAATGCTCGAATCAGGCCAGAATCTAGTGTACTAAGGTCTCTCCGTTTCACAATGTGTATGAAACTTGTAGCCAGTCGCGGATGAGTCGCAGCTTCCCCCGCAGACCATTCCTTCCCCCGTTAGGCTGTGGCTGTTAGCGGGTGCTATGATGACACTTGCATGTGCTTCTCCCGCCAATTCAACACCGTCGGCCCGTCCGCGTCGCTGGAATTCCCTCTTCGATTCTCGCTCCACCGTTCCCACGTGCAGTGACACATCGCCAACGTCTTACTCATGCCCAAAGCCCAAAGGAGCAGAGCGTGCACCCAATGCCGTGAGCGTCGCGTCAAGGTACCAACAACAGCCCTGTGGAGATCGACCGGGAACTAAAAACTATACGATAGTGCGATGAGACGCCAGATTTCTGCAACCAATGCCGGCGCTTGGGGCTACAATGCTCGGGTCCTATCGTTGGCTCGGTCATCATTGATATGACTGACCGAGTCACTAAACCACGAGCTAGGAAGAAGAAAGCAGTACCTAAATCCCACGGCGTGCCCATACGCAATGACTTCACACAGCCGCCCAGTAGGAGGGACTCAGCGTTGACCACCAAGTCAGAGCCCTCAGATTCAGAATCCTCGCTGCACAGTGTACCTCTGTCAGCGTCTTCTAGTGAGGATGATGTATTCTCATCAGAAGCAGAAAGGGCCATTGCGACAATACGTTACCAATACCGCGCACCCCAGCTATATCAGCCGTCTAAGATCCAGGGTGATGCGCTCGACATGGCCTTCCTGCTGCACTTCGTTGAGCTGAATCAGACCACTCGGAACTACAGCCCTGAGATACCATGGCTTACTCACCTGCCAGTAATACACAGTAAGGCGATTAAACCCGCAGTGAAACTATCAATACGTGCAGCCTCGATGGCATTCTTTGCCAAGATTCATCATGACCCTACCATATTGGTGGATTCATACCGCTGGTACACAGTGTCTCTAAATGCGCAGAGGATGTCGCTGGACAGACTAAATGGTCCAGGTCGAATTCCAGACGACGAGGAAATCTTGGTGCCAATAATATTGGGGTTATACGAAGTGTATGCTGGTACCACGTCTGACAGTGTGTTACATCATGTAGCAGCAGCATGCGAAATTATCAAGATGCGAGGGCCTGAGAATTGCAAGTCTGGAATCGTGTGGCCGATGTTCAAGGCTATGCGGGTATCTGATGTAAATGAGCACTCTGGACACACGAATAGTATGCTTACGCTTCAACAGGCACAAAAAGCCCTCATTCTAAACAAACCCTCTGTTTTTTCTTCGCCGGACTGGATGACGATCCCATTCATCAACATGCCGCGCAATGCGCATCACGACCTCGCTGATATTATGCTTATGTTGCCCGACTGTACCAGTCTGTGCGGCATCAAGGGCAGCTTACGCACATTTTTCAACTCGCCTTTCCCATCAGGTATCGATCTGGAGCCATGTCGCACACAGGCACAGAAACTCAGTGCTGACCTGGAGGCATGGGCGGCAATGTACCCGTATCTTGCGAAACCAGCATCAGGCCTCCAGATTGTAGAGGCAAACATGGCCAACCTGTCTGTCAGCGGCGCAAAACCCGCTTTCGAAGGCTCCAAGAACATGATCCTTCCAGACTCTTTCATCGCGCTGACAATTGCAACCTACGAGGCCGTACATCTGACTCTGCTCCGCCTTCTGCACAAACTCGAAACCCAGGATCCAAGATCTCAGGGCGTAAGTCCCTGGTCAACGGACTCCTCGTCACCCCCGTCGTCACCGTTTAATCCAACCCTCTTCGACCAGGCTGTCAAGTCCGCGGAGGTTATCATAAAAACGGCAGGGCACCTGGAAGGTACTAAGACTGTTGGATTCGACTTTATCAGGAGTGTTACGCCAGTTGTGGTCGTGGCGATCCTGGGCCCGACACAAGAGTTGACGAGTAATGCGATGGCGATGCTGAAGCGGTGGGGTGAGAAGAGGGGGATGAATGGCCTTGTGGGGGCATGGATGCATTTGTGAGGGCCTCGGACTATATATCAAACATCGGCAGTTGGAAGCGATGCGGACCTCACGTGTGTTGGCCGGCTGCAAATTTCCGTTGCAGGGGTCGCGCCGCACCCGTTGGCTGACAGCCACTCATCGCATCAACGCACGTCGGATGGAGCACTACAGCATCGCTTAAAGTAAGGCGAGCCGGGTTTCAAGGAATGGCAACATGAAGACTGAAGAAACCTTCGATCCACGTTGGTCCGGCAAATTTAGCCGTCTGGGCGCTGCATTCATCCAGCTGCCGAACGACAACCTGTTGGGGTCGAGCCAAAGAGGAGATGTCAGATGCGCAAATGGTGCTACTCCGTAGAGCGCGTTCTCGCATTTTTCAGGGACACCGCGACATGTGCGAGTAATATCATATTTAATCACAACAACTCCGACGTCCCATACTCTCCCAAAACACGATTTCAACCAAAGAGCCAACACGAATCTTCCATACAGATAGTGTATACCTACAACCCCAGATTTCTAACCCATCCGCACCACACAACATAAAGCCACTTCCACTTAGCCTTTCCGTCATATCCACGGCCATTCCCCTATAAGCCTGAACCATAACAGATTGTATCGTATGATCACACGGGTACCGCACCCGTACCTCAGTACTTATTCAGGCAAGTATAGATTGGTGTCGATTACCGTGCGGCTGCTGTACCCGCGCCTGAAATCTGTGAGTGGAGAGGCGAGGATTTGAGTGAGGATTGTGGGACAGGCAAGAGTTGATTCGAGTCAATGAAGTGTGGGATTGCGCATGTAACTTCAGAAACCTTGAGGGGGAAAGGGTAGATATTGGTATTCACTAAAGGTCTTTAGCCGTGCTGCGTTGAGATGATGTCCTCGATACATCATTTATCCACTGCTCCTCCGTATCGAAGCTTGCAAAACGGCTCACCAACACGCAATGGACAGCGAGCGGACTCCCTCATAGCCCACCTACCGTTCCCATTTCTCCATCCGGTAACCCGCACGGCACTCCAACAGGCATAGGGAAGGGGTACCGTACCCCCTCTTTATTTTTCTTTCTGGAAGAGGCAACTTCCCTCCCTCCGTCGATGACGGCACGGATACGCCATCCGCGGTGCTGGCCAATCACACGCTTGACCTTTGTACTTTGCCTTCACTCCTCAACATGTCGCCTTTACCTGTCTCCCTTTGTGTTTGGTTGCCGGGTACTTGCTTGATGATCTTGCAAGGCCAAAATTGAGATTTAGCAAAAGAGGCGAAAAACGTGTTGTTTTGGTAGACGCATCTGCACACGCACTTTCTCCTGTACGCTGTCTTTCCTCCTAGCAGCGGCAGTAGCATCATCAGTACCACCATCCCACGATTCAACAAACAGGGCTTCCCCCCCTCCCTTCCAGCCAAAAAAAAGCTGCCGGCAAACCTCCCACGTTATCCGTAAAACCCACTCCAAATACGAGCCTCAATTCCCCAAACAGGAAACTTCTCTCCCATCGTCGAAAGAAGGCGTTCCCGTGTCTTGTCACCCGTTTCGCACATTCCCCATCTATTCGCTCACCAGAGAGCAGCCAGGGGCCGGAGTGGAGGACGTGAGGCTGAAAGGAGTGTGGTGTGGCAGGAGTGAGCAGGGGACATAGAGAGGAAGTGGAGGAAAGGACATGGGGAGTGAGGCTGGATAGAGTGTAGTGCCCGTGTAGCGGCCGTGAGGCTGAAGCGGTGAGCGGGTTGGGCAGGTGAGGCCGTGGCCGTGACGAGTCTGTAATTGCTTTCAACTGCGCTCCGGGGCAGGGGGGCATGTGGGCGGTGAGGGTATGGGAAGGTGTGGCGAGTCCGGGTGTTGGCTTCAACAGTGGATGTATGCGTGTCTTGACAGGAAGCGCCGGAGGAGAGAGAGTGGAGAAGAGGGGTGGGTTTCGAAGCATTGTGCCGTGAGGAGGTGGAGGGGGGATGGGCTGTGGCGGAGCGTACGTGCTTCTAAGACATTTTGACTGCGCAGCGCATAACAGGTCCTGTCTCTACGAGTTCGCAGTGCGACGCCGTGGAATCCTCATGATCTTCTGATTTTCCTGGAATTCAAAGCTGGAAAATGAAGGTCGGTTTTGGCTGATACTTGTGGGAAAAGATTGACTCGTGCGAAGCAAGAGATTCGTTGGAGCGCAGGGATGCAGTATGCGAGAATGTCGGACACTTACAGGGATTGTGCGCCAGACTGCGCAAAAACCCCAGATGCGGCAAGTTACAACACGTATCGAAGGTAGCGAACTGTCAAGCGAGCTTGGCGCAAGCTTGAAACACGAGCTAGGTGGCGTGGGGGAGTTCATTATTGAAGAAAAGCAGGCACATGCGTAGAGACAGAGGTGGGACGTGTACAGAATCAATAACATTTCAATATCCAATAACCCTTCGACTTGCATAAAACGCATCGACACAGAGCCCCCATGCGCTCCTTCTTCATATGGGGTATCAAGACAGGACAAGATTGCAAAGAACGACTCCTCCACCCACCTACCCACCTATCTACTGCTTAATTTTCCTTCTCTGGCTCTACATGTGCCCTCGAGCCAACCACCTCTCTGAAACACGCGAGGCCCTCAAGAGGAGGTCGTACTTCCACATCGACTGCGTCAGTGTACGCTGCTCCAGCTTGGGCAACTCCAGTGACTCGATGAAGCTATCGCGCTTCTTCTACGAAGCGTTCTGTTGTGGCTGCTCGCTCTTCTGCTGTAGGTGCTGGGTGAGGACCTGCATGTTGTCTCTCGCCTCGGGCACCTGATCAAAGATCACCCTGAGACTGGACATCTGCTTCTGGGCGACCTCCTCGTTCTGCGAAAAGCTGTTGAGCATCTGGCTGACGACAGGCGAGTCGATGTACGGTCCCAAAATCTCGAGAGCTTTGGGAATGCGGTGGTGTGCGGGCGCGTTTGCGGCAGGTTGGGGTGGAGGAGGTGCCGCGGTCATCGGAGGTGCCGCGTAAGGGTTGCCGTAAGGCGCAGGTGGGAAGCCGCCGCCCATAGGGGAATACTGAGGGCCGTGAGGATTTTGAACTGGCGACGGGCTTGGGCCGTTTTGAGGTGCGACCATGGGTGGTGCAGGCTGAGCCATCTGGCCAGCATTGATGTCTGACGCTGGATAGCGGTCGAACTGGTCGGCTGGAGGACCCTGGGGCTTGACTTCAGGCAGTTTGGCGATGAGGGTTAGTAGCAGCATGTGGTCCTTGCGAGGTGTCTCAATGGTGCAGTGCTCAAGCATGTCGATGAATGGCGAGAGGTTGCTACCACCGGCTTCGACTGGAATCAGGTAGAGATCTCGCATGATCTCGCTGCTGGGATCAATAGGAACCACACCCCAGCGACCCCTGGAGTGGAAGTACTCATATAGATGGTCGAACACTGCCCGGCCTGCGGAGTTGACTGGGTTAACCGCTAAAACAGCGACCTCATGACTCTCTGACCTAGCGATGCCGCGGATGTACTCATCGCCTTTGGCGTTCTCTATACGGCCTTGGATGGACACTTGCTTCGTAAGCAACCTCTCCCATGGCACAACCTGCCCGAAGTCGCCACCTGCGACGAATCGAGCGACAGCGTCGAAAGGCTCTGTTCCTTGCATGGTGATGGATCCTTGCCAGCAGACAGTGGGATCAGAGGAATAGCCAGACATTTCAACGTCGTTGTCTTCGTCCTTGAGCAGGCGATCGACGTCCGCATCATCAACTGAATGCTGCGGCTTCTCGTGAATCGAGCTCTGCCTGCGAGGGATGAAAGCTTGTTGATTGTTCTGTGGTGATCGGACCTTGTCAAAGACTGAGTTGATGTCAAAATTGGTTGAGGGTCGTCGTGCACCGTCTGTGTCGACAGAGAGCGGGGGCGCTGCATCGACTGGTGTCTGAGATGGACGATCGCGTCCTGGAGAATTTGGTCGCACCCCTTGCTCTTCATCCTCCGTCTCTCGCTCTCTCAGTTGTGGTGCTCGGAACTCGGTGGTGTCGCCTGCGTTCTCATCGTCCACAAGTTCGTCACCCTTGTGTGTCTTGCGCATTCGAGGAGCGGTCTCCTCTGTCAAGATCAACTGCTTCTCAGCAGCTTCTCTCATCTTGGCATATTCACGTTGCTTGTCTTCACTCGCCATCTCCTCAGTTGCCATAGTGGTCAGCTCCTCGGCTTTCAGACTGCCTGACAAGAGACGGTCGATAAGGAAAGCGTTCTTCTTAACATTGAACATGATGGCACGCAAGCGTTCGGCAAAAGGCGAGGTTGGACCAGACGGCTCGCCATGGTGCTCGACAGCAGCATGGCAGATTTCCAAGACGAAGCGTGTAGCTAGCGACTTCGCTGTCTGACCATCAGGAATACGGTAGCCTCTGGCATCCGAGGCCTCTGTGATCAGAGGCGCCATCATTTCTTGCAGCTTCTCTGCAATGGTCCTCTGGTTTTCAGGAAGAGATGCAACGTCGGTGATCTTGGTAGCTGCCTTCTCCTGTGGCTGGCTCGACTTGCGCCGCTTCTTGTTCTTGGTATCTTTCTCGGCACTCGACTCGTGCCGGCGTTTCTCGCCAACTGGAGACTGGGGTTGGCTCTTCGGCATCTCTTCGACTTCGACCTGTTGGTTCTTAGCATAGACATCACCCCTTGCAAGAGCTAATGAGTCACGTACCTTTGTCTTTGCACCGTTGGAGCTTTCCTTTACCGCAGGCGTAGGGGTGGGAGGGGCCTCGACTGGTGGCTTGGGCTCAGCCTGCTTGGGAGCACTGCTCGGTTGGGGCGTCTGGGACTCTGCCTTGACGTCGCTAGCACGCGGCTTGTTCTTAGAGCCCTTCTTGCGCGCCCATGGCTTTTCGCCGCGCGCCATGGCAGCCAAAAGCTCCTTGTGGTCTTCGGGGTGGCACTGCTCGCAATAGTACGGCTTGTCTCCCCAGTCGGCGCTGGAGGGCAAGCCTAGGCAGACATTGTGTTGCCATGCATCGCACTTGTCGCAGCAAATCATGTCGCGTCCGCCAATCTCGCGCTGGACGCCACAGACGCAGCGGTAGATGGTCTCCTCATCTTCTTCTCCGTCCTCGGGCTCAACGGACTGCGTCGGCGTTTCGACTGGGGTTGCGGCCTTCTTGCCCTTGGCGGCCTTTCCCTTTGGCTTCTGCGTGGTGGCAGGCTCGTCAAGCTCTCTGTTCCGGTGGTGACCCTTGTTGGCACGGCCAGAGCGACGTGTCTCGTCTATAACAAGTGCGTTAGTCTCAGCTCCAGGTGTGAGGGCTGCGGCGCGCGCCGACAGAGTGGGAGGGTGGCGCGATGGTCCCGACGTCCTGTCGCGGGTCGCTGGGTGTTGCTTACCGGCCATGATTTCTGACGAGGGTTTGATGGGCTCAATGCAGACGCGGTGACGGGTGCAGCAGCTTAAAGAATGGGCTCAAGCAGGTTCACAATCTCTCTACGGAGGGCTCCAGGCCGGCTCGCAAGCAGCCGCGCGGGCAAACAGCGGCGCTGGAGTGAGCTTCTAGCTAGGGGACAAGCGCAACCAAGCGCAGTTGCCGTCTCTCGAGAAGCAGAAGGCGCGACGGGAAATGCGCCTGCTGTTTTCAAGGTCGTGCCTTCCGTGACAGCCTCCACCAAGCTCGGACGTGTTGTTGTCGCGCAATGTGGGGACGCGTCGCGCGGAGCAATTTCGCGCGATAGGAATGTCAGCAAGTGCGCGCCGCAGTGAGCGCAGTGTGCGCAGTGGGAAGAGGCAATGGGGCGTGGTGGTGGGGGGAGTGTCGGTCGCAGGTGTCGTGTGGTGGAGGGCGTGAGGAGACGAGCTTTGACTTAACCGGCCCTTCGACGGCATCGTCATTCCTCACTAGACAGTTTTGGGCCTGGTCGCATGTCATACCCTGAGCTGTGGTGGAACTGTCGAGAGCTTCGAAAGCAAGTGCCAATAGCAATCACGGAAGACATTTACCACACGACACCACGCAGAGGCGTTGATTACCAATCTTCTAGTCGTTGAGTCAACGCATTCACAGTCATGGCGGACGCGCGCACATTGTTGCGCCAGCAACGAGCTGCACGAGAGCAGGCGAAGAAGGCGCAAAAGCAGTCAGCTGCCTCCACAGCAGCGCCAGTCTCGAGAAAAAGGAAGGCTGGAGACGATGGAACGGAGGAGAAGAAGAGATCGCGCACAGAGGAGGCCGCCGGGGTTCCAGCGGGCTTCTTCGACCCTGGCGCACAGCTAGAGGAGCCCTCGATTGAAGAAGAGCTCGAAGCATTACCTGAAGCACCACCAACCGAACCTCAAAAGCCCGCCGCCCCGGCCCTCGATTCGACAGCCGAGGCAGAACTTGACGCCTTCTTGACCGAGATGAACAGGGAGCCCGAACCAGTGCCACAACACACATACGCTTCGGGCGCAGTGATAGAAGCAGCACCCATGACGGCAGCTGAGCTGGCTGCTCAAGCGAGGGAAGAACAAAGCGCACAGCGAGCAAGGAGAGATGAGGATATGGAGGCCGAAAAGGAGGAGGCAGCCAGAGCGCTGGAGGATGAGTTCGAGGAGATGGAAGGCCTGGATGAGAGGGTCAGAAAGCTGCGAGAGCAGCGCGAAGCATTGCGAACCCAGTCTTCACAGCTTCCAGCGCCGATGGAGACGGTGCCAGCGCAGCCACAGCCGGACGAGGAAGACAGCGAGTCTGAAGACGACGAAGACTGGGATGACTGGCGATTTCGTCCCGCATGAGCTGATTGTGGATGGTGCGATCATCTGCATGTAGAGTCGTATTTGTACAACAAAAAGCGCTAGACTATGATACCCAAGACGGCTCCGAGAAGGCCACATTTCTTACGTAGCTGAGAAAGCAGGATACAGATCCCAGCAATCTGTTAATGTTGAAAGCATTTGCTGGTCGCCCAGCTGAGGGGCTGACAGACGTATCCTTAGATGTACGCCTATATTGACCCATGTGTTCAGCCGTACAATTTCAATCTGGCTGAATACATCCTTTCAGCTACGAATTGCGTATATTGTACTTGTGATGCCTGTGCTCGCGTTTGTTGCTATACAAAAGTATTCTGTCGCACTTCGCGTAGATCTTTGATCCAACAGGGTGCCCCCTGCACCGATACGAAGCAAGCTCCTCCTACAAGGCTATCGCCTGCATGGTGTTGATGTCCTGAATGATCTTGCATGGTGGTAGAACGCAGCTTTGAACCACGGTTGAACACGACCAATCAGAGTGAGATGGGGCCGGGCACCCGAACTAACGGCCCCGAGAGTGTAAGGAAAGGAAACGTCAATGTGTTTCGGTCACCGCAACAGCGTCCCTCACCACCCGTCCCTTGGTATATAGTCGTGTGCCGACAACGGAGCTACTTTGAGTCCCCTAGAGCAATCGCACACACGGCAGGATCACGCCTCCAGACACACGACCTCGACCCCGCAACATGTCGCGGCGGCCCAATCCCGCCGCTGATCGCGCTGAGCAGAACCGCGCGACGCTCAAGAACCTCGTGAAGCTCGAGGGCAACAAGACCTGCTCGGACTGCAAGAGGAACAAGCGTACGGCGCCACACCATGCGTGCAGCTGCACACCCCAGCTAACCAGCCCTCAGATCCACGATGGGCCAGCTGGAATCTTGGAGTCTTCATATGCATTCGCTGCTCGGGCATCCACCGTGGCATGGGCACACACATCTCCAAGGTCAAGTCGGTCGACCTCGACACCTGGACCGACGAGCAGCTGCAGAGCGTGCTGAAGTGGGGCAACGCCCGCGCGAACAAGTACTGGGAGGCAAAGCTGGCACCAGGCCATGTGCCGTCCGAGGCTAAGATCGAGAACTTCATCCGCACAAAGTATGAGTCCAAGCGCTGGGTCATGGATGGCGGCATTCCCGATCCGTCGACGCTGGGCGAGGACGACGACGATGTGGTAGGTACGAGGACGCTTGAAACGAGGCACGCAGCTGACCAACGGCCCCAGCCATTGTCCAAGGTGCAGGAGAAGATCCAGGTAGAGCGCTCTGCCTCGCAACGTCTGGCCGGCAACGCCGCAGCCTCGCGACCGCCCCCTCCACCGCAAACTAAGCCCGCACCCATTATCGACCTCTTCGGCGACCCAACGCCCACCCCGCCCCGATCAAGCACTGGACCGCCAGCCGCAACAAGAGCGCCGCCGCCCAAGGCTGAGGCTGCCCCTCCGAAACAGACAAAGGCCGGCGACTCGCTGTTGGGCTTGGACTTCCTCGGCAGCAGCTCCACCCCTCCACCCAGGCCCTCCAGCACAGGACCAGCCGGCGCCTCTGCTGCCCCGTCGCGACCAGACCTCAAGCAGTCGATTCTGTCACTGTACGCCTCCGCTCCGAAAACAGCAGCCCAGCCGCCACCACAGCAGCATGCACGGCAGGAGTCCTTCGGCGGCCTCGCTTCCCCACAGTCGCAGACATCCCCCACACAACCTGCCTTCGGCGGCATGAACGATGCATTCAGCAGCCTCTCCTTCAATGCGGCGCCCGCGCCAAAGCCCTCGCCCTTCTCAGGACTCGACGCCTTCTCCAGCACCAAATCCCCAGCCTCAGCATCCTCCTCCATGTTCGGCGGCGGTGGCAACTTCTTCGACTCCAAGCCCAAGTCGCCACCAGTGCAGAACCGCACTACCAGCCCCTCGGCTGGACTGAGCAGCTTCTCCTCCTTCAACGCCCCCGCGCAGTCCCAACCCGCTGCCCCCTCGTCCTCGAGCATGGGCGGTATGGGTGACCTGCTCGACCTCTCGATGCCGTCCGCGCCCGCACCCCCACAGACACAGACACATGCCCACACTTTCTCCCCTGTCGCCTCGCCTCCCCCCGCATCCTCGGCCTCGGCCTTCAACCTCTCCCAGCCCACTGCCCCCAAGCCCGCCGTCAACTACGGCAACATGGACGCATGGGGGAGCAACGACGCGTGGGGTAGCACACCGGCTGCGCGTACGCCTGCCGCGCATGCTTCTGCTGCGCCGACACAGCATGTCTCTGCAAAGAGCCCTGGCTGGGGCGGCGACGACGACTTTGGCGGCTGGAGTAGCGCTGCGCCTTCGACGACGACGACGACGACGACTGCGCCGACGGGGAATGCGGCGGCGAACAAGCCTGCGGGCGGGTTTGGAGGAAACGACGATTTGTTCTCGAATGTGTGGGAGTGAGGCGGACGTCTTGTTGAGGTCGGGTTGAGTTGGTGTAATTGCATAGATCACGATAGTTGTCTCACCAAGGGAAAGAAGTGGATATGTATAGATGAGAGGGAAAGGACGAATACAATACAGACCACACGTCCCTGAACATGTGTTACCAGTGTGCCTTCTCGAAGAAATGCGATGTCCAATAAAACCCACTAGACACCAAGTGTACATATAGTAACGCTGCGCAATACCCGCTGTAGATGACCCAACCAAATAGCCTCAACGCGAGGTTTTATTCTGAAAAATGAAACGCCAGTAATGCTTCACCAACTGATTATGCAACTCCCTCCCTTCCTCCCCATCCTACCAGCTCCGACGCGCACACATCTTTAACACCCCCACTTCCCAGCGCATATGTAAAACCCAGCATAAACTTCATCTTCCTGCAACCACATATTGTCCACCTCGAACCGCACTTTCGCGCTCCAGCCATCCCATAGACCGGATCGTCGTGAACACGAGCTCAGAAAGCAAGCCGATACAAGAACCACAGCACCACGACCACCGCGCTGATCATCCCCGCGAGCTTCAGCACGGCAACCTTGTTGCCGCTCGCGGCCATGCGGGTCAGTCGGGAGGCGGAGCCTTTGAGGGAAGTGGAGAAGGAGGAGAAAGTTTCGGTCTGGCGCCTGTCAGCAGAGGGCTCTGTGTTTAGCAGTATATATCTCGGCGGTGCTGGAAGGACTGCTGAAGGCAGCGCCCAAACAGATGTGCCGCCCAGTATGTATGTTGTCGTGTATGCTGGTGCTGAGGCTTGTGCGTGTCGATGGCGTCGTACGTACCGTCGAGTCTATCACTCCTTGGTCTCGTGCGTTGTCGTAGATGTCGATTGTCACGCCGCGCAGCGCGGAGACTTTGGCGCTGAGCTCGTCGAGCCGCGAGTTGTTCTGCCGTTCTCGCTCGTAGGCGTCGGACATGGCGGCGGTGGGTGGGTGTGCAAGATACGAGGGGTAGGAGTGGAGGCTGGCGACGGGGAGGTCGGCTGAGCGTTTATGTGCGCGCGCGCGTGTGTGTGGTTGTGTCGGCGTTGCGAGTGTTTCGGTACGGGGGTGTTGAGGCTCCGAGTGGGTGCTGCGAGTGACGTTGCAGGCGAGTGGACCCTGGCTGAGTGTTTTGGGCTAGGGGTCTGGGGAAGGTGGGGATGGCATCACTCTACGTTCTCTTGCTTTGACATGTGAATGATCGTTTACTGAATACGCAGACACTGTGAACAGCTGTAAAGTCGAGGTCCCTGGTAGCTGAAGAGAAGCTCGATTCCTATCGTACACTTGCCTGTCTGTCATCTAACAAAACATCACGTTTGGATCTATCTACCATTCATCACACACCTCCGGCTTCCTAGGCAGACATCCCAGGTCCATTATGACCACGTTGCTTCCGACGGAAGTAAACTCGCTTCGCCCACTTCCACGCCTCCGCGCCGGCCATGAAGCCAATCACAGCGACAAATACCACTGCCCACTCCCACGAGATGCCGTCATGAAGGAAGACAACATGGTTGAGCCTCGGGATATAAAGCGTTGGGATCGCCATGACAAACACAACAGTAATTGAGTAGAACAGAAATTGGTTGCCCCACAGATGCTGCGCCCAGTGCTTGACACCTTTTTCAAAATCGAAAAACGACCGGCGCGTGTCAATCAGCTGCCAGGCAAAGAGCAGGAAAACCCACGTTGTCGTCGTGTACGACGTAGCACGCGCTCGAAAAACTGGCTCACACGCCTCGGAGAAGTCGTTGTTGCAGCCGACGCCTAGGTTGCCATTATTGAACCCGTACACGACCACGGTGAAGGTCCCCATGATACAAGCCGCCTCCATTAACCCGTACACCACCATATCTGCAAAGAACTCTGGCGGGAAAACACCATGCTTGAGGTTGTGGGGCGGCCGGTTGAGGATGTCGGCGACTGCTTTCTCGAAACCAAGGCCGGTCTCGCAGAAAGCACCCGTACCGACCAGCATCCAAATTATTTCCACGGGACTGAGCTGGAAGACCGAGATGCCTGTGGCGTCTTTGAAGGCCAAGCCTGCTAGCAAGGCGATGACGAAACCGAAATTCGCTGCGAGAACATGCAGGATGAATTTCTGGATGTTGTCAAAGATGCGGCGGCCTTCTTCGATGGCGTTCAGGATTGAGGCGAAGTTATCGTCCGTGAGCACAATGTCGCTGCTCTCTTTCGCTACATCTGACCCAGAGCCCATGGCAATGCCAATGTCGGATCGCTTGAGGGATGGAGCATCGTTAATGCCATCGCCTGTCATGGCGCAGTACCTTCCACGCCTGTGGAGGGCATCGATCATGCGGACTTTGGTCGATGGTGCACAACGTGCGACCACAAGTGGTAGCTGCGGTAAAGCATCTAGCTGCTCGTCTGTCAGTGCATCGAATTCCGTTGCTGGCATGGCGAGCGATGTGACGACATCTGCAGCCATAAGCCGCAGCCCTGCAGGTGGTGGCAATATCGACACCTCGCTGGCGATTGCACGTGCGGTGGCGACATGATCGCCTGTCAACATGTGTACCGTGATGCCAGCCGCCTGGCAAGCGAGGACGCTGGGCCTCGATTCTGGCCGCGGTGGGTCGTAGATACCAATGAGACCCAGGAACGTCAAGCCTGACTCGACAGCGTCGCGAGGCACATCGTCGCCGTCTTCATCTTCGATGTCAGGATCAGGGAGGAGGCCTGTATATGGTTTGCTCGCGAAAGCGAGGACGCGCAGACCTTGGGTAGCCATTGACTCCATGTTATTGAGGATTTCCGTTCGGGTGGTTTCGTCGAGCTGCGACACACTTGAGTCGACACCAGGCGTGGAACTCTGACTGCAGACACCCAGGATGCGTTCCACGGCACCCTTTGTGAAGACCCGGTGCTCACCTGAAGGCAGATGGGTCGCGATGACCGACATCCTCTTCACATCCGAATCGAACGGGAACTCCGCAACAATTGACCAAGCGGCTCCAGGACCTTGCGTCAAGCGTGGCCTGCTCCATCCAAATCGACCGGCAAAGACTTCGATGGCAACTTCTGTAGGCGCCCCGCGAGCCGCCCAACCTCCGTCCTTCTCGTTGTCAGCTCCAGTCTTTTCCAACGTCGCCAGGTTCGCCAGCGACGCAACATTAAGGTATTGTTCGACTTCTGGACGGATCGATGCTCCGCTGTCCATCTGTACAGCGCTCAACGTGTCGAAGTTCTGGGGGGATGACTTTGTGAAGCTGACTGTGCCGGACGATGGGTTGTAGACTTCGTTGCCGGCTTCAACTACGTACGTACCGATGCCTGGAAGCCACGCTTGACGAGCGACCATGCGGCCTTGGGTGATGGTACCGGTCTTGTCGGAGCAGACATCTTTGAACAGTCAGTGAGAAATTTTTGGGGTAAGAACGGGTGCCGGCGTACCAGTGACTCCACCCAGAGCCTCCAAGCTCGACAGGTTGCGAACCATGACGTGCCGCTCCAGCATCTTCTTCGTCCCCGCTGCCATTGTGACGGTCAGAACCAGGAGTAGACTGACGGGAATTGTGCCGACCGCCGTCGTAATGGCGTAAATAATGACATCGCGCCTGGAATCGAACTTGTTCGCGCCCAGCACCACGATAGCGCAGAGCACCGCAATCCCAAACAGCCACAGGAACAGCTCGGAGAGCTTCCTCTGCAGCGGTGTCCCGACCGTCAAGCCCAGAAACTTGCAAACCGCGGACGCGACGCGCATGTACCACGCTCCCTTCTTGTCGCCATCGCCTCTGTCGTTCAAAACAGACGCAATCTTGCCAATTTCCGTGTCCATGCCCGTCGCGATCACGACACCGCTCCCACGCCCCTCGACAATCGTGGTGCTACTGAACACCATGTTCAGCCTATCACCCGGGCCGGTGTCAGGCTTGGACGTCGTATTGGCGTTCTTAGACGCTGGGAGAGATTCACCTGTCAGCATCGTCTCGTCGGCCTTGAGATTGACAGAGTCAACAAGACGGATATCAGCCGGCACCGAGTCGCCTGTCGAAAGCTGCACGATATCACCCGGGACCTTCAACACATGCATTAGCACTCAGCCACTCACTGACTCCACACCTCTGTTTCCTCCGCCTACCATCTCACAGGAATGGTGCCACTTACCACTTCCGCTGTCCCAACCTCCATCACCCTACCTCCCCTAAGCACCACCGCCCTTGGACTTCCCAGTGTCTTCAGACTCTCCATCGTCCTCTCCGCACTCAGCGTCTGCACAAACCCCAACCCGATATTGAACACGATGATGCCCCCAAGAATGCCTCCTTCAATCCACGCCTGGATCCCAAAACTGGCGCCGAGCGCGAGCACCAGCACCAGCGTCATGGCGTTGAAGATCTGCTCGGCGAGGATGCGGAGCGGTTGCACGCCGCCGCTAGCCTGCAGTTCATTGGCACCATGTTGCGCAAGGCGGGTTGATGCTTCTGCGGAATCGAGGCCCGTAGCCAGTTTGACGTCGAGGCGAGTGAGGATCTCAGAGGCGGGGAGCGTGTGCGCAGGGTACGGGAGGGCGAAGGGAGAGGAGGCGGTGTGAGCAGTAGTCTTCTCGTGGGAAACCATGGCTGCGGCTGGATACGCACACACACACACTTTTTATATTACAGAATAAAGATCAGAGAGCGTCTAGATGTAGATGTAGGTGTGGATAGCCATCAAAAGGCCCCAAAACAACGTTTGCATAGGACATGTCTTCTCTTCGCAGAAGTGATGCAGTTCTTATACACCGTTCCAAGCGGCGCCCGCGCATCCCCCTCGCCGCCTGCACTCCGATCTGTTGTCTTCCCTCTTCTCTGCAAGGCGTAAGCCAAGCCTCACTATGCTGTGCTTGAACCAACGTCGCCGTGCCGTTGTCGTGCCGCCATTGTGCCACGGTCGTGAGCAGCGGCACCGCACACCCGAGGCGCTGTAAAGGGCAGCCAATGCTCCTAGCCTGACTTGTCCTGCCGTTTACTTTGGACACGTGAGGAGGGAATTAGTAACGTTTTTGCAGCGGGCCGGGCTGTTGTCGTCGTGAAGGGTGTATGCATGGCTTGTTCTTGGTTGCCTGTGTTGGGTTAGCGGGCGATTAGTGGGGATGGGGCGGGTGTGGCGTCCGCGTTAGTGTTGTGCGCGAGGTGGATTCAAATGAGCGCGTTTGAGCACTGTACATGTTCGAATGGCTGACTGTTCCTGTAGGTAGATGTGATATTGATGCTATCAGCAATTCTATTATTGTCCAACAACAGCTTCTACTTCACATGGCCTTGATTTCCCTCTGTCACTTTACGATGGCCATATTGTTTTGCCTGCCAGACTTCGCCAGAACGTCAAGTCAGAATAACGTATTCCACCGACACTACGGGAACATCAAAATGCTTGACCAGGAACTCGGGCCGACGGACAATCACGAATGCGTGAGGCATCCCTGGCTGTGGTCTGTCGCCAGTTTGGCTCCTCGTCGCAAGTCCAATGCTGTCTTCCACTCGTTCCAAGCCTGCCGTGCGTGAAACATTCTCCTTAGAGACATTCGACTCTGGCACACGTTCCGCATGGTAGTCGTGTGAACGTGCCCTCGCCGCAACAAGCTTGCCTTTGCCTTTATTTTCGGAACTCATCGTAGCTTCGAGAGCAAGTTCTTCGTTGCCTGGATTGAGGACCATCGACTGACTCATGGCCTCCAATGCGTCCTCGTCTTCGAAATCTGTTGAAAGCGCTGGACGTGTGAAAATTTTCGATGTGGGCTTCTTGCCCAATGCCGTGGCTTTGTTTTTGAGTACAGGCTTCCGCGCTTCCCGGTTTTCCAGAGAAGCTTCGCAATTCGGTATAGACCCACTTGCGGATGTGCGTTCCTGTTGAACTGGACGTGTACATCCGGGCGCACGCCCGCCTGTGACTGCGCAGTAGATCTTTGACAAGAGCCCCTGAGCGCTCTCGGCTGGCTTCACGTCGAAGTGGACCTCTTTGGGCCGCTCAAGCTCAAGCTGCTCGCTTGGCTCCTCAGGCATAGTTAATAGAGATGAATCATCCCGGGAAACAGACTCGACAGGTATGTATTCATGCATCGCACGAGGTTGAGATGATGTGTGTGCTGGGGGCATTCGAACATTTTTCTGTTGGGAAGTTGTTATGAACGTGCTGACTCTTTCTGGAGACTGAGGGGGTGTTCGCGCACGTCTGCTTATTGACTTGTTCTCGTCTTGTGCTGGGTGTCCACGCTCAGAAGACGGCCAACCGGACCCTGGAAAAGTTCGCTCGATTCTGGTAGGCGAAACATCCTCCGAGTCGCAACTTGAAATCTCCAACGTCGAGGGAACTTCCAATGGCCTACGATAGTCAAGCATACTCGGTGGCTTCCCAAACAAGACCGGTGCCGGGAAGAAGTAGTCCGTCCAAGGCTACTGGAGCGCCCAATCGGCCGGCATGACAAAGCCGCTGTCTTTGAAATCGCGTTGAATGTAGTCAGTCAAGGCGTCAAGCCTCTTGCGTTGTATGTGCAGAACGCCGAGCTTAATGTCTGCCTCTCGCTGGCTCATCGAGCTGCGTATTGATGGTGCTTTTAGCCTACCACTGGCGCTTTGGGCTATTGTCGGGGTGCTTGGTCGCGTGTTAGAGCCTTCCAGCGCAGGGTAACGTGGATCGCCATGCCCTTCCGCGGTGATCTTAAATCGCTGGGATTTGTTGGGTGGTAGTTCGCCAATCAAGACAAAGAGCAGCTCGGGCTGCAAAGACCGAACAAGAATGTTGCAATTTTCTGCCTCAATAGTGAGGGTCTCGAGAGGCGGTTTCAACCCAATATCGTGCGCTGTCTCTGCATCCTCGCGTGCTGAATCTTTCCTGGGATCTGGTGCAGACTGCATTTTTCGGCCAATACAATGCTCTTTCCAAGCTGCGGATATCAGTGCGGCTTGATCGCGGAGTTCCTTGATGTTGACTGGAGTTGAATAAGCGAGCAGATTGCCATTTGGTGACATTAAGCTACGCGAGTTAGTGAAGGTCCTAGACATTAGCATGCGAAGTGCCTACAGTAGCCGCGGGTATAGTCTCTTATTGACATTCTTAGTGAGCCATTCGCTCACCTTGATGATGTCTATCATTGGGCCTTCGAACTCTGTCTCCATCGTCAGAAGCTGTAGATGCGCAGACACACGCATGCCAGTATATGGTTGTTGAGGCATAAAGAAATGAAAGAATTGAGGTAGTGAAATTGTAGCGATACTAGTATTTTGATGATGTTGCAGCATTCGCCGTGTGGTATAAACGATCTGTACAAGGCGGTAACGAATGAGGTTACGTACCAGGTTACAGAGCTTATTCTCTTAAGCCACAAAGATTAACACGCACGCAGTTATTGCTCGAGCTGAGCTGTGGTTTCCGCGGAGCACGAGGTTAGAAGGGACCTGATTGCAATTGCGGAAGCTGTGGTGTGTAAAGGCAGAAGATATCGTCGTGTTCAAGATACTGACCAGCCACAATCTTGGAAAGAGCACTGACCAAGCTGCTAATCTCCCGTGTCACGTGCGGTTTTCGCAAGACGAATGCTACCTGCTCGATCTCAACCCTCATCTGCGAGCTTGACCAGCTGGTTTTTGATTCGCCAACAATACGATATGCAATTGCATGAAGCTGCCATGTTCCGGAGCTCTGCTTATGTTCCACACGGATGGATTTGGGCTAGCGCACAATGCTGTCATAGCCGATTTGGTGGGGTATGATGTGTGTGTTGATTGGGTGATGACATCAGTCTTTTTCGGCCATCTGGAGCTCTTAATTCCCCTCCATGTGCTGACAGTCTGCAATTGATGCTGTGCTTACGACAGCCGCTTCTGAAATCACCTCGGATCTCTCTGCCATTTGCAGCAGCGAAGTCACTTCGATTTGCTAGAAGGCCACACACAATCTTCCGAGCACTGGCAACCATGGCTACCGATCCAACGAGCTACAAGCTTAACCACTCGATGTGAGTACCTTCATGGCTGCGGTCCGCGCAGCCATTGGCAGCCGAGAAAAAGGCTTACTAAGTTTCAGGCTTCGCATCAAGGATCCCAAACGTAGCGTCGAATTTTACGAGTTCTTGGGCATGAAGCTTATCAACAAGCTCCCAAATCCGGACGCCAAATTTGACCTCTACTTCCTCGCATACGATAGCCCCAAAGCCGTTTCTCACGGCAACCACTGGACTGATCGCGAGGGCATCGTCGAGCTCACACACAATTACGGCACCGAGAACGATCCGAACTACCAAATCACCAACGGCAACACAGAACCCTACAAGGGCTTCGGCCACCTATGTATTTCAGTCGACAACCTTCAGGCTGCCTGCCAGCGCCTGGAAGATGCGGGCTACAAGTTCCAGAAGAAGCTCACAGATGGGCGGATGAGGCACATTGCATTTGTGCTTGACCCTGATGGTTACTGGGTAGAGGTCATTGGCCAGAAGCCTTTGGAGGAGACTGAGAACGTCAAAGATACCGATACTGCTACATACCGAATGGTACATCTGCGCAATGCCTGAGATTGTATACAGCTGACACCACCAGAACCATACCATGATCCGCGTCAAGGACAAGGACGTCTCGCTTAAGTTCTACCAGGATGTCTTGGGTATGAAGCTCAAGCGTACTTCTGAGAGTCCCAATGCAGGTTTCAATCTGTACTTTCTGGGATACGGTGCAGACGCTCCAGAGCAGACCGCGAACGGCGTAAATCCCGTGGCAGACAGCGAGGGTTTGCTTGAGCTTACATGGAATTATGGAACTGAGAAGGATGCCAACTTCAAGTACCACAACGGCAACGACGAGCCTCAAGGGTTTGGTCATATCTGCATTACGGTCGATGATCTTGACGCTGCCTGTGCTCGATTCGAGGAGAAGGGCGTCAACTGGAAGAAGAGACTTACTGACGGCAGGATGAAGAACATTGCTTTCGTGCTGGGTACGTGACTTCATTTCGACAAACAGGTGACAGTACTAACAGCGCGTGTAGACCCTGATAATTACTGGATTGAGGTTGTGCAAAACGAGAAGCTCAAAACACGAAGCAATTGGTAAATAACGTTGTTAATAAATGGGTACAAGCTCCAGATACCCGCCCAATGAGCGGCCGATTTAAATCTGCACGAGCTACGCGGTGTACGGAACCACCACCACATGAGTGTACACATTGACACGGTAACCATGCCTTTTGAAGATAGATCTGCACAGTGAATATCACGCATGTAACCACGATAAATATACTCCATAGTACATTGTGGTGTTATCAAGAGTCCTTCGTAATCGGAAGACTGGCTAGCATCCCGCTGAACATGTGGGCGTGTCGATGTACCCCACGAATATGGGGGCGGGGTAGCTCTAAGCCACATCAGGTTACACTCCATCATACAGGCCAACAGCTGCAGCACACAACAGGATCACGGGCAGGCAGTCTCCGGTAGCGGTGCTGTAATCTTCCGTGTAGCTTGACGTGGACCTAAAAGGATAGATCCCCTGGTACTCATTCCCCTTGAAACTCTCTCCTTCACACCACCACTACACCCACGACCATCCAGCAGACATCATGGCTATCTTAGCTGTCCACGCAAGACCCAAGATCCTCATACCAGAGAAAGTATCGGCTGATGGCCTAGCATTGCTGCAAGATCTGTTCGAAGTACATGAGAAGAAGGGATTGAGTCCCGACGAGCTGCAAACTATAATTGGCGACTACGAAGCTCTTATTGTTCGCTCTGAGACCAAAGTGACAGCAAGCCTACTCAACACAGCGAAGAAACTGAAAGTTGTCGCTCGCGCCGGTGTCGGTGTTGACAACGTCGATGTCCAGAGCGCCACTACACACGGCATCATCGTTGTGAATTCGCCATCTGGCAATATTAATGCTGCCGCGGAGCACACCATAGCCCGTGCGTGCCCAGTGCAGCCGCAAATCGAGGTGTACTAATCTTAATAGTGCTCATGGCTGTCGCTCGCAATATCGGCGATGCATCGCAAAGTGTCAAAAATGGGAAATGGGAACGCAGTCGGCTAACGGGCGTTGAGGCGAAGGGAAAGACCCTGGCTATTGTTGGGTTGGGAAAAGGTGAGAGTCGTTGAACAGTTGGGAAACCTTCAATGCTAATAATCGATGCAGTCGGTCTCACTGTAGCTCGAATCGCCAACGGCCTGGGTATGCGACTCATAGCCTACGACCCATATGCCAACCCCAACCTAGCAGCAGCGGCATCTGTCGCCTTACGTCCAAGCCTAGCAGAGCTACTGCGTGAGGCCGACTTCTTGACATTGCATACTCCGCTCATTGCGTCTACTAAAGGCATGATTGGTAAAGCTGAACTAGCCACAATGAAGCCTACAGCTCGGATTCTCAACGTTGCTCGTGGTGGTATGATCGACGAAGATGCGCTCGTGGAAGCATTGGATTCAGGTACTATTGCTGGGGCTGGCATCGATGTCTTCACGTCAGAACCTCCTCAACCCGGCTCTTCGGCCAGTCGTCTCATCGCTCACCCAAAGGTCGTAGCAACACCTCACCTCGGTGCTTCGACCAAGGAAGCTCAAGAAAATGTCTCGATTGATGTCTGCGAGCAGGTCGTGCTTATTCTTTCCGGCGAACTGCCACGCTCAGCTGTCAATGCACCTCTGATCCTGCCAGACGAGTACCGTACACTCCAACCCTTCGTCAGCTTAGTTGAGAAGATGGGTTCTCTATACACTCAACATTATTCCTCCACCAACATCAAATCTTTCCGCACGACCTTCGACCTTACCTACGAAGGCAAGCTGGCCAACCTTAATACCACTAAACCCCTCTTCGCCGCCCTTGTCAAAGGCCTTCTGACGCCTATCACAAGTAGCGACGGCCTGAACATCAATATCGTCAACGCCGAGCTCCTCGCCAAAGAACGCGGGATCCTGATCAATGAGCAGCGTTCCCGCGAGAACGTAGACGACAAGCCCTACTCTTCATTCATCACCCTGCGCGCTCGCGCTAGCCGATCCACATCCGCAGCGCGCCCCGGCTCCCGCGCGACCAGCCCGGCCGCAAGCCGCAACACCAACCTGTCAAGGGTGGACACGCACCAGGGAACGTCGCAAGCGCAGCCGGAGCAGGACCAGGTCATCCAAGGTTTCGTGAGCGGAAACAAGCCCTTCATTTCGCGACTCGATCGTTTCAAAGGCGAGTTCGTACCCACGGGCACGCTGCTCATCTGCAGAAACTACGATTCCTGCGGGAAGATTGGGTTTGTGGGTAACTTGCTTGGCAAAGCCGGCGTTAATATCAATTTCATGAATGTGGCGCCGCTTGATGATGAGTTCGAGGAAGAGAGGAACGGCGAGACGGAGGCAAAGAAGGGGAATGAGGCGCTTATGATTCTAGGTGTTGATAGGCCGGTAGGTGAGGATGTTGCAAAGGCTCTGATTGGGCCGGAGGGGGTGCTGGAGGCGTCTGTCGTCACGCTCTGAGCTGACCCAGGTGATAGATGATCATGTCAAGACACTGGTAGTATGACTATAAAGAAATCTATCATGCTAGAGCTGAGAGACTTCGTTCCCTTTCTTTGTGAACATCAACGTCTCAACGCCATTTTCGGACTTACATGCACTTGTCGTCTGCCTTTCACCTAAGACAGCCGAGGAATTTATTCCTTCGAGTCAAGGTCGTCATTTGCTAGGACCTGGCGTCCACTGATGCGCTGATTTGCATCGTTGTTTGTATCGACAACTTGTTCTGAACAAAACACTGCATAGTTTTCCTTGCGATCCTCATTCATAGGAAAAGCGCCTGGCACTATTCTATCAGGCTCCGGCTGGGACACAGCGAGTGACCAATCCAGTGGAACGATGCTGTCCAGCAACTCCTGAAAAGCGTTTCTTTCGACTTCGATCGGTTCCCGGAGGCCGAAAAAATACCTCTCCCGGGCTTCGAATGTTCTCCAGTAATGTTTGATTGTCTTTTCGTCCATTGGAAGGCCGTGGATGTGAGCGTCGCGCAACTGTCTCATCGTACGAACATCCGATCGTGCAGCCGCGAGGTGTATAATCGTGAGGCCGTTGGCTTTCATAATTGTGTCCAGAGAGGCGCCGTGTTTGATGAAGAGCTCAAGAACACTGTGATTATTTTCCGCTATAGCTTGTGTAGCTGGCGTCCAGCCCCAAGTATCGATCTGGTTGACCAAAGCACCGTGTTCCAGAAGCAAACTGCAAGCTTCAAAGCTTCCTGCAAATACATTGCTTGCTGCGATCATCAATGCGGTCTGACCACCATTGCTCACATGGTGAACATCTATGCCGGCATCCAGAAGAAGGCGTACGGGTTTTCCATCCACACAGTGGGTAAGAATTAGCCGCATGAGTGCATTGTCGCCTCGTTGATCAATCTTATTGACGTCGGCCCCCCCACGTACGAGGGCTGTGCAGAGCTCAAAAGAATAGAGTGTCATACATGCCCACATCAGTGGTGTTCGACCGCGTTTGCATACTGTATTGACATCCGCTCCAGCTTTAATCAACACGTTAAGAGCCTCAACAGCCCCGCATGCTGCTGCCCAATGAAGCAAAGTGAGCCCGCTGTCGTCTCTGAGAGTAATAGCCGCAGGAAAGTTGTTGAGATGTACAGCAAGATCATCAAATGCATTTGCAGTGACAAGATCATGGCCGGGCGTCAGGTTCAAAGTCTCGTAGGCTTCAGCGATTTCTGGATGATCTATGAGCTCGTCGAATACCTCATAGGCGTGTTGCTGCATCCAGAAAAGTCCAATCATTGAGCTGAATCTCGATTAGCACTGTGTAACAATAATCTGTGC
This sequence comes from Stagonosporopsis vannaccii, assembly GCA_028584115.1. Taxonomy (NCBI): domain Eukaryota; kingdom Fungi; phylum Ascomycota; class Dothideomycetes; order Pleosporales; family Didymellaceae; genus Stagonosporopsis; species Stagonosporopsis vannaccii. The sequence continues at coordinate 20,943 of VWXS01000050.1, read as the reverse complement.
GAATACACCCACATCCCGCATGCATCACGGTAAGAAATATCAGCTCCATTTTCAATAAGCATCTTACATATCTCGGACCGCGAAGAACGTACAGCGAGCTTACATAAATCAGCTACCATTCAAGACTTTGAGCCGGGAACCTACCGCAAACAAGCCCGAGTCTTCGTTCGAAGATTGGCTAAACAGATCAATTGCTCTCATTCCAGATCTCGACATCAATTTCTGGAAATCTTCAACGGTACCCCGCCTGCAAAGCCAGCCAAATCTCTGGTAAAGAGTATGGTCGTTCATAAATCGCGGTATCCTAAGGCTCCAGGTGCCGCCAAGTCCACCTAGAGTGTTCCAAGTAGCTGCGGTCCCGATGGCGTAAGGTAGTGCCCATGTTGGCATTACATACTGAAAATATGCCTTCCCATTGGCTGCACCCTTTGCGCTACAGCCTTTGAAATTGCAGGCTCGCCGATTTATCAGCGGTACACCCGACAGACTGAAGAACATGGTGCCCATCAAACCTTGTAGCCATCTTGGAGTGCTTCCTGAAAGAGCAATGTGGCACTGGCAAGGACACTGGCTCCGACAGCCTTTTGGTGCTCTCTGCAGTTCAAAGATAACGCGGTCGTCCGTCTTCACGAGGCTCTCTGACCTGATGGAGGAAGCATCTGGAGATCTCAAAGCAGCCAATTTGGTAGTGCTAGACACTACGGCTTTTTCCAAACATGTTGCTGTCACGTTGCGGTTTCCTGCATCGACAGTTGTAGTGGTCCCAGATTGAACAACGGATATGCGTTGCAGCTGCAACGAGGCCCTCAGAGGTGCCTGAAACTGTAGCGCCTGTAGTACCAGCTGCATGTTTTGTTTGATGGACATGAGTTGTTGCTGGAAGTCAAGGAATTCAGGCTGTGCTTCGCCAAAGATCTCCTTGGCCTTGGCTCTTCGGCGCAGCTTGAAAGTGCTACTGCTGTTGGCTTGGTCAAAAATAACCTCTTCCTTAAGAAAAGCGTCCAGCTCTTGAAGCGCGGTCATTGCTTGCTTATGCAGTCTCGCAAGTTCTGCTGTAGCCTTATCTGGCGGCGCTGCTATCCCGTTGCTAAGGATATCCTGGATCAGATCTAATGCTGCCGTGAAGTGCTCGATCTCATTCTGTGCAGCCAGGACGTAACGCGGCGGCGATGCCTGCAATTTTCGTATGCGTGATATGGTGCGTCCTGTCTTTCCAGCAACTTCGATGAGCGTAGCAATACTTGCTACCAAGCCTACAACTTCGGCCATCTTTGTAAATGCAGAGGTCGTTCCCGCCAAGCGAGATATCAGAGACGGCTGAGCGCCTGGTCTTTCGCACCACTTGTCAGCTCAGGATAAGCCGGATTGAGGCGAGAAGACGTGAAAACAAAATACATAGAGATGAGGGTCAGTAGTAAGAGATAGGCGACGATGGTCAGAAGCAAGGCATTGCGCCGACGAGGCTGAGTATTGCTGTCAGCGTGCATATGCGAGCGCTTGCGCCACGGCTTGCAACCCGATAGTCATGATCGAAACAGGATGTAGAGGGCGCAGCTCAACCCTCGCATGTGTGTGGATCTACACACAGCCTTCGTTGATCAGCCACCGGTATGAGAACATCGTCACAAATTCAAAGTATGTGCTCAGCAGTGGAGTGGTATTCGATGGCATGGCTTGTGGTACGTATATTTGCTTTTCGTTCGCCTTAGGATTTCTCACATAGCGATGCTGTGACCACGATCGGACGTGGGTATAGCACTCGAGATCCGCGCCTATGCATGTAACGTAGCGCTGGCTGACGCCTTGGAGTCTAGTAACGATGAAGAGAAACGTAACCCGGAAAGAGTCGATGCTTGATTAGATGATTATCAGATCTCCGAGGGACGTGCGCTCCCCGCAATCACCGAGGAGGCGTGCGATGGCGTGCTAGACGCTAACAATATTTCTGGACGCAACAACGCGACAAGCCGCGCTTGAAAGGTCTATCGCCCGAGAGACTCCAGAAGAACCGCCAATCATGCTGCTAGCAATCAATTACGCATTCCTAATCCTCTTCGGCTGGACATCTGCCGATGTCGCTGGATTTCGGCGCGTTCTGGATATAGAGGCGTGCTTCAAACTTTCTCCTTTCACCCACATTTCCCCACTGTGAAAGGTCACAGAGAGATCGCGCCAGCTTCTCTCGTAACATTAGAGGGAGTCTCACAGGTCTCTTGACGGATCAATTGTTGAGGCACATACACACCCTCAGGATGCATTTCCAGCAGACACAGTCCGCCGGCCCTGGCGCGGAAGACAACAAGGATGCGCCCAAGGTCTTCACCAAGCAGTCCTCGAGCCTTCCTTTTGGAGAGCAACTGTCACTCAGCTCGATCAGTGGACCCACCTACCTGACTGCACAGACCCTCGTTCAGCAGGTCGCATACGCCTTGTCTGACAAGATCTTTGCGTACTCTGCGGAGTCGTTCGATCTGGATGTGGCGATCAGGAACTGGCAGCAACAGGGCGAGAAGAATGCCTTCGGGTACCAGACTGGTGTTTCCTCCTTGGAGACAAGAACTGGTGCCGGTACAATCGCGCTTGGATACCTCTTCTCGAAGGACTTCGACCTCAGCAAGCGTCACATTCCTCAGTCGATTGTCGCCTCTTCCTCGACTTTGAACTACCTACGCTCAGCACTCGACCAGCTGTCGCTCCTCTACTCGGTTGCTAATCCCCTGACCGCGCACGTCGCCGCCGTCGACTACTCCGCGAATTCGGACGCTGGTCTTGTCACCGACTATGTTTCGTCCCTCACCCTTGCTGAGGACCTCGGTCTCGGTCTTGTCTGCAGCCCTTCTGTCTTTGAGACTCAGCATATGGCCCTCTTCGCCACTCTCCTCTCGAGCGTCATCCCTACGATTCACACATACGACGGTATCAGCGTTGGTCGCGAGACCGCTAGGCTAGTGGACACCTTGGACCAGAGCAGGCTGCACAACAGTTACCAGGCTGTCCTGAAGGCTGTTTCTGAGGTCGATAAGAAGCACTCGGACAACGCTGGCCGTCTTGTTCGTCTGCTCCAAGCTTTCAACGACGAGTTTGGCGAGGATTACAGGCTTTTCGACTACTACGGTCACGAGGAGCCTGAGAGCGTCCTTGTTGTCTTTGGTACCGTTGAGGCGTCCTTGACTGCTCAGGTCGCCAATGCTCTCTCCAAGGACGGCGACAAGGTCGGTGTCATCAACGTCCGCGTCTACAGGCCCTTCGTTGAGGAGGCCTTCGTTGAGGTTCTCCCCAAGAGCGCTCAGCGCGTTGCGGTTCTTGGACAGGTCAAGGACGAGGCTGCCGTTCTTGATACTGCAGAGTACTCTCGTCTGTACTCTGACGTTTTGGCGGCTACTCAATTCGCTTTCGATAGGAACGTTGAGGTCTCCGATATTAAGTACTCTCGCGAGCAGGTCTGGACACCTAGCAACGTTCTTGACGTCTTTCGCCAGATCTACAGTGAGAAAAAGGCAGGTGAGGAGTCGCGCTCGTATGTCGACATCCTCAACACTGCCGACGTCAAACAGTACACTTTCTGGGACCTTGATGAGTCCCCAGCTGCTACAGCCCCTGCGGTCGTTGGCAAGCTCCTGGCGTCTGACTCCTCCAAGAATGTTTTTGTTCGCGAGGGCCATGACAACCTCGTCTGTGGTGGTGTTACACGAGTTGACATCCGCAACGCCGACTACACCATCGAGGCCCCTTACCCGGTCGAGCAAGCTGATGTTGCAGCTGTCGGCGATATTTCGATACTCGGTGCTTTCGATGTTCTCAACAGCATCAAGGCTGATGGGTCTCTTATCGTTCAACTCCCTGGCGTCAAGGACGAAGATATCGAGAAGAAGCTGTCGCCCGCTTTCCGCAAGGCTTTGGTTGAGAAGGACATCTCTTTGTTCATTATGGACCCCACTCAGTCGGAGACTGTGGCCGAAGAGGCTACTCTTACTACCTGCTTGTGTCAATTGGGTTTCCTGAAGGTTGCTCGCCCAGATCTGCTGAGCTCTCACATCTCCAAGCTGGCTGCCATCAACGGCACCGAGAAGATCTGCGAGAAGATTGTCCAGCAGCTGGAGACCGCCTTACGTGAGGTCGAGGTCCCCGCTGCTTGGGGCACTGTTGAGGAAGATGTGCAGCCCATTCGTCTGCCTGCGGACATCAACGTGAACAGCTTCGCGCCATTCGATCGCTCTGAGACCGAGCCCCCGACACTTCTGAAGGACTGGAAGATTGCTGCCAAAGGTCTTGCATTTAAGGAGGCCTACGGCGCCCAGACCGTGCTCCGTCCTGAATTGGGCGTCAAGACTTCTGTAGTCACCGTCAAGGAGAAGCGCCGTCTCACCCCCCAGAACTACGACCGTAACATTTTCCACATCGAGTTCGACCTAGGAGACACTGGTGTCACTTATGCTATTGGCGAGGCTCTTGGTATTCATGCTGAGAACGATAAGGCTGAGGTCGAAGAGTTCATCAAGTGGTACGGTCTCAACCCTGACGAAATTGTTGAGGTGCCTTCTCGCGAAGATCCCAACGTTCTCGTCAACCGAACTGTGTACCAGTCCCTGCTCCAGAACGTCGACATCTTCGGCCGTCCTGGAAAGAAATTCTACGAGGACCTTGGCGACTTTGCCAGCGACGAGCAGGAGAAGCTTGCTCTCCAGACTCTCTGCACTGGTGACGGTGCTTCTGAATTCAAGCGCCGTGCTGAAGTCGACACTATCACTTATGCTGACCTCTTACTCGAGTTCCCGTCTGCTCACCCCTCCTTCCACGACATTGTCCGCATTGTCGCCCCCATGAAGCGTCGCGAGTACTCGATTGCTTCCTCGCAGCACGTTACCCCCAACTCTGTCACCCTTTGTATTGTTACAGTCAACTGGGTCGACCCCAAGGGCCGCGATCGTTTCGGTCAGGCTACCCGCTACCTCAACGGTCTCAAGGTCGGCAGCCCCGTCACAGTTTCCGTCAAGCCTTCCGTCATGAAGCTTCCTCCCAAGACCACTGCTCCTATTATCATGGCCGGTCTTGGTACCGGTCTTGCTCCTTTCCGCGCCTTCGTCCAGGAGCGTGCCTACCAGAAGCAGCGCGGCGAGGAGATTGGCGAGGTTCTTTTGTACATGGGTTCACGCCACCAGCGCGAGGAGTACCTGTACGGTGAGGAATGGGAAGCGTACCAGGACGCCGGCATCATCACACTGCTCGGTCGTGCCTTCTCGCGTGACCAGCCCCAGAAGATCTACATCCAGGACCGCATGCGACAGACTCTCAGTGACATCCGTCGCGCTTACCTCGACAAGGAGGGTAGCTTCTACCTTTGCGGTCCTACCTGGCCTGTACCGGATGTTACCGAGGTGCTGCAGGAGGCCATCGAGACAGACCACAAGCTGAAGAACCCCGATGCTAAGAAGATCAACAGCAGGAGGGAAATTGAGACTTTGAAGGATGAGGGTCGCTACGTTCTTGAGGTCTACTAGATGTGAGCATTGGATTAACATAGAGCTCTTGTCCCTTAGCGAGTATCAATACATAGACTTACGGTTCTCGACTTATTGTTCTATGCTAATTGATGTCTGCTGACTCTCTGTGCCTGGTATGGAGTTGCTCCAGCTCCACTTTCCATAAAAAAGCCCAATGTGTCCTAACATGATTGGGGCACAGTATTGTTGTCGCTGCACGTCACTACTGCCAGACTCATCAAATGCACGATCACCATCGCATCGCTTTATTTTTGATTTCCACAAGTGATTGTAACAAATTCAAATTACCTGGATTGCGGCCTCAAGCCCATTATCAGTCTTGCTGTCACGTGTTTCATCAAACAGAAATTCATCCCAGTGTTTGACTTACAAACCAGAGGTCCTCCTGCTATCACAGTGTCCAAGAGCATTACCTGATACAGGCCCTCTGGCAGAACCGATAGTGGCGAAAACACGATCCAACCATACCAATGCATCCGATCGGTCGTCCGGTTCGAAAAAGCACACACAATAGGACTGGTGTGGACGCTCACTTCGCCCTCGATTGCTGGTTGAGGGCAGCGCGCTTAGCTTGCAGACGAGCAACTCTCAACTCAAGTTCGGTAGCACGTAGCTCGGCCTCCACAGCAGCAGCGTTGCTGTCCTCGTCCATTCCGTTTCCTGGGCCTTCGACCTCATCATCCGACACCTCGTGCCCTTGACTGTACATATCGAGTTCGGGAGACTCCTGTTTCACGTCGGGCTGGTCATTATGCAAGTTTTGTGGGTATCCAAACGGGTAAAAGCCAGGACGACCTGTGGGAAATGTCGGTTGTTCAGAGCCTTTGCGCATGCGCTTGTTGCCGCCAGCAGAGGGGCCTCGTAAGCGCTTATGGTCGGTAGGGCCGCAGTTAGGCTTGCTGGGCGCATGATTCACAGAATGGTGGGGAGGGTATGGACTTATGCCATAGTACTCTGGTGCTCGGGAAGGTTGATGACCGTTGGTGTCTGCAGACAGGCCGCGAATATCATATCCACGATACATGCCGTGTGCACCATAGCCTCTAAATCCTTCAGTACCAGCGCCATACGGGATCAGGCGGCCCCAGGGATCCATTGGGGGACCATAAGGATAAGGATGACCGTAGCCCTGGTGACTCTTCATGTTGTGGAGGGGTGGCTGTGAGCAAGATTGAAGCTCAGTGCCGCGCTTAGAGCTTTTATCTGTCTTAGTTTTCTGCTTTTGGAGCGGTACATCTGGCATTTGGTATGGCGGAGGATACTGAGGTGCGCTGATGTAACCGCTTGTGTGTAGGTACCGGCCAGTCAGGCTGCCGTGGGTCATCTCTTCCTCGCTGTCACTTCCATCCTCTTCATCCTCTTCATCTTTCTTATCTCGATCGCCAACCTTAACATCGTCATCTTCGCCGTCGGCCTCGTCATCAATATCGTCTTCTCCGTCGCTACCCACGCCAAGGATATGGTCGATGTCCTCGTCAGTCTCTTGCTGGCCTTGGCGATTTACAAGTAGATGCTTGTATCGAATACTGAAGCTGAACGGAACATCCCAGTCCTTGATGAGCATGTCTTCCAGGACGTCGAAGTCGGTCGTAACCAGCTGAGGCTTGCGGTTACCTACGCCCGCACGTTAGCAAAGCTTCTTCGTGCCATAATCGACAGCAACGACCCACCAGTGTTCTTGATGCGATAACGAACGACATCGTTCATCGCCTTCTTGAGCCACGCTTTGTTTTGTGTCAACTTCGCAAGCGAAAGGATAGACTTCAACACAGAAGGCAGCCACTTCTTCGGATCAGTCTCATGGTCGCGGTACATGGCCCGCTTGCCGCCTTTCCCACGCTTGACGAGAGGACGATGACACTTCGGGATATAAGCCTTAGTGAATCCCTTGCCCCAGTAGCTTTCGATCTCGCGAATCACCGCCTTCTTCGCCTCCATATCGTTCTTCTTGATGGGCTTGCTGGCCCAAGGCTGTGGACCAGGCTTCTTATGAACCTTGCCAGACGACTTTGTAATAGTTTTCGGCGACTTTCGGAGTGTCATCTGATGCGCGGCACGGCGCTGCTCCAGCAAGGAGGTTTCGTTTGTCTTGTGCAAGTGGTCTTTGAGCTGGCGGCGGTCGCGCAGGCGGTAGCTACTTTCGCGGTCATTCGAGGATGCCCGGACAGGTCGTCGTGTGCGGAGAGGTATTTCGTCGCTGCTTGACTCGAGGTCAACTGGTAGCTCCGTTGACTGCAGCACGGGCGGGAGATCCTCGTCGTCTACCTTGTGAGGGCTGCGTCCCTGATCGGGAGAAGAGGATCGCTTATCCATGTTTGACAGTTGTAAATTGGAAGCGAACGATAGTGATTTGTATTCAATAACGGACCTTTGGCAGATGATGTACCTCGTGGATTTCAAGCCCTGGTTGACAAGGGAGCAGGTCCAAACTCAATTACTCGATGGTGCTTGCTTTCCAGCCAACAGAGCGCAACCTGGATCTGTCAGCTAATGTAGTACAATGTAGAATCCCGTCAGGCTACACCGACCCGGCCAACTCTCGACAGGCACTTGGACAGGCGCACTGGGCAAGATATGGTGACTAGGGGGCGCAAAGGGATGCTGCAGGGCTTCATGATTCGACTGCTTACCACCATAGAGTCGGGTCAGTGGCCAAAGGCCCGATGATGGTCACGCCGAACAGAACGTCGGATTTGCAAGAAACGCTGTCGTTGGTAGGAAGCGGACGAAGGTATCCCCACGAGGGAGCGTATTTTATATCTCACAGGGCAAACCACTACTGCCAGTCATTGGTCGCCGTTTGCGAACGGAGGATGAGGTCAGGTAAAGGTGGGCGTCCGGGGCCGGGCACTGCTTCGAGCGCAGAACCATATCTCACTGCCAGCTGTCAAACGCCATTGGCTGGCAGTTCTTGCTAGTCATCTTTCACTGCAGTACAGCCCAGCTGGGTCACGATCTTGCACCTATTACTTGAATTCACGGGAGCCTAGAGGTACCTTGCCAGAAATCACTGAACTGTAATCCACAATTTTCACGTTGTTAAAATGCAGTGAATTCGAGGAGCTTTCGGAGCCAAGTAGGGCTATTGTTTGCTGCGCCCGTACGGCATGCCAGGCATAGGCGGAAGACACGCAAGACAGCTACCTCAAAGTCCATAACGTCCAGCTTGCTCAAGAAACCAGAGATCTCTATGCACCTCAACCTGTGCATGACATCTGTGCAAGACAAGGCAGAAGCGTCAGGGTGAGGGACAGCCAAGCGGGGATTTCTGCCGCCCGGTACGAACTCAGGTCATAAGCCGATATCTTTGAGCTGGTTGAGGAGTCCCAGATCATCCAACACTATTCTATGAGTTCCGGTACTGATTAGGTGATTGATCGGCTCGTAGCGCGAGCAGCAGCAACTGTAACGCTCCTCCTACACAAATCATTTTCGCCCATGTAAAACATCAGGGCTCGTCTGCTCATGCCTCCAGAGTTGTCTGCAAGTCTCGAACGTTCCACACGTGCGACACCTGAGTCTCTCGCTTGCATGCTTTCACCAGCAAACCGCCCTCCCGTAACATCCGGCGTTTGCTCGCTGCACTCTCTCCCACGTCGACTACCACCACCATAACGACAAAAGTTCCAAACAACATCCTAAGCGCATCTCAGCTGTCAGACTTCAAGATGCACATCCACACCATGACCTTGATTGTCTTTGCTGCCCAGGCGCTCGGTCAGTTCCAAAACCATTTCACTGAGCACAAGCACACCACGCACAACCCCACGACTACACCACGGCTGTTATCCACTCGCACATCACACGTGTCTCCAACTACACGCATGTCACGCAGTATAACACCTTCCTCACTACAGCGCCGACTGCCACGGTGACTGTAGTGAGCAGTGTTGTTGCTGAGACGGAGGGAAATACGGGGGCCAGGAGCGCTGGAGAGGGAAGAGAAGAACCGTGAGCTTGGGATCTGAGCAAAGGGAAGAGACAATGGGGTGTCCATTGTGGTTGGAGTCTTGCGTCAATTAGGGAGGAGCATGTTCAGTGCACAACTGTAGGTGAGTGTTTGTATCTCGCTAGAATTGGATCCGAGTCGAGTCGAGTCGAGTCGAGGCGCGACGAAACGATCAAAAGGGTTGATTACAAGTTAGACAAAGGATCTATCACCATGAACTCATCAAATAATCCTCCCCTACATCTCCACATTCTCTCTTGAATCACTGGCATTTCACGACAAAGAGCTGGTTCCGTCTCTTCCTACATCATCAGCGCGGCAAACAGACCTGCCGCTCCCGCAACAACACCTCCAACCCTCATCCTCCCAGCCGCGCCCGTGAACTCCGGCGCCTTGTAGCCCGTCTGGCTGGGCTTGGAGTGCGCGCTCGCAGCGGTGCCGTAGCTGAGGGTGACGTTTGATCCCGGGTAACCGATTGCAGAAGGGTAGACAGGGTTACCGGGCGTAGGATGGACGGGCTCATCGCCTCCCACGGGCTTGGATGTGGTTACAACGGGCTTGTCGGTTCCATAGCCCTTGTCTGCGTCAGAGGCGGGGTGTTTGACGGAGGGGACGGCGCTGCTGGGGGTTGCGGGGTATTCACTCTCTGGGACAGGAATCTTGGTCAGGGTGATGATCTTGGTGGCTGTGATCTTTGTCGTTGAGTCCACTGGAGCGGAGGGCTTGTCGGGCTGGCTGGGGACGTAAGGCTTGTCGTCGGCAGGCTTGTGAGGGGCGTCCGTTGGTTTGTTGGGCTTGGGGGTCGGGACCTGGCACTTGGAGCATGGGACAGTGACAGTGACGGTCTTGGGCCCCTCTCCGCAGCCTTGAGCGCAGTACTTGGTTGTGATCTCGAAACCGGGAGGCGCGTAGTGTGCGTCGGTTGTTGGGTGAGGAGCAGGGGTCTCGATGGCGGTGACTTTGGTGGTGATTGTTGTGTAGCCGGTGGGGCAGACGTCGACGTACGTGGTTTCGTAAGCGGTCGTTGTCTTGTAAGAATCAGTGGACTTGTAGCCATCATCGTATGCCGGCTTGCTCGAGATTGCAGCATAGGTGCTGTAGAGGGGCGTGAAGCTAGGCAGCTCGGGGTAGTCGGGGTAGACGGGTGTGGTTGTCGGATAAGCATTTTCATGGACCGAGACGCTGGAAGAAGCCACAGGGTAATCATTATACTCAGCAGTCTTTGAAGAAGAGATGGGATACAGAGAAGTCGTTGAGGAAGCACCAGGAGTCTTGGAAGAGACACTGCCATGTCCATAACCTTCACCCTCGGGGTAAACAGAATAGATTGGGACAGAAGTCGAGTAGACGATACTGCTGCTAGAAGACTTGTCGTCGACTGGGTAGGAGGAAGTGACGTCTGGATATGCTGAGCTTGAAACGCCGGACGAGCAGGGGATCGAAGAGCTGGCGTCGGGAGTCGCGGATGGGTAGACACCCGAGATATCAGTAGCACTCGACGAGGAGGGGATGCTGGAACTATCGTGCGGGTAAGGAGTTTCAGATGCAGACACGGTGTAGATTGTCGAAGAAGCGTCATGCGAGTACGATGCCGAAGGAGTGAACGCCGACGAAGGCGCAGTGTCATGAGGAGTCGCTGAAGACGAGCTCACACCTGAAGAGTACTCCTGCGTGGAGGAAGAAGTACTGACGGGCTCATAAGGGGATTCCGATGCCGAGGAAGAAACAGTCGATGAAGAAGCGTGCGCAGCGGAAGAGCTACTGACAGGCTCGTAAGGAGTCTCAGATGCTGAAACAGAAACGGTTGACGAGGAGCCATGCTCAATGCTGCTCGAGACATCGTAAGTGCTCGACGATGAAGAAAGAATAGTTGAGGATGAATCTGCGTGCGTCGACGAAGGGTGGACAGAGCTCGAGGTAAGGGTTGGGGTAGGGGTAGGAGTCGCCGAAGAGTGGACATCAGAGCTGGAGAGCGAGGAGCTACTGTGTGCTACTGACGAAGACGGCTGGTGGATCGACGAGCTAGAGGCATGCGAAGAGCTGCTGGATACTGCTGACGACGATACGTGGACCGATGAGCTAGTGACGTGGGAAGAGCTGCTCGAAACGAGGGTGCTCGACACATGCACAGAGCTGGAGGAAGGCTGAACAGAGCTGGAGGAAGACTTAACAGAGCTTGACGACGTCTGAATAGAGCTGGAAGTAGATGGAACAGAGCTCGACGACGTCCGAACAGAGCTGGAAGACACACGCGACGTGGTGGAGGGCCTAACCGACGACGACGACGACGAAGAGCTAGACGCAGTCTTCTTGTTGTACGTCTTGAACGAGCTGACGCGCCAGTACGCATCCTTGTACAGCTCCGGGTGCTCAGCGACATACTTCTTGCAAGACGCCATCTCGCTCATGCCCGCGTACATGGGGCAGCCAGATGCGGCATACGCGTTGCCGGCCCATTCGCCGCAGAAGTTGTTTGTGAAGATGAAGCGCTGGTCCATGAAGCGTTTCTCAATGTCGCAGTCACCCTGGAAGCTGGCGGCTGGGGTGCCAAACTCGGAGGTGTCGGGCTCGTTGGTGTTCAGGCTCTTGGGAGCTGTGCCGCGCGGGAAGAACCAGATCTTGATGCCCTCGGCTTGCCATTCGGTTACGTAGTGGCCGCCCTGGTTGGTGTTGAAGCCCGTGCCGAAAGAGTTGGTTCGAGTGTCGAGGACGTTGCAGCCAGAAGGTCCACTTGTGTCGTATGCGCAGTCCGAGAGGACCTGTCGGCCCGTCTGTCCCAGGCCGTTGACCTTGCATTTGGTGTCGGTGTGGAGCACGAAGCTGTTGGCCGAGTTCTGGTTCACGCCTTCGATGATGTCTATCTCTCCCTACGCAGTCACTGTTAACATCATCACCCAAGAGGCATGACACCTGCACGACTCACCTTCACGGGCCACGGCTCGCGGCCGAGAGACCAGAAGGCAGGCCAAGTACCACAGATGCCGCCGGGCATGTGCTTGAGATCAAGCACGAAAAGACCCTTGTTGTACTCCGTCTTACCCTCGAGACGCACGCTCTCGCGGCCGATGTCAAAGCCATCAGCACTGTTCAGCTTAGACTTGGAGTCGACACCAAAGATAGCATCGCCGTTTTCGTAGCGGATGTAGTTCTGGTCCTCAGCGCGATTGCGGTCAACATATCTAGAAAGTCAGCAAGTGACCATGGGAAAGTCAAGGCGGTTGTACTTCACGAAGCCTCCATTGTTCTCCACAGTGACGAAGTTGAAATGGTCGAAGAAGGAGGATCCAGGATAGGTATCAGCAGGAGCGTACTTGGTAGCCGAAGCGACCGAGAAAAGAGTGGCAGCGCCAACCCCAAGAAGGGCAGACAAAGAGGGCATTGTAATTAGTATTGTAAAGAGTGACTAGATTACGCGTACGATGAAACGAGAGGCTGTAGATGAGGTTCTACAAGACCGCACAGGAACAAACTGAAGAAGCTGTTAGGGAAGAGGAAGCAAAAAGCGCCTATCTCAAGGTATATCAAGCCGCCCCTGATACCCACGGCGTCGAGGCTACGCTGCGGTTAGCTGGAGGTACCATGTCGGCGAGCGCTGGCTAGGCTCCCATCCACGTGCATGTCGGACTGACTACGCAGAGTCGCCCTTTACCCAGCTGGGACCTGTCGTGAAGGTTTGGGTATTGAACTCGCCGCCACCACTGCAGGAACATTACCATATTTACCCACGTCGACCCGGATGCAGACTAGCGTCCATGCATCCCTGGAGGACGTGGCAGCGAGGGTCTACAACGCCGCGGCGTGGGTCGCAGAACCAGCCATAGGGCACGGCACAGCTGTCCAAACGGCGCGTGGCTTGAAGTCGCGATAGCAAATCGTGGTGTTGAGTGGTGCGTTTTCGCGGGCGAGTCCACGGATCTGGGCGCTAGCAGTGGCGTGGCGTCACCCCTGGCCCAGACCGGTGAAAAGTCGAGCCCAGGAAAAGGAAAGCTTCAGGAACAGATCTGAAGCGGTGGAGAGCCACGCCTGGAATACGGACGGTGTGGAAATGATGCTCTTCGCGAGTTGCGGCGCGTCCGTGGTATGCTGTGGGTAAGTATTGTGGAGGCGCTTGAGACAGGTCGCAGACGCCGTCTCTCTCTTGCGCGAATTTGGGAAATCGAACATTGGGATGCCTGACCGGTAACGAGAAAAGGTTAAATTACGACAAGTGCTTGTGTTGCTTATGTGCAGATACGAGGCAGCACCCTTGTCTGGGGAAGGCAGGAGACGAGATGAACCAGATCTTGCACGGCAGCTTACCATAGGGCGACAGCTACTGTGTACCTGCATTGCGATACCTGGCCTGTGCTGTTTCGTTCCGCGTGCGCAGGGTTTTGAAGGATGCTGCACAAGCTCTCCCTGCAGTGCTGTGCGGTGGGACGAAGAGGTTCTTCTTCGGGTGCTGGAAAGCCGAGGCAGAGACCGTCGTTGTCAGTCTTCACCTGCCGCTTCTCACTCTACATCTGCAGCCGGCCGCAGCAGCGCTCGTTTGCAGAAATGAGCAGAGCAATCCTTCGGCGGCAAAGCAATGGGAATCGGGCGTCCAGCGAGCGTTGAAGCGAGGATAGAGTAGACAGCCACGTGCCGCTTCCTACCAGCAGCTCCCTCGCATGTAGTCACTTGCGCTTTGCAATGAATCTTGACGAGCCACGCCGTAATCTCACGTTTGAGCGATGAAGTCAAAAGAAGGTACAGGGCTGAACGCACTCCCCGGCCCCTGCGTCGAGTCGGATGCTGACTAACCGGCCCCTCCTCCACCGCACCTCCACGCCTCAGTACAAGTGCCTTGCATCTCAACATCCACAAGTGCCGTGTAACCCCCCCAATCGCGCAGGGAAGCAGCCACCAAACCAACCACACGCGCGTCCGTCGTACTGTCGCCGAAAACCTGCTAGACCCCGCCGAACCCCCAGCCATGACGTCAGCCTCCCACCCTTCACCACGACGCTGACTGCGGTACAAGACGGGGTCCGTCCGTGCCCACGGCGTCTGTCCCGACACACACTCTCACAAACCACTGATCTGATCTGGTCTGCTCTGGTCTGCTCTGATCTGGTCTGATCTGATCTCACCTGCCAAGTCCCCTTTCCACAGCACTTCCGCACCCATACCCGCACCACCGCGATGCCTTCGGAGCTGAGCCGCCGCACCGCAGACGCGCAACAAGTGGCGTCGCAATCCGCGTCTGCGGGGGCGCGCGACGTGGAGACGCAGGAACACCACGCCAAGGCCAGCGCATCGGGGGGGCTGAATCTGAATCTGTTTGGAGCGCTGTCCGGGGCGCTGAGCAGCAGGAGCACGAAGACGACGACGACGGGCCGAGACGGGGCGAGCACGAGTGTGGAGGATCGACACGATCAAGGTAGGTGTGTGTGTGCGTGTGTGTGTGTGGTGTTTGAGATTGATGTTGTCGGCTGACGCCCGTCTCCCCCAGCGCACGCCAACGCCCTCGCTGGCGGCCGGGCCAATGCCCACGCCGCTGCCGAGGCTGAGGAAGGGGGCCGGACAACGCGGTCGCAGGCGGTGACGTCGTCTGCGGCGCAGGGGAAAGCCGTGAGTGCTAGTAAGAGGGTTGACCATCTGGGGATTGAGGGGTGAGTTGAAGTAGCAGGTACGCTTGTGCAGCAGGGGAGGAGGAGGGGGAAGATTGTAGGATGTGATTAATGCTATGATGTGATTAATGCTATGACTTTCACTCAGCTATGCTATGCTATGCTATGCTACGCTGCACTGTGCCAAGTGCTCCGAGACGCCAAAATGAGGTGCGTGGTATCTAACTCCGTCCTTGATAACGCCAAATGCAAGCTTTCTTTCTCGTATTCATGATCCTGTCCACGTCTGTTCATGACCATGTCCATGTCTGTTCATGATCGTGGCCATGTCTGTTCAAGATCATGTCCATGTCTGTTCAAGATCATGTCCATGTCTGTTCAGATCATGTCCACGTCCATGTTCGGGTCTTTGATTTCTTCACCTCCCCCCCGTCACCCGCCCCACTCCTTCCACCCCCCTCACACAGGCGCTGACATGCCACGGCACCGTCCCGTGTCTGCTGCCCCTGACGCCGTTTAGTCGCGCAAGCAAGCCCAATCCCCTAAACTGCTGCAGAATCTCTTTCAGCAGGTTCTCGGCCGTGGCGCGCGTCTGCGGCGTGGGCGTCCACATGAGGCTGCTGGTCTGCTGCGGGCCGTGGGTTGGCGTCGGGGGCTGGCTGGCCGACGCAGCAGCTGGAGGATGGGCGGCGGCGTTGAGATACGAACCCGCAGGTTGCGAAGGAGGCTCCGAGCCGCCGGGGGTCGGCGGGAAGGGGCTGGTTGCTGCGCGGGTGCTGCCGACGGCGCCGATCCACAGGATGTTTACGCCGACGGTGATGGGGCCGGGTTCGGCGTCTGGGGTTCCGAGAGAGCGCGTGTTGCTGCTGCTCGGGCCGCGTTTGACGAGGAGCCCGGAGATGAGCGCGGGGCTGAACTGCGTGGTCGAGTTGCTGTTGTGCAGGCGGTGTGCCAGGATGATGCCCCAGGTCTCGTCTGTCGTGTCGACGAGGCGGGCGTCGGGGTCTTGTGTAGGGTCTACGGGAGGATCGGCGGCGGATGGGGTTGCAGCTGGCGTCAATCCTACCGTTGGGTCTGGGGAGGCCCCCGCGCCGGGTGTGGCGGCTGGCGTATTGGGGTTACTCTGGTTCGAGGGAGTGGGAGTTGTGGGCGTGAACCTGTACGACGGTTGCGTGTCCACGGTGAGAAGGGTGATGAAGAGGTTAAGCGACGTCGGGCACGAGATCAGATAGACCCAAGTCTCCAACTCGTCCCTGTCCATGACACCAGCTCGCGCAACACAAACACGCCAGTGCACTTTCCTCGCCTGGAGGATGGTGATGGTGGTCGCCCATATCTCCTTTGCGAGTTCGTTGAACGGGCGCGTGCCGAGATGGTAAGTGCTCGTAGCTTGGCTCTTCCCGGAGCTGTCGGTCCAGGCGGCAGTCAGCCAAGTGCCGTCGAAGCTGATGGCGTAGGCAAGGTGCATGTACGAGTTCTCCCGCAACAGATCCTGCGGGGGCTCAGACTGTAGCTTGAACGGAACGTTGCGTGGGATTGGTTCTTCCAGCTGGAAAGCAGGAGCCGAGGCGATTGGGAGGGGTGTTTTGTCTTCAGGCTTGCTGCTGGGCGGGCTGCGGTTGTAGACCTCACGTGCGAGATTGACGTAGGTGTGGCTTGAGGTTATGACAGGGTGGTCGAAGGACGCAACGTCCTTGATGGGTATGATTTGTAAGACCAGATCCGGCTTTTGGGGCTGGCCAGGGAGGTTTGGCGCTTGGCTGTAGGTCTGGAAGAGAATCCAGAACGAGGCGCACAGCTCCCAAAGCGCGGATGGGTCATCAAACGGGTTGATCATGTAGATGATCAAGGCATCTACCTGCGCCTCGTGCTGTTCGCGGATGTTGGCGTGCCTTGCAGCCAAGACTTTTCCGAACTGGACGCAGGTATCGCGCAACGCTTTGTACACGGCACGGGGGGCTGCGGGTGTGGGCATCTTACAGGGCACCAGTCCGTTCTCATACTCGCTTACCGTCTCCACGCGTGTGTGGGTGCCGAGCTTGCAGCCGTCGTAAGCGAGCTGCATGTGAAGAAGGAAGCTTTCCAGCGAGGGCCTGAGCGAGTCACTGTATGGATAGATGCAGAAGGCGACGACGTTCTTGGGTCCGTTGACTGGAGCGAGCCCAAGTGGCTCCCAGAAAGCGATGGCGGGAGGCAGCAAGTCCCAAGGCGTGTCTGCTCGTCTGACTCTGAGAAAGGGCGGATTGATGGGGTAGACCTGACTGCCGGGGACGGGAGGCGGCTCGTTTGGCTTCCGCGCTGGAACTCTCTGTTGCCCCTTTGGATTCGCTGTTTGTTCTGGAAACACGTCGTTGACTGCAGCTAGGGATGGCAGCGTGCAGTCGACGGCCTTGGGGAAAAGACTCCTTATGACCACGGACCAGCGCATCTCGGCCGAACTGCGATTAGTGTGCTGTGGTGTTGTCACAGCATCCTCTCCAAGGATGTCTAGAGTTGCTGAGACGACCTGCTCCGTGACCATTTGTGCGATGTTGATCAGGTCTGGCCCACTCATGGGCTTGTCCTCTGGAGGATCGAAAGATTGATCCGGCTGAGAAGTGGGCGTATCCGGGATCTGAGCTGCGGGATGTGGGAAGATTGGCATGCTGTAGCGGGCACCAGCCGAAGGTCTCTCGAGAGGTGGAGGAAGCTTGATCAAAGACCAGTCCCAGCTGCTGGGCTCGAAAGAGAGGAGCGAAGTGTCGTCAAGATGCAAGTTCTGGAGCTCGAGCAGATCTCCACCCATTGATTCAGCGAATGAGGTCACAGATAATGGTGTGGCATTCCCGTCCGTGGGCAGCTTTCTCTTGGCAGATGCGACAGATCCGGCGGTAAAGGGCGCTGGGTTAGTAGATGGCCCCTCTTCAGCGTCCTCGTCAGATTCGTCAGAGCCCAGGCTGTCAGAGCCTGAATCCGACTCGGAGTCGTCGTTGACGCCTTGGATGGATGGCGTGATCTTGTGCAAGTCGGCGGCAGCGGCCACGGCAACCGCATAGCGGAGCTTGGTGAGCAGAGGCACATCTCGCAAGGTCTTTGGTGGGATGGGCTTGGTGGAAGACATGTCTGCTGCTTCGACATGTGCGTGGATACCGTAACGACCATCGTGGTACTTGGCGTCAGCGACGCTCATCTTACGGCTGAAGGACAGCGGGCCGAACGCGCTTCCGCGGCGGTTTTGATGTTGGGCTTGTGGTATGTTGATGGTTAGACCGGTTTGTGGTGAAGCCTTGAGAGCCTCGCGAATCTTGGTTGGGCTTAGCGGAGGCGTGGGCGCTTTTACAGAAGGCGGGTGCCGATCTGGCACTTGGCTACTCGAGTCGTTGCTGATGTTGGCTGCATCTTGATCCATTGCAGGTGACGCTTGTTCTTCCTTCAGCTTCTGGGGTACTTGGACGGGCGGCTGGCTGGTTGTGGTAGCAAGGGCTTTCTCCAGTGCGGCCAGAGGGTCAGGGACATGTTCGTGGTCGTCTGCTTTGACGATGGCGGGGGGTTCGGTTTCCTTTTCCTTGTTGATGGCAAGGGGCACTTCCGTCTTTGTGTCAGTGGTGGAAGCGGCGTCGGGCATCTCTACATCGCCATCGTTTGGGCCATCAAAGAAGTCAAAGTCATCGTCTCCAACCACGTGCTCTTCGTAGCCGTCTTCGTCCATGTCGTCTCCGAACAGATCATCGTTGTTAGCCGATGTGCTGAAGTGATGGTTCCCAGAAGCAGCCGCTGGAGAGGTCAGAGGTTGCTGCGAGGTCTCTGTTGCAGCACTTTCTGGCGGAGCGGACAGGTTGATGGCGGGGTTGGTTCCGCCCGGGGGGAGGATGACGTTGGACGCGGTGCCGGGGCTGGTTCCGCCCGGGGGGAGGATGACATTCGATGCGGTGCCGGGGCCGCACGACGTGTCGTTGGTGAAGACAGCGGCGCCGGGAACGACACCATCTGGAGGCGTCGGGTAGACACCACTCACGGGCTGGAGTTCTCCGTATGTGCCTATTCGAGTGTTGAGCGGCGAAGACGGGAAAAGGGCTGGATGGTCTTCTTTGCGGCGCAGTGCGTCTTCGTCAGCCTTTTTGGCTTTGCGCTGGGCGTCAGCCATCTTCTCTCGTTCAGCCTTGCCCATGAACCATTGCTGAGCCACGTCGTACGGGTCCTGGTAGCCTGCAGAGTCGGTGCCTTCAAACCATCGCACAAGGCTGTCAGAATGTGGCGAGACATGAGCAGACGATGGTAGTGTAGGCGCTTCATCTGAGGGCTCGTGGTAAAAACACAGTGCGCGCGGCGCTTCGTCTGAGGGCTCGTGGTAGAAACACAGTGCGCGCGGCCACAGCACGTCTTGCTCTGAGCACACGAGGAAAGAGGCGGGTGATGCCGGTTGGGTGTTGATAGTGATACGGAGCCTGACCCAAGCACTGGTGGCGCCGAGGTCGGGCAGAGAGTAGCCTTTCCACGCCAGCCACTGTTTGACCGTGTTCTTCCACTTTTCGAGCGCCTGCTCCAGGTTGCTTCTCCTGGCGCGTTTTCGCCGGGGCCGTTGGGCAGTCTCCTCGGCGAGAAGCTGCAGTGGGTCGTCAAAGCTCATGACCTCGCCAAGCATGCCATTTGGGGCGACGCGGACGACTCTGCCCACCAGGCGCCTGAGGTCAGCGTCAGACGAGATGTCGGCCAGACTGCGAATGTGCTTGTTTTTCTCGGTCAAGGTCGACACAATGAGGGAGCCGGCACTGGTCCAATGCACGTGGATGCTAGTCAGCCAGCAGAAGCTGACGTGGGCGTCGAGGGCGGTAGACGCGAGGTCGACGGGCTTGGAGACGAAGGTCCTGTAGTTCAGCGAGACGACGGCACATGTCTTGACGAGCGACAGGGTGACGAGTGCGATGACGGACGAGGTGAACATGTCGTAGACGGCGAAGCAGTCCAGCGGCGGGGGCTGGTCGGGGACGTTGGTCTGGCTGCCGGCCGGGGTCGGGCGGGCGGCGGCGGCAGCTTTGTTCTGGGCGGCATGGAGGGCAGCGTAGGAGTAGGACGCCGCCGAGGGGTGGCGCGCGGTCAGAGGCGGGCGGGCGAGCTCGACGGCCTTGGTGAGCCCAGCGTGTTGGCCTGGTGGCGCGTCAGTTCTCTGGCCGCTCCGCAACAGCAGGCGTGGTGCGCGGGGACTCACGTTGCAGCACATAGCCGTCGACGTCGGGCAGGTCCGCCGGGGCAGCGGCGGGCGAGTCGACGGCGGCCGGGGTGAAGAGCCACAGCCAGGGCCTGGCGGCGTCACGTGCGACGAAGAGCTGGCGGTCGCGCAGGGCAGCCTCGACGGCGCGGGCGTCCTGGTCGGGGCTCCAGTCGCGCAGGGTCGCGGGGCTGCGGGCGACGGAGAAGGCCTGGTAGGCGATGGCGTCGACGTCTCCCTGGGCGCGGGTCAGCAGGGGCGGCGCACGGGGGCGGCGGCGGACGCACGATGGCTTGCGCGTTCGAGGAGCAGGCCCTGAGGAATTCCATTAGATGGTGGGCGCCCTCTATGGAACTCTCCAGTGGTGGCGGCGGGGATGGACTCGCGGGACGGCGTGCGGCTGCATCAACCTCGCTGGCTGGGCGGCGGCGGCGGGAGGGCGTCAGGCGGCGGCGGCGGTGCGGTGCGGCGGGCGACGAGCGGTGCGGTGTGGCGGGCTACGAGCGCTGCATGGTACGGCTGCGTCGAGCGCTGGAGCATGTCTGTGGCCGGGCGGGCCGCGTCGAGCTGTCGCGCAACCGCCGGGCGGTGCAATGGCGGGCGGCGGCGGGTGTGTATCAACGTCGGGAGCTGGAGCAGCGGCGGCGGCGGCGGCAGAGGCAGCAGGGCAGCAGGGGCAGCAGGGCAGCAGGGCAGCAGGGCAGCAGGGCAGCAGGA
>VWXS01000049.1:0-201326 GCA_028584115.1 Stagonosporopsis vannaccii | reverse complement strand
AGCACGCCTGATGTGCTTGTGTGGGTTGACAGCGTCCAGCGCCACCGTCCAATAAGCGCGCTCAGCAAGACCGACGTCCGCCCCCCCCCCCCCCCCCCTTCCCCCCCCCCCCCCCTCCCCCCCCCCCCCCCCCCCCCCCCCCCAGCCTCAGGCTGCGCAGTATCAAGCCCCAAGAGCATCACCATCACCCCTCTTGCTCCGGTCCGCTGGTCGGCTCCAATCACATCATACAGTGCAGGTGCTTGTCCAGCTGACGCCGATCCGTCGCAGGTAGATTGGTTGTTACGCGCCGTGCTATTGTGGTGTTATACCATTGTACCGAGCGAGGGAATAGCCGCGAAGATACGAGGTATTGCGGTTCCTTGGCGGCGATCGTGTCGGACTTGTAGTAGACGCTGGCTCCCGATTCGACGGGGTAGTGGTATAGTTTTGCTTCAAGGGTGGGATGTGGGGATGACAAGGTCAAAGTTGATGCGTTACGGCGGTGCGAATGGAAAACAACGGGCCTTTCCGTTGGTCATGCCGACGTTATTCACTTCACGCCGCTCGCTCGCTGTAGAGTGTTCCCCGCGGCACGTCGCGGGGCTTCTCAAAGCCTCCTTTCTGTACGTCGTGTCAGCGCCCTGAGGCCTCCTTGCCCGGGACTCGTGCAAAGTCATCTAAGATCTGAGTACTGTCATCTCGTGGGAGGCGAGGTCAAACAGGCGCCCTATCGTGCTGACAGCCGTTGAAACCAACGCGCATCCACACACCGTACGAGCGCTACCAGCGCTGGCACGAGGGAGCTAACGTCGCTCTGAGAAGTCATGTAATGCATGGGTTGCCAAGGCTGAACAGGGTTCCACTTCGTCAACGTCACACAGACTGGAGTGTTTCAGGTTTTCTCACACAGATATGAGGTCGCGCCTGCGGTCTCTCTGCGCTTGATCTTGAGGAGGCCTGAGAGATAGGGGCAGATGCAGCGACTGGACCAAAGGGATTGTTGCTGCGAGGAGGCAAGCTGCTCTGCTCTGCTCGGAGATGCCAGGTGGTGGTGGATCTCGGAGCACAGGGGAGCTTGCCCCCATCAGGCGAACCCGTTGACAGGCCCCATCACCACACATCGCTGGAGTGTTTCAGACTCTGACACGGACACCAACCATGCTTCCGCGGATCGCTCCAACCAGGCTGCCCCTCTAAATGACGCTCGCTTGCTCCTCGCTTCACACTTGACCTTCCTGAACATGCAAGCTGGGCAAGCCGTGTCCGCTCGCGCTAGCTCCCTCATGGCCCTTCTGCCCTTGATGGACGAGCCCTCAAATTACACTGACCAGAACAGGCCACGATCCGTCTCGCTTTGTCGAGCCGAGGGACACACTCCTTGATGGAGATCCTGCTCATATGTTTAATGTCGTGAAACTTCTCGCGCTCGGGATTCTACTTCTGAGGCAGCGACCCTCCCCTCGCCTCTTCTACTCGCTCTCTGTATCTCTCTCTCTCTCAATGACTTCTGCACTTGCTTGAAGCCAGACTGAAGCCAGCTTGTCCCTTTTTTGCTGTCCTTATTTCTCTTCTTACAGTCCTTGACCAAAGGCAACTTGACGCTGCCTCGTCCCCTCTTTTCGGTTACACAGCACCTGCAGGGACAGGTGACTATCCGCAGCACCGCTCATCATCGCACTGCAGCTGCCCGAAGTGCCGACTGATATCATCACCGACAAACATCCCGGATCCCGACCTTCGTCATGCTGAACCAGGCAACACAGAAGCTTTCCAAGATGCATGCTAGACGGAATCCCAATCTGTCTATCCAGTCCACGGCAGCTTATAGCCAGCTCACCCCGCCAGTCCTCTCTGCTACTTCTGGTGCCTTCTTATCTCCCAACCTGGATCGTCGCGGTCTGCTCTCAAGATCTCCACCTGCTTCGCCTAGCTTGCCTTCGTTGATTCCTCGCCATGGCAAAAAGCACCCTCAGCCCAGCCACACCCGGCTGATCAAACGTATTCTGGTTGGCGGTGTGGCCGTGATTCTTCTCCTCTGGCTTATAGTCCGCCAACTGCATGCCTCTGCACAGTCGTCGTCCAGCTTCGATGGAGACAACGAGGAGTGGGAGATGGCGGGGGGCGCCCAGTTGCCCCAGGAGCCCTCGGTCGTTGCCATGGCCGACGCCGCAGGGAAGATGAGGTGGACTGTGTCGATCCCGTCGAGCTACGAGTTCCCGTTGAAGCCGGCACAGTATCGTGACATATGCCACCAGGCCGAGGAGGTGTCTAAAGACATGCGTCAGGAGGGACGTGCGTCGTCTGGCTTTGCGAAGCGTATGCTCAACTACTACCAGAACGACCAGTACTATATTGATGTTCAGGAGGCGGAGGAGCAGGCACTGTTGCCCCCTTCAAAGGCAAGTGGGAGGCCTAAGGGGTTGGTGGAAGATGACATGATTGCGGATGGGTTCTCGACGAACGGACTCAAGGTCTGTGACAAGACTTTGACGTATGTCATGGAGACGGATGATGCCGGGTTTGGTAGTTCGATGATGCGGTTGTGGATGTCGTACGGGTTGGCGAAAGCCGAGAACCGTACGTTCTTCGTCGACGACAGCCGATGGTCAGTGTGAAATAGTCAAGCTTATCAATGCCGGCTAACCTTCAGCAGGCCGTACGGTAAATACCTATCGTACTTCACCAACCCCCCTACAGCAGGATGCCTTCCCCCACCCAAGTCGCACATAGTCCCTTGCCCGCACAACGCACGTCACATCGTCGTCTCTGCCGCCACAGTCAAGTCAACCTTTGGCCATGCATTCACAGAAGAGTGGGAGGATGCCACAAAGATGCGCGTCCAGCGCCAGCACAAGATCTTCAACCTACTACGCACAGGCTACGAGGCGCTCTTCAAACTCCAAACCGACGACGCAAAGTACGTCCTGAACCGCGCCCTCGAGCTCTACGGCGACGTCAAGTCCGAGGGCGGCATTAGCATTGGCCTGCACGTCCGCCACGGCGACAAGCACCCGCTCGAATACCAGTACCACGAGGACTACATCCCGCTTGACCGCTACACCGATACCGCCCGCGACATCTACATCGAGCTGATCGAGAACGGCGGCAAAAAGTCCAAGAAAGCCACCAAGCGCTCCCCCGACGCAGGCTCCGCCCTCTTCACCCGCCACACCACCTCCAAGATGGTCCTCGCCTCCGACGACCCCCTCGTCTACGAATCCGCCGAGGTCGGCCCCAACTCCATTCGCGCACAGGACCGCATCGTCCTCGCGACCCGCGCCGCGCTCGAAGCCGCCCAGGGCAAGAAGAACCCCTGGATCGACGAGATCACCGGCTGGGAAGGCGGCTTCTTCCGCGACGTCTTCTTCAGCCTTGGCCAGCCCGTCGGCAACGCGAACGACATGCAGAAACTGGACAGCACCAAGGTCCCCGAGCAGGCGATGAAGCTGAGGGAGCTGGTCGGGAGGGCGTATCTGCTGGACCTCGCAGTGCTGAGCAAGGCGGATACAATGGTTTGCACGGTTAGCAGTACGGGGTGTAGGCTGTTGGCGGTTATGATGGGGTGGGAGAAGGCGGTTGTTAAGGGGAATTGGCGAAATATCGACGGTAGTTTCGATTGGAAGGGGATTGTGTGGTAAATGTGTTTGTTTCTTTGCTGGGCTTGAGAATGAAGATATACCCTGTTCGCTTAACTAGAGTCTTTGTGTATTGCTTTCGTGGATCGTTGGCTTACGTGAACGACAAGACAATGTTGAAGCACATCACAACGTCTAGTCGAACGGCGCACACGCAGTCAGCCTGCCTACGACACTGTTCCAGCCCTCTCGACCCCCTTCCCCTACCTCTCCATCACCCCTCCGTGCTCCCCCACTTCTTCCGCTCCTCCCTCCACGGAAACTCCTCTCTAAACCCCAACAACCTCCTCGCCTTCTCATTACTAATCGGTGCCTTAACCCCACTCAAGGCCTCCTGATCCAGTATCTCGCTCTCAGGACAGAAACTCCTCAACCAGTCCACCGTCTGCGCCCTCCCATCCGGCAGCGTATTCTCATCGTTCACCGCATTGAACACCTGATACCCCAGGCCATCGGTATTGACACAGCAGTTGAGGAAATTGCCCAGGTCGCGCGCATCAATGTAGCTCCAGCCGTGGACGCCCCAGGCGCGGGGGTTGCGAGTGTAGCGGTCCATGGTCGCCTGGTGCGAGTGCGGGGTCACGACCGCGCCGAAGCGCAGACAGTACATGTCGACTGGTTTGCCGAGGGCGCGGAAGCGCTTCTCGAACGAGGCGGCGACGCGCTCCATGCACAGTTTCGACGTGGCGTACACGTCCATGGGCTCCGTGGGCGACGTCTCGGTGATGGGGAAGTGGGGGAACGATTGCAGGCCCTCGGCGTACGTGACGCCGTACACGGTTATGGAGGAGGCGAGGAGGATCTTGGGAATGCCGAGCTTGCAGGCGGCTTCTATTATGGCGTAGGAGGAGAGCGTGTTGATGCGGAAGGTTTCGTTGTCGGGGATGCGGTTGGGTTGCGGGATGCCTGGGGGGTTGGAGTCAGTGGAACGTTCTCGTTTGTGAATTCCATCCCACTTCGTAGACTATCGAGTGCGAGGTGGGTATTCGGAACAGATTCTTTACACACCTGCAAGATGGATAACCACATCCGGCGTTCTCAGCGTTTCTGTGAATGGCTCGCTGATCTGAAAATGGCAGCTCAGGGCATTGAATGCCTGCGCGCCATCCGTGAGGTCTGCCTTTAGGGTGTGCACATTCGGGTTATCAAGTGGCGTCTGGTCGACGTTCAGGACCTCATGGCCGTAGCTCAGCAGCTTCTCAATCACGCAGCGGCCCACCACGCCCGAGCCGCCGGTGACCACTATGCGCTTTTTGGAACCGTTTGAGGGGGCGGTGGACATGTTTATCGGATTGAGATGCGCGGGGGAGGCTCAAGAGGGGACATGGGGCGGTTCAATGCGGCTGCGACCATTCTGGAGTCTTTATACGAGGGTGCTCTACCGCGGAAGCTTCCCCGCATTGTATGGAGCTTGGGAGGTCGCGTCGGCCCTAGCGCGATTGGTGAGTCCCGATGGTATCGGCCTGCCGCCGACCATAACCATGCCGCCGACGCGTGTGGCTTGCCGAGAAGGATGATGTGCGTTTGAGATTGATAATCATTCCATTGGAGTGTACATTTATTCATGTCTATCGTTCAGCCGTTTAGCCTCGAGGCTGCTTGGCCCTGGGTACTCGGCCATCGCCACACAATCTGACACGTCCGATTCGTCCTCATGCCGTCTGAGTGCCATAGCCCCGGATTCTGTCTGCGAACGCCCAGCTCTGGTTCTCCAGCTTCACATCCTCGTTCAGATCGACACCCTCCTTGGTGATGACAGCAATGGAGTACCTGTCCATACTCCTTGCGTCCCTGTAGAAGAGGACCTTCATGCACTCCTTGACCTTCTCTACAGCCTGCTCCTTGGTGACGTTCTGCACTGACGCCTCATCGGGCAGTAATGTGCGCATGATCGGCTGTGCAAGATGTGCTCCGAAGCCTGTGGCGATCGATGGTGAAGAGAATGTGGTACCGAGAAGATCTGCGCTCGCGAGGAACGGCTTGCCCTCGCCATCCAGACCAGCAATCAAGAGGTGATTCCACAGCGGGTCGAACTTCGATCGGCGGTTGTACATGACCTTGGCGAGGTATGTGTGCAGGTTCTTGGCATTCAAGTTGTCGTCGGTCGAGGAGTAGTTCTCGCGGATGTCGAGGGAGTTGAGGAGGCGATCGAGGTACTGCATGTCCGAGACGTCGCCGCCGAAGCCAACGACTACTTCGTCGTTGAACTTCCGTAGTCGCTTGACGTCAGTGAAGCGAGCGAGCGATCCGTATGAAGCTGTAGAAGGAAGTCAGAATAGCACGCTTTATCTAAGAACAGGCGACATCATACCAAGGTTGTCTGCTGCAATAACCACGCCATCCTTGAACTTTGCGGCCAACACCGAGGTACCGGTTACGATGGGTGCCTGTGAGTGCTGAGTAGGGCTGGCCATCTGGAAATGTGAAGCGTCGTAGGCGCCGTAGACATCGTCTCTAGGCTGGATTAATGTTAGTATGGTGGTGTTTATAGCGCGGGGAGGCGTCTTACACGGCCCCAAGCCTGCGGAAGATGGTTCATCGTGAGGTTATTGGTACAAGGTGTTTGGTAGTAGCTCGGTCAGCGTTGCACTGGCGTGAACGGCGTCGATGAGCGGGAAGGCGGCGTTCGGAGGTTGGTGGTCGATGGCGCAGGCAGCTCACACATACGACGACTTGGCGTGGTAGCTGAAGCTCGGACCATATTCCATACAACGAGGTCCCGCGGCCATTCTCTCACCCCAGACAGACGCAATGCTGGGAGTCAATTATGAGAGTAGTGATGAGGAAGAGGTGCTCCCAGCAACATCACTTAAGGTGAGTCCTGCACATGTGCATTTGAGGACTCCGATAGCTACTAATATTGAGTTGGCAAACGTTCCTGTAGCAGCTGCACCTGCGCCCACGCCTGAGAGCATATCTCAGCCCCCTCCTCGACAAGTCACCCCGCCGTCAACTGCTCCAGTCAGTGGACCTGCGCAAGGCCCCACTGTATCGCCGCCTCCGCCAGATGACAATGCCGACAATGCTGGCGCTCCTGGCTCACCATACACATCAAGCCGAGCGATCATTCAAAACCTGACCTTGCCGACTGTGCCTAATTTTGCTATACCACCTTCACCCCCAGGGTCGCCGCCGCAACGAGCGACAAAGAAGTTTGCTCAATTCCTCGAGCTGAAGAAGAAGGGCCAGCACTTCAACCAGCGGCTTGAGAGCTCCTCCGTCCTGCGCGACCCAAACCACTCGCAGAAGCTCATGGACTTTGCCGGGATCAGGGAAGAGGATCAATACACTTCCACGCTCCCAGAAGGCCTTGCTGTGCCTGCAGTGTTTCCTCCTTGGGCATACGTAGAAGAGCTACGGGCTTCACAGAAGAAGATCTTGGCGACAAAGGAACATGAGAAGGCTAGGACACCAAGGGAGGCTATTGATTTCGTATCTGCCAGCAGGTCTGGCACAGCGAGCCGCACAAGTACGCCGTCTGGCAGAACGTCCACGTCGCAAATCGCTGGCAAGAGAAAGGAGCTAGAGCACAGGAGCCGCGAAGTGTCACCAAAGAGGAGACGATGATATGTTTCAGCAGGCTTTTCCTCATGTGCCGGCTCGTACATACGCGACGTGCACTGTAGTGACAGATATTCATTACTTGTCCGGTGCCGCTTGCGCTGCTTTTGATCTACCGCGAAATGTCTGGATTCTTTACCAGACACGCTTCGAGACGTAGCCTTGGCGGATTTGGATGTTTTGGGCGATCGGCGCACTGGCGTCATCAGGGTACTTGTCCCTGTCAGGCACATAGCGCGTTCAACGTAATCTAAAGATTCAATCAACACTGTTTGCAGATACCGTGACATGTCGAATTGTGAGATGGCCATGCGGTGAATAACAAAGACAAATTGAGTGCGTGTCTCGCTCGGACCCGTTGCTCAATTGCTGGTCGTTGAGTCAGGAGATGCTCGGGAGGTTTTCTGTTTAGGGTAGCAGCACAGCAGCTCAGCTCAGCTACAAGCTGCAAGGCAGAGCAGCAAGGCGCAGACTCAAGCAACTCATCACAGTGAAGGCTGGAGGAGCTCGGGCAAGCTGGGGGAAGCACCCGTCGTGCTTCTACGGTGGCCGAAGAAGCTTTTAGAAGCTCTTGCGTACTTGCGGTGGCCACCGAGTCCGGAGGGGCAGCCTGAGTGATGATCAATTGACGTGGAGGCCTCATATCTCAACATTTTTGCAGAGCGGTCATCGCCGTGACAGCCGCTCCCATGCTTTTGCGATACGATTAATGCACCCTCTTACGACACAGGCGCGGCGGGCAGCCAATGGGTCGCACGGCGTGGCCAGGTGCGCGGGGCACATCAGCCCCTCCTTCTTCTACTTAAACTGATCTTCAACAAAACATTACTGCAACGTTTTCACGTCCGCCTGTAAGTCAAGCCCTTCATCAGCCTCCCATCCGCGGCCGGCCGTACCATCCCACCCCCGTGCTAGTTTGAGGCTCCGCCGGCCTCTAACAGTCAAGGGCTGGGCGACGGTCGAGTGTTTCTTCAGGATCCACTCACCACCGGCCGGTCACCCAAGCTCGGTGGTGTAGGGCTGAAGCGCGCCTATATATACTCGACTGCTGCTCAGATCCACACCTGCAATTGACTCTTTACTGATCAATCCAGTACACAACCACAATCATGGCCATCACCAAGATCCACGCCCGCTCTGTCTACGACTCTCGCGTAAGTTCATCCTCTCACCGACGCAATTGACAGTGAGCTGACCACCTGCAGGGTAACCCCACCGTCGAGGTCGACATCGTCACCGAGACTGGCCTTCACCGCGCCATTGTCCCCTCCGGTGCCTCCACCGGCTCCCACGAGGCTTGCGAGCTCCGCGATGGTGACAAGAGCAAGTGGGGCGGCAAGGGCGTCACCAAGGCTGTCGCCAACGTCAACGAGAAGATCGCCCCTGCTCTGATCAAGGAGAACATCGACGTCAAGGACCAGTCCGCTGTTGATGCTTTCCTTAACAAGCTCGATGGCACCAAGAACAAGACTGAGCTTGGTGCCAACGCCATCCTCGGTGTCTCCATGGCCATTGCTAAGGCCGCCGCCGCCGAGAAGGGTGTCCCTCTCTACGCTCACATCTCCGACTTGGCTGGCACCAAGAAGCCTTACGTTCTGCCCGTTCCCTTCATGAACGTCCTGAACGGTGGCTCCCACGCTGGTGGCCGCATGGCTTTCCAGGAGTTCATGATCGTTCCTTCGTACGTTCTCACAATTGCGTATCCCATCATGACAGAAGCTAATACTGCATAGTGAGGCTCCTACTTTCACCGAGGCCATGCGCCAGGGTGCCGAAGTCTACCAGAAGCTCAAGACCCTCGCCAAGAAGAAGTACGGCCAGTCCGCCGGCAACGTCGGTGACGAGGGTGGTGTTGCCCCCGATATTCAGACCCCCGAGGAGGCTCTTGACCTTATTACCGATGCCATCGAGGCTGCTGGCTACACCGGCCAAATCAAGATCGCTATGGACGTCGCCTCCAGCGAGTTCTACAAGGCCGAGGAGAAGAAGTACGACCTCGACTTCAAGAACCCCGACAGCGACAAGAGCAAGTGGCTCACCTACGAGCAGCTCGCTGAGCTCTACAAGTCTCTTTCCCAGAAGTACCCCATTGTCTCCATCGAGGACCCCTTCGCTGAGGATGACTGGGAGGCTTGGTCCTACTTTTTCAAGACCTCTGACTTCCAGATTGTTGGTGACGACTTGACAGTTACCAACCCTGAGTTCATCAAGAAGGCCATCGAGCAGAAGTCCTGCAACGCTCTCCTCCTGAAGGTCAACCAGATCGGTACCATCACTGAGGCTATCCAGGCTGCCAAGGACGCCTTCGGTGCCGATTGGGGTGTCATGGTCTCCCACCGTTCCGGTGAGACTGAGGATGTCACCATTGCTGACATCGTTGTCGGTCTCCGCGCCGGTCAGATCAAGACTGGTGCTCCTGCCCGTTCTGAGCGTCTCGCCAAGCTCAACCAGATCCTCCGTATCGAGGAGGAGCTCGGTGACAACGCCATCTACGCTGGCTCCAAGTTCAGGACCTCTGTCAACATCTAAGATGTTGTTATGAGGAAGAGAAGATTCACGAAAAGCACCGCAAAGAAGTGCAATGATTATGATATAGCGACGATTTCTATACACAAGATGCAATAAATGCAATCTAATACCCAAGTTCAACGCACCGCGCAAATTTTCTACTGCCCTGTATCCATCTCGAAACAAAAAATGACAAAATTTGAGTTGGACACCATCGCTCACGTCTACACTCCCCTTGACCAAGATGACCAAAATCCTCTACGGGAATACGGCGAGGCTTGTCACCTGACGCTAGCTTCCGCGGCTTAGGTACGGTTACCTAAGCTGCACGTACAAGTAACTTCCGGTACTACCCATCTCACGAAGTATCGTTCCCGAGGTATACGATCTCCACCAGTCTCCACGCATGCCCGGGATCTGGCGACAATACCGCAGCATCATAAGGGAACGATGAATTTGCGGACATGCTCGGTTGAGCTTCAAGCATTGTGCGGGAGTTCCCGATTGTCAACACAATGTGACTTTCACTTTGCGGAAGTGCCCGAGGATGCCCAAATGCAACATTGTCTTTGTTCTTGCGTCAGTGCAAAGACTTGATACGTTTGATTATTGTACTGACCAGCTTTGTCTTGTCGCCACACAATGCAATGCGACTGTACAAGTACATGTTAACAAACTTCCTCTAGATATTCGAATCCTAAGCCTATTGTTTTAACCGACTTTTTGTAATAACCACCAACATGTCTTATCGACGACACTACGTCGACCCATTCATAGAAGAACAAAAGGCCATGCGTTACCAAAATCGTATTGTAGGTCATTCTGAAAACCATAATCATAGTATACACTCAGCAGGAGATGACGTCTATCATCCACAACAAGACCGAAGCCACCAAGAAAGTCGTACAGCGACTCCAAGCGCGACACCCTGGTTCAGTGATGACGAGGACCTCTCCCCTAGGGCTTCAAAGTACTACAGCGATCTCTTTGAACTCTATACACAACAGCCTGTGGATGTCGCATCAACAGGCAAAAATACCACTGCAGCTCACAGAGCTGATGTAAGGAAGGTGTCTACAGTGACCCTCTTCCCAAGTTCTGCAATGCAGGACACCGGACTGAGAAGATGTGACTACGTACAGCGGCTTTCAAGACAGGACAAGACCACGTCCGCTCTAAGCCATTCATTTTTTAAGAAGCATTACCAAAAGGCCAAAGCCATCTACCAAAACTGCCCACCCGGTGAAGCTGAGCTGTTCTGGGAAGGCATTAAAAGCTATCGAGAAGCCAAGGAAAGGGATCAAGGTGCTATTTTCGACATGTGCATACCCAGACGAAGAAACGTAGATTCTGAGAAGCCACATACTGAGTCTAACCCTCACAACAGTCCTTCAATGGCACCTCGAGCGACCGAGGGCGCAGAGAAGCAGACTGCACGCGTCGACTCGGCGGTAAGTTACGGAGACATCTCACGCACATCCCGCGAAGTACCCATCAAGCTCCGCCAGACCGTCTTAGCCGTAGACATTGACAAGCCCCTGCCGCCATCTCCCGCGCTGCATAACGTGCCGCCGAAGCGCGTACATAAGGGCAAAGGTAAAGTGCTGGACGTGAACAAGCCTCTGCCTCGGACTCCGTTGCCGTGCTCAGACGCATTGAACGCGGTAGACGACTCGCCTGTCGACGCGCCCTGGTCATTTATTCACAGCACGAGTAGGTCCAAACCAAGCAAGGAGGATCAAGCGCGCGCCGCGCTCAAAGCCAAAATCTCCCGCCCCATTCTCATCCCTTCTCCTACGTACGACACAGACCGCGTAAGTGAGAAAGCAAAAGGTAAACAGAAAGTCATCTCTTCGTCACCTGCCTGGCGCGATAAGTTCGCCCACCCTACACTGCCTGCGTTGGCGCTGCACAAGAAGAAGCGGCCAGACTCGGATGAGAGTTTTGGGTGTCAGGGTGTGGGTGAAGGAGGAGAGGGGTGGAGGACGAAAGAGAGTATCATGGTGAGTAGTGACGATGTTAGAGAGCAATGGGCGGATCCTAGGAGGACGGGACGGTGGATTTAAGAGGTTTGTTTCTTTTGTTTTCCATGAGTCTGGTATTCGGGGTCTCTGCCCAGACCAGATTTAGTCATTGTGTCATCTATAGTGCTTGAAAAAGGTGAGAGTTGGAACATCACTCTCATAGACTTCCGCTGATATCTAAATTTTCATTTGCCAATTTTGAGGATGCTTTTCTTGTCAAGAGAGATAGTGGTAGAAACGTGAGATGCGTCAATGAAAGCTATGCCAACACGCGAGTCTTCTGAATGCCCAGCCCCATGAATGAAAATTTCCAGTCGTGACGGCATCGAAGGCTGGGAGGTCGTACAGCGTACGTGCAAGACACCAGAATCGTGGTAGTGAGACGGCTGACCATGCAAGGGAAAGCGTAAAAGTAGCCTTCTCTGCAGCCAGGGCTTACACAGCAGCTGTCGGTCGCAACAACGTGACCCGTGAGATTTTCGGTTCATCGTGCGTGTCTCACATTGCAAGCAAGGCAGAGTGGCAAGCCGACCGGTAGATGCCGACCGGCTTCATTGCGATGTTCCTCGGTCGGAACAAGTTGCATATTGGCATGTTGGATGAGGCTTCATCTGGACAAGAATCGGGAGGATGCTCTGCCCTGTCCAATACCAGGAGCTGCGCGATATGCATTCAAGATGCAACCACGCCTCGCAGGCACGACGTGGACGTCTCCAGAAGGCTGTCGAGGACGCCAGCACACTAACTCACTGCGGCCGTTGAGAACGCATGGCAGATCGCTGCGGGCCGCGTGCCACTCCACAGCGCGCAAAAGGCCCCAAAAATAGGCGTGCAAGCTGCGAAACGGATTTGGCCCGTTGCAGCTAGGTTGGAGAGCAAGATCCACAGGTAAATGGCCCTGTTGTGTGGTGGTGGGTTGCACGGCCAGGTCTACGCGTGGCTAATTAGTCTTGAATGCAGTGTGCCTTGTCCTGCAGCTGCGGCACGCACAAGCCTGCGCTGATAGGCGACGCTACCGTGCTCACATTCCCAGCCCGCCGTTCGTCACGGCGGATTGGTAAGACGTGAGCTGACGGCGGGGGCAAACTTACTCGAGCAGATCGTTTATAATAAGAGCGCGGACGGCGTAATGCTCTTATGCCCGGGGCAGGCGGTAATCGAGACAGCGACGCGGAGGCAAGACATTGACTCGAGACTCTGCTCTGGTTGAGTGTCTTGGACTCGAGGTCGAGGCGGGGCGGCACTAATGCGGGCCACCAGAGCGCGGCGGGCGCCTGCACACAGGTCGCAGCGCCCCTGCGCGCTGTCATTGGCCGGCCGCGTGCCTTCCCGCTGAGGTGCTGAGCTTAATTCGCCTAGCGCACATGTACTCGATGCACCGCTCCAACCACTCACCTCTCGCAACGGCCATGTCGCGTTTTGCAGGCGCGAAACAGCTGCCAGCAATTGGACGCTGCAGATCCATTGCCCTGGATTGTGAACGCCCATGGACTCGGCAGAGCTTTGCGCCCGAGGGGCACGAGGTGTGAACATGGCCTCTGTCGGCGGGCTCCCTTTTCTCTGCAAGACTTCACCGTCTCTGGGGCGCAAAAGAAGCCTACGTACGACCTTGCCGACTGACGACAGCACTGCTCTGGACTGTGCTCCGCGACCGCGCTGACAGCAGGATCAGCAACCTGTCAGATATATCAAGACCAAGACCTTTGCACAGCAGCACGCTGGTCTGGACGCGCAGCCCTTGGGCCTCGTTTACTGTCTTCATCCGGGCGTCTATTTCTGGGCCACCACTCCGCGTCCTCCTCTGCGCGCCTTTGCGACCACCTCGTCTCCCCGCTCCACCTATCAGACGGGCATCTGCACTCGTGCAGGCATCTTACTTTTTATACGCTGTAAGTACCCGCCCACCATCGTTCCCATCTCTCTCCACCGGCTGCCACCCGTTAGCCCCGTCTATCCAATCCAAGAGTCCGTAGCCTTCGAAGCGCCCGCTATCTAAAGTCGGCGCTTCGCCTGCTGCCTCATCTTTCTTCTCTAGCAGGTCTCATTGTAATACCTCGTGCTTCTCTGCATCTGTCTCTCTTACTGCACGCCTCTCTGTCCTCCTGCGACTGGTCTAAGCTGGCCTGGATTATAGTCGTTGTTCCTCCATACCCATCTCTACTCCTCTGTCTTGTCGCGTCCCTCTCATGAGAGCTCCACCACGTGTTCGCGCGAAGGTCTAAGGATGTCAACCAACAATAAAAAGGGCCTCACAGTTACGATTGAACGACGAAACACGGACGACTCGACCTCATCAGAAGTCAAGACACCTCGTACAGCACGCTTCGCCGAAGCTACATCAGTGTACTCACCCATCGACGCACCAAAGTCGCCTTTTGCGTCGTATCCAACCAACCACTACAAGCCTCAACCTCAAGTATCAGACGTCGGCTTCGGCTACGTTCAGCCAGTCGAGATGGAAGAAACAGATAGGAGATACCTTCCTCCACCAACCCCCAAGGGCCCTCTCAAGAGTGCTTTGAAGTCTCCCGGCGCGCCTCCTCGGACACCAGGCAGACCAAGCATGATTTTGAGCCCTACCTTTAGGGAAGAGCGTGACCTCGAGAAGCAAGAAGCATCTCTGGAGAAGGAGCAAGCCAAGGATATTGTAAGCTCGTATTGCCAACTATGCTGTGGTACGAAGTTAACAGCAAGTAGAAAGTCAAGGTTCGCGTAAGGATCGCGAAGATCTTCCTGCGTGGCATCAACTTTGCCTGCAGTCTCATCGTCCT
The DNA here is from genome assembly GCA_028584115.1 of Stagonosporopsis vannaccii. Lineage (NCBI taxonomy): Eukaryota > Fungi > Ascomycota > Dothideomycetes > Pleosporales > Didymellaceae > Stagonosporopsis > Stagonosporopsis vannaccii. Next base: position 186,845 of record VWXS01000049.1, on the reverse strand, counting down.
GTCCATGGTTGCAACCGCATTGGCCATTTTCCACGCAACAAAGTCACTGCCGAAGCGCAACAACCTTCCACCATGGGCTGACAACACCAAGACCTGGCCCCAGATTCTCCTCCTGACTATCGCCTGCATCTCACTGCTTATGTCTATCATCGTTATGGTTGCATATTGCAGAGGAGGACACAATCGAGCTGAAAAGGTTGCAGCCTACTACACCATATTCGCCGTCGGTTTCTTCATCTTCAGCATCATCATGTGGGCAGTAGGAGCGGCCATCTTCAACCAAAGCAAAGCGCAAAATCAAAACAAAGACATGTGGGGCTGGTCATGCGTCGACAATAAGAGGCGACACCTTTTCGAAGATGACATTGCTTACGGCCTTGTCTGTCGCCTCCAGAACTGGGCACTCGTTTGTTGCATCATTGAGGTCGTCATCGAGGTTCTCTGCATCATCATCTATGGCATCGTCTTCTACCGTTTCTGGTCCAAGAGGAAGCTCAGGAAGTCCATGGCCGTTCGCGACAAGGCCCGATCTGATCTCTACCTTGCCCAGCTTCGCTCGCAGTCAGCACCAAACACTCCCGGATTCGGACCTCTCTCGCCTCGTTCAGGCGGCTGGCGCCCACCTCCAGGTCACCCGGATTACGTGGACCCCAACCCCGCCGTTCACGACGGCGAAGAAGGGAAAGTCCAGTACGCTCAGGTCCGTGAGATCGTGCAGCCCCAGCCATTCACTCTGCAAGCGCCACCGATCAAGGTCACCGGCGCAACACCCAAGATCAGCCAGGACGGCTTTGATGCGCCCGCGCGCACACAGACCGTCTCACCACCACTGCCTCCGGTCTCTCCAGGATTCGAGAGACATAACGACCACGTCGCCGCCGCACCAGGCGAGCAGCAATACGCCGCTGTCCCCATACCAGGAGCTTACACACCGCTGGCCTCGCCGTCGTATCCTCCGCCGGCACAGCAACAGCAGCAAGGGTTCGACTTCGGCCCCAACGTCGCGCGATAAACCAGCACGTATTGTACATTTCCTCTCCTGGCTCAAGAACGGCATATTGCGCCCGCATCGTTATTCTTTCTCTTCTTCTCTAATCTAAGATCAGGGTCATTTGGACATGGCTGGCGATCATGGATGCTCTGTACATTTTTCTGGGACTATATACGCTCAGCCAGCTTCGGGCTGAGCCGGCGTGGCGCTTTTTCCTTTTTTTCCCGTTTGTCGTCGTTCATTTTGAAATGTCTCCGCGAGATACCTTTGCGTTTGGATCAGCAGGCAGGTCGCCGCCGTCGCTCACTTGATTGGGCCAGATGGAGATGATGGGAATTGGAGTGTCGTATAGTACAAGTGCGTGTCACACGCAGAGTAGTGCATGTGTATGCGTACAGATGAATCAAGACTCTCACCTTCAACGACTTCTCCTCTTCCTGTTCTGTGCCCGCAAGCTCACCTTCTTTCCTCTCCAACCCAGACTTGCCACCCCTTCTCTCGGATACCTGCGCGAACCAACTCCTACTGTAGCCGCCCGTCGAACCCCGTGCCCACTCTGTGCCACCGAGCCTCTCCCTCGGCGCGTGGTGTCACGCTGTGCCACGGCGCGTGGAGCATGCACCGGTGCGGTTATGGAAGGCCGGGTGGCTAGACTTGGACAGGTTGGGCGCCGTGTGCGTTGCGTGTGCGGGTCGCAGAATGGGTCGCCGGGGAGGGGGGGGGGCGCGTAGAGCAAGCATTCAGCGGTGCGACGCGTATTCTGTTGCGTTCTTCGTGGGTGCTTGCTTTGTGTTCTCCATGTCAAGGAGTCGTGGGGAAAGGTGAAGGGTGACTGTCAAAAATTGGGTGGATTTTGCAGGATGCGTTCTCTGTCATCCTACAGTCTAAAGCACATAGTCTATTGCCTATAACCTCACGCCTCTCACAAGCACCCACAGCACAACAGGCACAATCACGTTATCGTTCCCGCCCGTCAGCACCGCCTCGTTGAGACTCGCGCCCGCTGCGCACAGCGCGGCCTTGCCCAGCGTGAGTACAGCGTCAACCGCCAGCTCCCTGCCTGTCTTTGATGGTGCGTTGACGTCTCCCCAGCCGAAATGCAACCACACGCGCGCAAACACGAGGCCAACTGTGACCGCGACAGCGAACGCAAGGGAACCCTCAAGCGACTTGCCCCCAGCCCAGGGCCACTTGCGGCGCCCGTAGCGTCTGCCGATAAGTGAAGCCGCCGCGTCGCCCATGCCGACACACACCACGCCGGCGACCATACTCACGTCTCGGGCGCTGACGTCCCAATCGGTCCAGGGCTCTGCGCCGGCGCGAGAGGTAGCAGCAAGCGAAAGCCAGAGCGGGATCGCACAGCCGATAAGGAGGAAGATATGGGAGACGACTACGGGACCGCGCAGGTCGCGGCCGTCGACGTAGGGCGTGAGGAAGGTAGCGATTGGGCGTGATAGTGGGGGCAGTTGACTTGCGCGGATTAGGTCGAGGAGCAGGAAGATGGCGAGAACGAGGCTCAGTGCCAGCGAGACGAAGCAGGGGTCGATGTAGATAGTGGGCAGCAGCATGGCGACCATGGTTCCATGGAAAACCTTGCGCCGCGTGTCCACTTCGACGAGCGCGGAGAGTGACAGCACGGAAAGAAGCCCCACGATGATGGTAGCTGCACAATAGAAGCAGAGCAGGAGGCGAGTGTTTGCTTCGCCGAGGAGGACCGTGCGGATGTACTCTGCGCGGGAAAGGGATACAGCGAACTGTGCAAGGTCATCTGAATCCTGGATTGGCGGGAGAGGAATCCACCAGTCAAGGTTCCAGCGGAACACTTCCCAGCGCAGGCTGCGCACGTTGCCAAAGAGATAGCTGATGGCCCAACCAAAAGGCTCGTGGTTGCGTAGTGCGGTCTTGCCGATTACGTATCTCAGTGGACCAAGTATTATCAGTACGACCATCACGTAGAAGTAGCCTGCATACGCCCACTTCCTAACCATAGCCTGTGTGGGTGTCAGGGACAGGTAAGACTGTGCGATGGATTTGGAGCGTTTTCGACTGGAGAGCCGGTGTTTCGAGGTATGGTCATCAGCCATGAGAGCAGGTAAGGTGTTTCTGCGTGTGCGTCCTTGGGCATTTGCTACGTCGGCATCGTTCAGGTCGTCAAAGCCGGCTTTTTGCGGATCCACTGCCGACTGCGGCTCTTGTCCGTTGGCCACATTGTTACTGCGCATCGAATCCAATATTTTCAATTTAAAGCTGATGTTTTTTTGGAGTGAGCTTCGCAACATGGGCCCGTCCTCGTCTGCATCGCTGTCCGAGACCTGTCCTCGTGTCGTGCTCAAGCTTCGCTTTGACCGCAAGCTCTCATTAAGAGTATGGATAAATGATTGTCGGTTCTTGACAATCTCCCCGGCGCGCCTGAAACGCCAGCGCGGGATTCTGGCAAGTGCGACGCCCCATTTAAGGACTTTTCCGCAGGTTAGGAAGAGTGCAACGCCACCGAGCCACATCAATGTCTTGAGAATACCCGCCTGTGGTGATGTAGCAAATAGTAAGAGGTTGATCAACCCAATGGAAAGCAGATGCAGTTCTGTAGAAAGCAGGCTCGTTGTCGTCAAATAGTACAGCGGTGGAAGCAGAGCTTGGTGCAGCGGAAAGAGTATGGCGAGATCATTGGGATCGAGTCCTTGGTCTGGTGGAGGTAGCTTGAGCTTGTATGGACGAGATGCGAGTAGCCGCGATGGTATGTCTGTGTTTTCTGAAGCCAGAAGTGGTAAGATTGAGATGAACCAATGAGTTGAAGAATAGCCCAGCAACGGCTGGCCAAACGGCACAAGCTGGGGCGGCAAAGCAGCCAGTCCGAGTATGAGGTTAGCTAAAAGCGGTTTTGGGTATAATGCAAAAATAGAAACTGAAATCAAGGCTGGTAGAATGGCAGGATATAGTATCGGCGCGGGGTCGAAAGACGCAGGTATTCGTATCCGCTGGCGGAACCGTAGTATGGAGGGAGGGTCTGCTCTCCAGGAATGATAGAGAAGCCTGAGAGGGTAAATCCCGATGACGGCTGATATTACCGCAGCATGAGTAGCGAACTCTGCTGAGCACAGATTAGCTACGTTTTTTGCATGGCAATTTATGCACTTCGACTGACCTCTGTGCCATTCAAGCAGTTTGGGCCAGCACTCGCAGCCATTAACAGCAAGAAAGCCTATCCCAGCCAACAAACCGGTCTCGGTTGCCCTTCGAACCACTTCGTTGCGCCGCCTCTTGATGTATTTCTGCCTGGCTACTTTCGCCTCCTTGTCCGTCGGCGACGCATCCCCGGTCTGTGCCGAGTCTTTTTTGTTCTGGAAGTACTCCTCCGAAAATTTGCGCACTTCTTCCTCAATTTGTGTTGGGGTCAGTAGTGGACTGAGCCCCTCCTCTCGCAACCCCTTTCTATCGCGGAGACCCTTGCGTGGCCTAAGGGGCGGCGCAGGCAATGCCTTCACAAACTGGTAGCCTTCATCATCGGCCTCGGTACCACTCTCGCTTGGCGACTGTGAAGCACGTTTCCTTCGTTTGCGGCGATCTTCGTCCGATATTGTGCGGCCGGAGGAGCGCGGGGGTGTTCGAGATGCTGAGGTGTTGTTGCTCGAAGTAGAGCTGGGAGTCTGAGTATTACTCAAGTCTGCTCTATGGCGTAGATACGGGTGTGGTGAGCGGCGGAATAGCTCGAGTGCTTCGACCTCAGAGGTAGTAGGCGCATCTAGCGGCGCGTCTGGAAATGCTGATTCGTGCATGGCGCTGCGCAGGCTCCGAGCCGTGCTGGCGTCTTGCCTCTGGAGCAGGATGTATGGTGACCGTTATGGCGCGCGGAACGTGTGGTATCAAGTCGTCTGTTGCTGGGCGACTATACGAAATCGCGGCATTTGGCGACCTCCGTGAGCATTGTGGTGGTGCGGGTTCAGCAAGCGTGTCCAAAGGTGGTGGTACCAGAGATGGGAGTGTGGAAGGGCGGAACGAATGAATCGGCTTGCGTCAACGTCACACCTTGCATGGCCTGGAAAATGTCTTGCCTGGCGCGAAGCCTGAAGCCTTGACTGACTGTCCTCACACCTAGCGGCATGGCGTGTTGAGCAAACCCATGCTGACGTTGCTGGTCTCCACTTTCGGCTCACGGCAACTAACCCAATTGTTGAGTACCCTACAGTCACATGCAAGAACGATGGCCGAGTCTGTTGTTTTACACAGGAATTGGAAGCGAACATATCCGCAAGGTAGTCGCAATTCATGTGTGGGAGTCAATCAGCTGGTTGAGGCTGTTCTTTCATGACAAGAAAGGTTACGTTGCCCAGATTTCAAATGCTCAAGCAAAAAAACTGCACATGTTGCTATTGAATATGTGGATGATGATTGCATGTGATGCGAGTAATGTATTACTATGTTCGTGTTGTACAATCGTCTATGCCATTCCATATTTGCACGAGACCTTAGATCAACGGACCTCGGCCCCTATGGTCTTCCCTTGACGTTCACAAGTACCTGTGCTCCTTCAGCCACGCCTTGACATCCTCAGAATCGCGCTCTAGCCAGGCAGCCTTTGCGCTGACGCTATCGAGAGCCTGCGAGAGTGACATATCAAAGCCCTTGGTGTTCTTGTCCTTGAAGAAGGCCTCGATTTCCTTGATGTGCTCACGGTGTGTAAAGCTCGATGTAGCAATAGCAACAACTGAGCTCAACAAGGGCAGGCTGACGGGAAGCCGTTTGACGAGCTCATCCCAGTTGTCCTTGGTGAACTTCCACAGCGCATCGCATCCCTCTGCGTGTCCACGAAGGCCAGACAATGGCAGGTAGATGTCCTGAGTCTTGACGTCTTTGCTGAGCGCGAGATCAAGAGTACGCTGGATGAGTTCTGGTGACTTGGCGCGGCCAAGTGCACGCAGTGCGGTGTTGCGCTCAACACTAGTCTCGGCATTAATGGCCTCGTTCTCCACAATGTCGTATTCTGCCTTGCCGCCCTTGTCCAAGACGATGGCGTAGACGCTGCCTCGAAGATTGGGGTGAATGGCCTTCTTGTCACCAGCCTTGAATTTATCCAACATATCGAACGCCGCCTTGGAGATGGCGTCGTCAGAGAATCCAGCCGCACCAAACATCATAGCCTTGAACTGCTGCTCAAGATGTCCATCGGCCTCAGTGAAGGTCCAACCCAGTTCATGTGCCTTGCTGCTGCACAGCTCACCCTGGAAAGCCTTCAAGGCTTCCTTGACTTCCTTGTCTTCGAACATCCATGCGCCGCGCAGTGTGGCAATGCGAGTGATAATCTCGGACCAAACGACGAACTCAGGCTCTTGCTTGAAGCTATCAAGTAGTGACAAGATGCCGGATGTCTTTTGGTAGCCCGACGCAGCCAGAGAGCCCGCGTCAGCGATCATACCAGCCCGGTCCTCAACAGAGAGGAGACCTTGCTTAGCAGCGGCACCGAGCTTCTCCAGCCGTTCGGGAGTGTAAGAGGTACGGTAGAAACCGGAGTGATCGGCATTGAGCTTGAAAAAGTCTGTGTTTTGAAGCTTCAGATTCCTCTCGCGGTCGAAGAGGGTGACTTCCTCATCTACACCCTCCTTGGTGCGGAGAGCCAGGAAGATTGGGTACAGGGTCTCGTCTTCCTCGGGCTTGACGTCACCTGTGCGAAGGTAACGGTTCTGCTTCAGATGGATGGAGTCTGCGTTCTCAGTCACGCTGACAACGGGGAAGCCGACCTTCTTAGTCCAGATGTCCATGACCTTCTCAACGTCCTTGCCACTGGCATCGGACAAAGCAGCCCAGAGGTCACCGGTTTGAGTATTACCATAGGCGTGCTTCTTGAGGTATCTGCGAATACCCTCCATGAAGACGTCCTCTCCCAGGTACTTCGAGATCATACGGATAACACTCGAGCCCTTTGAGTACGAAATAGCATCAAAAATCTGGTTGATCTCGTCCGCTCTCTTGATCGGGACTTCGATGGGGTGACTGCTGCGCAGCGAATCAAGGGACAGCGCGCTCGCCAGTGTGTCTGTGACATAACCCTCCCAGACCTTCCAGTCAGGGTAAAAGACGTTGCAGGAGTACCAGGACATCCATGTTGCGAACCCCTCGTTGAGCCACAAGCCTTCCCAAAAGTCCATGGTGACCAGGTTACCAAACCACTGATGCGCAAGCTCGTGTTGTACAGTCTCAGCAACTCGTTGCTTGGTGGAAGCACCGGCATTCTTCTCATCGATGAGGACGTCCACGACGCGGTAAGTAATAAGACCCCAGTTTTCCATCGCACCTGCACTGAAATCAGGGATGGCAACCATGTCCATCTTTGGCAGTGGAAAAGAGCTGTCGAATGTCTCCTCGTAGAACTTCAGAGTCTTTGCAGCGAGGTCGAGCGAGAACCTGCCGTGCTCGATGTCGCTACCCTTGGGAGCGTAGACTCTGACGGGGACGCGGAAATCCTTGGTCTCGATGTAGTTTAGCTCTCCGACAATGAAGGCCAACAGGTAAGTCGACATGAGCGGAGTGGGGTTGAACGTGACGGCCTTCCTCTTGCCGTTGATGACCTTAGAGTCTACCTGTTTCTCCGAAGCCACATCCATGTTGCTCAGGCAGGTCATCTTCTCGTCAGCGACTAACGTGACGGTAAACTTTGACTTCAATGCCGGCTCATCGAAGCAGGGGAACGCGCGTCTCGCATCAGTCGGCTCCATTTGTGTCGTAGCCAGCCATGTGTCCGAGCCGTCTGCTGCCTTGGATGACGATCGGTAGAAACCAGCCATGTCGTCGTTCAGCGTACCAGTGAAGGTCATGGTGAGCTTCGCCGTGCTGCCGCCGGGGATAGTGTGGTCGAAGTCGACCTTCGTCCATTGCTTCTCCTCATCGTGTGTAATTCTGGGATTACTGGATATAATCTCGTCGCCGGCGGTGACCCTGGTCGAGTGGATCTTGAGTTCATTGGTGTTGAGAGAGATCGACGTGCTGTCTTCGACAACGTCTAGACTGGAGGGGTACGTCAGTATGGGATTGCACACTGACTGTGGCTGCATACATACTCAATGGTCACTGAACCCTCGTACGTGAACTTTTCGAAGTCTGGCTCCAGGGTCAAGTCGTAATGGATCGGCTTGACGTTGGTGGGTAGCACCTCGCGGGACTTGGTGACGTCCACATGGGAATGAACGTCTGCGCCAGCGTGTCTACACATGTTGCGGCGGTGGGAGCAGTGTCTGACGGAGGTCAAGGGAGTGTATCTAGAGGGCTGTGTGGTCCGTCGAGGGGTTGCGTTGGTGGTGCGAAGCGTGCGAGGGGTGCTGGTGGGGTAGCAGACAGCTTTCGTGGGGCTATTTGTGTGGAAGGTACAATGCGGGAAAGAGTACAATGGGAACGAGGCGGTGACGGCTGCCCGCCTGGGCAGGTGCCCTCCTAGCCTGGTGAGCGCGTGATCTGCTCTGCGCAAGCCGCCATGATGCCTGAAGCAATGCATCTACTCGTTAATCTGCGATGCAGTGAACCCTGACGCCTGGTGAACATTCGACGCAACGAATCTGCAGGCACGCCGCCAAGGCCGGGGCTGCACGCGCCAATTCCCACGTTAAAACCTCGCACACCTCGGCCAATCCTAATCCTTCCAACACCGCAATGAACAGCCCCAGCGCGTCCGTGAAAGGGACGCGCTGGGGTCTGGTGACATGTCGCCAGTCTTTGCCAGACTATCAGCATTCGTTTGAGCCCTTCACGAAATTCCATGAGTCGTTGGGTATAGAAGTATTGCAACATGACAATGAGGCTGCCAGTGCTTTGTTTAGCCGCCCAAGAAGAAAAAAAAAGGCAAAGACCGAACAGAAGGCTCGCTCCTTCTAGCCGTCCTGAGCCTCAAGGCTTGGATTAGGCCGATCGGCATTACCATATGAAGGTTGATGCAGCCATACCTGTGCACACACTGCCCGTTGTGCCCTAATGGCCTTGGACCGTATACTTCAAGGACCTTGTCTGAGATGCAAATGAGGTGTACATATCGAACGTCCAGCGCTGCAGCTCCCATCACTCTCCTGCAGGCTGTGCTAGTCTTGACCGCTGTTCTGCACAAGCTGAGAACTTTCACACTCGGTTTCCAGAAGCGTTCTCCATCAGCTGCAGTGCACGGCCTGCACAAGCATCTCTCCGTGCATACGACAAGAGCGATCTGTCGGTGGTCAGGTCTAACTGTGCTGCTACGTTCTCTCCGCTCGCTGTCTGTTGCAGTTGCACGAGCACAAGTATACCTTGATGTTAGTTGACTCGGGAGAAGTCGGATGTGTTTTTGAGCCTCTGTCAGAGCTCCTATACTTTCTCACATGTTGATTCTGCAAACTAGGCTACTATCCCCGACTTACAGGCCCTTACAGTAAGTCAGCGCAAGCCTTGCCAACCAACAGCTAGTTGCGAGACTACCTTGACTTTCCTGCTTGTTCAATGCAGTCTGGAACTATCACAGTATCTCCTGCACATAGTGCGCAGACACATTAATAGCTGTGCTTACGATGCACCCTCTCTAAAAACAAGAGGCTGTCTCTTGCTCTTACATTATGAGGGACAGTACCACTGTCAACATGAATTGAAGTGTACAAGACTAGTTGGCAAACATATTATCGAAATTGTTCCACTGCATGGCACCTGCAGGTGACGTTAAGATGTGGTGAAGAGCTTCTCCCATCTTCATGTTACAGTCGAGCAAAGCTTCCTCTCCAAATTCATAGCACTTGTGCCTAGATTGTTATACCTCTCTTCAAGATGCGAGCGGTCTCGTGCAGCTGAAGTCGATGGAATCATCGATGTGGTGGTTTGGCCTATAAGAGTTGTGCTTGCTCTGTTCAGCCAATCAACGCTGTGCTGACACCAAATCGTCCCTTCCGCCAAGAAATCGTGCCTTCTTCGCAACACGATTCTTGCGCTCAACGTCCGGTATCACCACCGCCGTCAACCCCATCGACCCTCTCCCCTCTCCGTAGGCTCCGAGCCACCGTCACATCACCATGTTGGCTCGATCAGCACTGCGTACGGCGCGCACAGCCGGCGCTGCAGCCCGCAATGCCGCCAGCAAAACAGCTTCGGTACGACCCCCGGAAGCCCTTCACGACCCGCCCCAGCTCCCGTCAGCTTCGAGGACTCCTTTCAGCTCTCTGCAACATCGCTCAGGGTGCTCATGATGCCCATTGATACAATTGCTGACGGATTGGGTGATACAGCGCTCTGCCTCGACCTCCTCCGCCGCCGAGGGTGCTGGCTCTTCCTGGAAGAACAACGCCCTCCCCGCTGGCGCCACCGTCTTCTCGATCGGTTCCGTCGCATGGTACCTCCACCTCTACGGAGGCAACGCCGATGCCATGACACCTGCTGAGGAAGGGTGAGTGTTCCTCGAACCCACAATTGGTTGATGCGGCGAAATTGAGGAAAGGCAAACAAAAGGCACAGAGGCTAACAGGGCCAACACAGTCTTCACCCCACTGCCTACCCCTGGGAACACACCAGGTGGAACAAGACTTTTGACCACCAGGCGTAAGTGCACAAGGATCCGGCCAGCCGAGGCTTGCTCTAACCACCACCAGTCTCCGCCGTGGTTTCCAGGTCTACCGCGAAGTCTGCGCGTCCTGCCACTCCCTCACTCGTGTCCCTTACCGATCGCTCGTCGGTACCATGATGACTGTCGATGAGGCCAAGGCCCTCGCCGAAGAGAACGAGTACGACACCGAGCCCAACGACCAGGGTGACATCGAGCAGCGCCCCGGAAAGCTCTCCGACTACATGCCCGCTCCCTACAAGAACGACGAGGCTGCCCGCGCTGCCAACAACGGTGCTTTGCCCCCGGATCTATCGCTCATCGTAAAGGCCCGCCACGGCGGTTGCGACTACATCTTCAACTTGTTGACCGGTTACCCCGAAGAGCCCCCTGCTGGCGCCGTTGTCCAGGAGGGCCTCAACTTCAACCCCTACTTCCCTGGCACCGGTATCGCCATGGCCCGTGTTCTCTACGACGACTTGGTCGAGTATGAGGATGGCACACAGGCCTCGACATCGCAGATGGCTAAGGATGTTGTTGAATTCCTCAACTGGGCCGCTGAGCCTGAGATGGACGACCGCAAGAAGATGGGCTGGAAGGTCCTGGCCGTCACAAGTGTTCTCTTCACCATTAGCGTCTGGGTCAAGAGGTCAGTTTTTGATGAAGAAGTGACACTTGGAATTTCGAATCTGATACACGCAACAGGTACAAGTGGGCACCGCTCAAGACCCGCAAGCTCGTCTACAGCCCGCCCGCCGCCAAGAAGAGCGTCCTCGACTACGTCCCCAAGCCCAACACCCAGGGCAAGACAAACCAATAGATACGGCGTAGTTTTGCATCTGGAGGAGTTGGAAGGGACGAGTAGCCGAAGCGTGTGTTCTATATCTTGTACAGTGCCAGCTACTTCCAAAATACGATTTCTGGAATTCTTTAGCTTAGTGATTCGCTGTAGATCTCCAAACTATGTTTCTTTTGTTATGCAGATCCCCACAACCCGTAATTTCGCTGATCGTGCCTGTTGCCCCAGAACTCCTGTGGTCTCGAGCTACAACTTAACCTCGAGACAATCAGGGAATATCGAAAATGTCAATGACTAAACCGCACTGATCACATTGACACCTACCAACATCCATATCGAAATTCTGTCTGAACTGGAGCGAGTTCAGTAACTTGAAATGACACCAACCTGCTGGCCGTTTGCCTGCCAATGGTCTGCCTAAACTTCGATCGTCTATCAAGTCACAGGGAAGACGGAACTTAACACTGTCAACAATTTATTGATACATCGTAGCCTGGGGGCGGGCTTGGTGCATAGATGATAGTCCAGACCGCTTCTTTCCAGCGAAAGAAGCACAGCGTGGCTTTGTATTTTATACAGAACTGCGATCTTATAGCACTTGTGTGTCGTTTGCTGAGAAGCCGATCTTTCGAATCCATGTAACCTAAACATGATCAGCTATCTCACTGGCCCCACACGCAAGGCGACTATCGTCCGAGCTACCTTACGTCGCGTGCGCCGCCTCACTACTTTGCAAGCGCCTGAGTAGGTGCAGATAGACTTTGCTCACGCCCCAGTAGCTAAGAGATTGCATCGCAGCTATGGCTTCCGATAGTAATGCGCGTCTTCCTTGCAGGCTCAGTAGGTCTGGTATATCTGGGAGAAAGATTCTGCTGCAACCAGCACCTTTCCATTGGGTTATGCCAACGTCGTTGGGATTTACGAATTTGCCTCCCGACGAGTTCTTGAGGGACGTGGCGATGCTATTGGAGAAGAGCCGTGCGTAGAGCCATAACGTCAGAGTCGCTCTGAGCAGGTATACTGGCATGGCATAGTGAGTTGCGTGGCTGTGACGAAGTGTTTCAAGGAGACGTGCAGCGTAGTACACTGTAGTTCGTCCTTCGGCGTCGCTTTCTCTCCAATTTTTCGTCATTTTTGAAAGCTCAGGATCGTCTAGGCGCTGGTAGATCTGCCGTAGAGCAGCAACTGTGAGATCTGTAGCTGGTGCATGACACGTCATCAAGGCGGCAAGGCACATAACCCTGTGATTGAGTGATGCCTTGGCATCATGTTGCAAACCGTCGTTCTGTTGCGTTTCAAGGGCGGCAAGGATTTGCTTGAGTGCTTCCCTAGCCGATATGGAGTCAGCAGTAGATAGACTTTTGTGGCAGCGGAATGGATGCGACGGTCGACCTTGCTCCATAAGCTCAGCGAGGATGACCTGCTTTCCGAGGGTTCCTGTCTTTGGCCACACCGACAACCACGTTGCGCTCTGACAGACACCTATCAAAGTTTGGATGCGACCGGACCCTTTGGACAATTAGCACCAGCCTTATTCAAGATGATTATATACTACTCGCCTAAGCCAGGAGGTATTCGCGCCCAGTCCTGCGCGGTATCTGCGCTCCATCTGTCCTCAGTCTGAGGAAGACTATTTCGCAGTTCGTAAGGGTCCATAATTGTGGTCAAGTCAAAGTGAGCGCGAAAAGCGAAGTCGCAAAGCTGTGATGGTCAGCACTTCGTCGCAATAAGTAAGATGTGTGCGCCTACCCAGACCCCGAAGCCAATCCTTCGTCGTTCTTCGTCGACGGCCCAAAGACGCCATGCTCGCTCAAGTGGCAATTGAAGTTGAGCAATCCGCTCTTGTGAAAGAACATCTTCAAAGACTCCTGTTCGGCGAGCGAGCGTGGCAGGTACACCCTGTAGGAGTTCTGCGATCTCCAACTCCCTCCTGTCTCCAGAATGCGATAGGGCTAGGACGTTCAACACAATGACTTGAGTCATCCATACCGTACGCGCTAGCTGATTTCGCTTTTCGCACTACAGAAGGTTATGTGACGAACCAAGTCCGTAAAGGGCATCCACTGACCTGGGAACTTGAACGTCGTCTTACAAGTTCATGTATGCTTCGTGCAAAGGCTTCAGCGTTCTTGACTTTTGAGAATTGGGCACCAATGCCTGCGACTGCCAGAACAAGCAAGGGATCGACATCGGGCAAAGAGAAGGTAGCTTTGTGAATGATAGGAAAGACAGGATGAAAGTATTCGAAGTAAAGCTGAACCCAAGCATCTAGAACGGCCCGGGGTGGCAGCTCTAGATTTGTAAAAGGATGATGATGTGGCTCCCTTTGCGTCTCTTCGGCGAGCTGCGCCATAGCGTTCACTTTTTCGTTCGAGAGCGGTTCTACGTGTGCAAGATTCTCCAACCCAGCATCTATCAGTGACAAGGGATCGATGTCAGGAAAGTGTAAAGGAGCATCAACTTCTATCGAGGTGGCATGAAACTGCCTCACCTCCACAGCATCTTTATCCATGGTAGGTGACTGACTCCGTTTATAGATTTCTGCAATTTGGGAGGCTGGTGTTAGAGGTAACCCTTGAAGCGTAGCACTCGACGCAGATAAGGACGAAATTCCTTGTCTGGAGGTCACCCCCAGACTTAATGGATTCTGCACCATGCCTAATTCCTCGTCCAGTTCGAATGACGTAGGCCACAGGTAAGGGTCGAGGCAACCAGTCGTCCATCCGAGATTATCGAAGTTGCTGTGGAAACCTAGAATGTCTGGCGTACTGAAGAAATCAAGAGCGCGATTGAACGGATTCTCGTTTGAACCCGTACTATGGCCCGCATTAATTTGGGAACTTGCAATCGGTTGGCTGGAAGTAGGTACTAGTGGAGACTGCATGTGAGTGCTCGTTTGCGGTGGCACCACCACCACTTTTGGCTGAGCATGAATAGCGGGCATCTGCTGTCTTCCACCATCGTCGTTCAGTCTAGCATCATTGGTGGTAACATCGTTGGCGTGAGCTAGTCGTTTGGCGGTCTGGTCTTTGTTCAATTGCACTTTCGATTTGCGTTTCTTCGGTTCTTCGTAGTAGCAATGGCTGTCCGATGAAGAGCATTTTTCGCATGGCAGACGACCATCACATCTGATTTTGGAAGTGCTGCAACGCTTGCACGCTCGAGACACTCGCTGCCGTTCCACGGGTCTCGACGAAACTGCTTGGGTTGCAGGGTCGACATGAGTTTGCGAGTGATGCCGCGAAAGGCTGTCACTAGTGCATGGATGTGAGCACAATTATCATTTCCGATACCGAGTGCATTGAGGAGCTTACATCCTTCCAAAAGCCTGCCATTTATCAACTATCGTGAGCGCGGAACATCTTCACAGCGAAGAACTTACATGCCCGCATAACGAACATTGGAAAGGCTTCTCTTTGGTATGTGTGCGTAGATGGCGCAGATAATGCTCACGTCGTTGAAAAACCGAGCCGCATTGCTCGCACGACAGTTGCTCCGGCATGCCGAGTTCACGGTGATGTTGAGAGGTAGTGGCTGAAAGGAGCAAGCGGAGAGTGTCGACCGGACGCTTCTGGAAACAGCCTTGAAACGGGCCGTGCCTTTCATATTTGCTTCGGCTCCTCCAACAAGTTCATCACAACACCATTATATTTGGAGGCAATACTACGCCGAACAAGCTCTAGCTTACGTATAATAAAACGCATAAGCGATGCATATAAATTCCATGGCTATGACAACAAGTGGAGTGTTTAGACGCAACCGGCTCAAATCCGGCGGTTCCAAGAATCTCGACATCACATCACGGGTGCGCTCATTTTAAATGAGTTAGACATCCACGACACATGACCGCAAGAGAGAGCTGTCTAGCAATTCCGTGTACTGTTCTTTTCAAGGGGCAATCGTGAATATGGCTTTGCTACTTTGTTTTGCCTAGAGATAATAGCACTTGGTTTTTTGAGCATCTCGTGGCTATGTCGAGCCACAAGATGTTGCCAGCGCCTGGATCGTGCTTAAATGAGGTGAGAAGAAAAGCACTCCCATGAATTGCGAGATTAGAGCGGCTTTGTAAAGCTCTGCTTACGTAGCTGAGCGAAGGATCTCCATATCGCCGATAGTCTTCATGTTGTAGTCTGCGACAATTGCTATTTTCTCTTCTACGAGAGGTGAAAGGCTGCGGAGGCAGCCATTTGACCTTACCTCAAAACCTGCGATCTCCTTCACCTGTTTCGGCACCGTTCCTCTTGGCTCTCATCATCTTCCCCGAGAGCCATTTCTCGAAATTGCTGACCTTGTTGTGCCGTCCGTCTGCTCACAAAATAACTCCGTTCGCTGTTCAATTTCATGCCTCTGACAACGGTCTCTGGAGCTGATCAGATACCAACATCTTCCGTGACATTTGTCGGCCTGTAGCATTGGAGCTCGTGACCACTTTTTCAAGTCACCTAAACGTTCGTTTAAAGATTGGCCCTGAGCTGTGCGTACTCTCGCTATGCATCTCGGCGGCGATTGTTATTCACTTTGCGAAGGATCATTTAAGGAGATCGAAGATCAAGATCGAGCATTCGGCGGCTCTTGTAGTCATATCTGACGTGCATACGGACGGTGCACGTGGGGCGGCAGGCACTACCGAGAGCCAAACGCAGGGTCCATCGTGCTTCGATGACGTAGACGGCATTCTGCGGCTTGTATTTGGTACCTGCGTGATCAATATGTCTCTAGAGACCAACGCCTACAAAAGATTTACAGCCTTACCAAGGTCATGTTGCGGCTGTCACAATTGCTTAGCATGAGGCTGAGTGAAACACCATGACTGCTCGATGCCGACCACATGCCGATCGGACTGGGTAGTTGGTGAGAGCCGCAAGCCTCGTGCGGATTCCTGGTCGTTTGGATGTACCGTTCGGGCGTTTTGAGACTGGCGCTGCAGTTGCTTCGCTGGGAAGCGTAGGAAGATCGCGTCATATGCCGAAGGCTGCCCATGGTACCGCCTCGCGCCGCGCATTAGCGTGAATAAGATGAGAAGAGAGCAGGGCTATCTGGAGGTCCACGGTTCTCCATGCTGCAGGCAAGACAACATACAGAGAGGCTGTTGAGGAGGGGCTGCAGCTGCTGAGCAGCCTATCAACGCCTCTTGCAGACACAGGTGCTGCTTGTGCTGGCTTCCCCACGATAAGCATCTGGGGAGCGAAAGGCAGCGCTGGTGCGGTAGACGCTTTGATTGGCTGTGCCGTGCGATGTGCTCAAACAGGGCAATCCGCAATGCGGCGAGTCGGCATGGTATGCAGATAACCATGCGTGCCATCGGCTGCTGCGGTCGTAGAGAAGCAGTTGCCTGTTTGGAAAGGGTATCGCGGACTCGAGCGGCAAATGGGCCTTTGGCGTGGCACAAGGCGCGAATTGCGAGCTCAGGCGTCATGTCATTCGGACGCTCACCACATGACCTGTGCTGTCTAAACCAGCGGGGACGATAACGCCACGAGACAGGCGGTATGCCACCAAAGGCGCGTCAAAGAGACGTACCGCGGGGCTGCGCAGCTGGGTGTTATGGTCAGGTCTGCCGCTGACTCTGGTGGGTTCGAGACATCTTGCGCATGTACTCTTGAACGCGTGCAGGCAGCTCCGCTATCAGCTCCGTGATAAGGAGCAGGAGCTCTAGCGTCGTGAATGACTACGGTCGAACCGCCATACCCATGCAACACGCCTCGGACTGCATCGCAGCTTGGGTCCTCCCTCTCGCTGAGCCCTTTCTCCTCTCTGACTAATTTGTGTTTCTTTCCCGCGTCTCGCTCTTAAGCTCCTGCCACCATCTCCAGGTCGACTCATCGCTAGTCCGACTGCACCTCCGCACCGTTCACCGGCCAACATCCCAGCCAGTCGCGCGCGGCCGCCTACAGCCAGGCAACTCGAAGCCTGCGTCGGTCCCTCCTGCACCGCCTCGCGCAGCCCACACAAGCTCGACAGAGACTCATTAACGGCCTTGCTGCACATCTGGGTGCTCACGCCTCTCAACCGCCTCGCCGCCTCGCCGCCTCGCCGCCTCGCCGCCTAGCACAGCACCTCGACACAGCACCAACCACGACGCAGCTCGCCCAACGCGCCTATCCACTGTCGTCGCCAGCCCATGTGTAACGCCCTCACGGCTACTTTGTACCCACATCTGCGCTGGTAGCTGAGTAGCACTACATACTCTGAGCAGGCGCTGGGCCTTCGCTGGCCGCCAGCACCGCCATCATGGCAGCACCAGCATCGAATGCCTATGCCCCTCGTAGGTCGGCAGCATCGCCGGCCGCGTCAGGCTCCACAGACCAGGTCATCGGCAAGTTCAAGCGCCTGGAACACATCGGCAAGGGAAGCTTTGCTGAGGTATATCGCGGAATACACATTGTACGTCACTTCCGCACCACCGCTCTACATACCCAGTCTATTGCATATCGCGTCATACTTGTTCTGGAATGGCTGCTAACACTCGAATAGGAGAAGAAGGCCTCTGTAGCTATCAAATCGGTCAATATGAACAAGCTTAACAAGAAGCTGAAGGACAACCTTGTGTCCGAGATCTCGATCCTTCGCAGCCTTCACCACCCACACATCGTCTCCCTCATCGACTGCCAGGAAACCCCATCCCGTATGCACATCATCATGGAATTCTGCGAGCTAGGGGATCTGTCAGCATTCATCAAGAAGCGCGCGGACCTTACGAACCACCCCCAGACTCAGCGCATGATCGAGAAGTACCCCAACCCCCCCGTTGGAGGCTTGAACGAAGTCATAGTGAGACATTTTGCCAAACAGATCGCCAGCGCCTTGGAGTTTTTGAGGTCCAAGAACTACATTCATCGCGATCTGAAGCCACAGAATCTCTTGCTGAATCCGTCCTCCCTATATTATTCACAGAGTGGAACTCTAGAACGCATGCCATTGGCTGCCGACGCGAATTCTTTGATACCGGCTCTTGGGATTGAGACGCTTCCTATGCTTAAGATAGCTGATTTCGGGTTTGCCAGGATCCTGCCAACAACGTCACTGGCCGAAACGCTCTGCGGGTCCCCTCTCTACATGGCACCAGAGATCTTACGCTACGAGAAGTACGATGCGAAGGCTGACCTCTGGTCTGTTGGCACCGTTCTGTTCGAGATGGTATCTGCGCGCCCCCCATTCAGGGCAAACAACCATGTCGAGCTTCTGCGGAAGATTGAGGAACGCAAGGACCAGATCAGGTTTCCTGAAGGTCTTGTTGCGAGCCGAGCAATGAAGACGCTTATTCGCGCGTTGCTGAAGCGCAAGCCTACAGAGCGCATGTCATATGAGAGCTTCTTCTCAGATCCAGTGATCCGCGACGAGATCCCCGGTCTTGTCGACGAAGATCTGCCACTGAATATGCAGGCTTCCGAACCAGAACCACCAGTCGAGGCACCGAAACGAGTGCAGAAGATGCCAGTTGAACTAGACCGCCGCACTCCAGAGAGCCCTTACTCGCGATCGCCGAGAGACAGGACTGGCTCTACGGGGACACCACCACTTCGCCCTGCTTCACGGGCCAGTCCAAGCAACCTCTCTGGTACGCCACCTCGCGTTTCGACTACGCGACGCGCGAGCAATACCCCAATCACACCCATCGAGGAGCATGCATCTTCGCCTGCACGAGAACAGCGACGACCGACTCTTCCTAATGCTATGACTGCGCCAGTACGTCCGCCTATGGTACAGGATCCATCGATGGCGATTGGCCATCGTCGTCGCTTCTCAAAGGACGATCCTCCTCCTGTGTCCTCGGGGTTGAAACAGCATCTTGAGCGAGAGCGTTTGCCACCAAAGACAGAGCATGGTGCTATGAGGGATGCGGCTGAGCGAGCTGCGCAGGATACTGCGCTCGACGAAGGCTTTGTCTTTGTCGAGAAGCGTCGCGTAGAGATCGATGCGCTTGCTGACGAAATCGCTGCCAGTCCCCAGACTCAACGGGACCGCATAGTCTCCAGAGATGGTGCGTTGCGACGAAGGGCTACGACCCAGGGATCGCCAACTTCCACTACCGGCGCAACTGTGCCCTCAAGAGCAATATCCATTCAGCAGAAGACGCCAACAGTTATACAGCGCCCTGGTTCTTACGAGCGACGTCGCCAGTATCGCCCCAGCTTCGAGAGTGCCACCTCTGCCCTTTCCAAGGCCATGAATATGGTGAACATCAGAGGTCTTGGTCTTTCGCCGCCAATGATGAAGGGTGTCTCTCCACCCCAAGGGTACGCAGCATTTCCTGTTTATCCCACTGCCCAGAGCAGTCTTCTGCTTGTTGGCGACAGTGGCAAGACAGTGGTCAAGGACGAAGACACCAATTCCGTGAAGAAGATCGAGGAGCTTGCTCAATTGAGCCATGTCATCTACGGCTTCGCAGAAGTTAAATACAAGCAGCTGGTACCTGTTGCGCCAAGCGACCAAGGATTGGGCGTAGGTCCTTCTGGAGTTGCCAGGAAGCCTAGCAGCGACGTTATTGAAGACGACGACGAAGATGATGACTTGACACCCGAGACAATTCTGGTCATCTCCGAAGAGGCCCTGGTTCTGTACGTCAAGTCACTCGCTATGCTCAACAAGGCCATGGACGTGGCTGGGAGCTACTGGAACCGACAGCGTCGTGGCACTTCAACTCCTGAGGCAATGGGCCGTGCAGCTGCAAACTCAGATCGGTTGAACCGTGTTGTATCTTGGACACGCGACAGATTCAATGAGTGCTGCATCAAGTCGGAGATTGTTGCTCGCAAACTTAAGCAAGCACAACAGCAATTGCCGGACGACCACCCGAGCCACCCACACAACTTTTCCGCTGCTTCGGGTTCTGCAACCACAGTTGGTTCAGCTGAAAACATCCTCCTGACCACAGGCGTGACAGCGGAGAAGCTCATGTACGATCGCGCACTGGAGATGAGCAGGACAGCTGCTGTGAATGAGCTGGTCAGTACTGACTTGCCCGGCTGTGACCTGAACTACTGGACTGCTATTCTTATGCTCGAGGCGATTCTTGAGGATGAAGATGAGTCTTCTAGCCGCAAACTTGACGGCGAAGAAATTAATGGGCTAGAGTCTGAGGACCGTCAGTCAATTCAGAAGCGTGAGTCTACTCGCATGGCTGATCGTAGAGATGTACTAACGCAACCAGTCCTCGAGCAGATGAGGGGCCGACACCGAGCACTAAAGAAGAAGCTGGAAATGCAGAAAGCACAGAAGCGCAACTCGATTACGAGCGCGCCATCGCCCTATCCAGCCAGCCGCAGTTCGCCATCCTCCCAAGGCACTGCTCGATAATCTCATTTTGAAAGAAAAATGCATCAGGTCGACACAGCATGACAAGCAAATGGACAGCACTGCATTCAATTGGCGTTTTCGGGTTCCCTGGGGGCGTTATGGCTACAACGCCCCTCATTCACATATTGCTTGTTTTGATTTTGTGGTTTCGGCAATTGTTTACATAAGGTGTTTTGCGGCGCACAAGCAGCATACATCAGCATAGATACCAGGTTGCGCACCTTGCATTTCTCACCACATACGGCGTTTGCTTTTCGGTGGCTTTGGGTACGGTTAGGCGAGGGTACGAGCTTGAGGGTGAACCAGACATGATCAGCACGGAGAAGATGAGTGAGCACTTAGAATGGACGATTGAGATTGAGAGCGAGACTGGAGAGGTGGTCGTACTCTGGGGTGGCACTATACCTAGTGGACATAGCACTGAATTTGATACTGGAATATCCCTATCCAAGAGCTTGGCATGGGCCTTGTTCTCACCTCTCCATTTCCCTACCTACTCACCTCCTCAGCATTATGCTTTAGTGTCAACGTTGTCTGCTTCATTTACTGGCGACCTTCAAACGTGTGCAGCGCAAGGTTCGAGGTGAGGTGTCTGTCGGCCAGGTGAGGTGCATCCACCCATCCCGAAGGCCAAAGATCGGCCCACTTAGGCTCCCCAGATCGCCATTATGCATGGGCCACACCCGGCAGGGGTCTACGATAGGGCTCCCGACAGCCTGCACCTGCAACCCAATCTTGTCTGACGCTTCGTCCGGTCCATCCGTCATGTAAATCGGCTCGCCTAGTATACCTACACACCCTCGCACTGCGCTTTTAATGTTTATTTGACCCGTGGACACCGAAAACACAGCACTCGACCCTGGCATTACCGTTCCCCACTGTATACAATGGGTCTCGGGATCCTCGAAGACAGGCACCTGGACCATGTGCCTGGCAGCGTGTTGGTCCTTGACGACGGCAGCAAGAGACAGGTCGCGCAAGATGCCGCGCGCACCCACCTCAAGTACGACAAGACCGGCAAGATCCTGCTCGTGCCGCAGCCGTCAGACGATCCTAATGATCCGCTGGTGAGTCGCGACCTTAGCCGCAGCCTTGCGCGATGCTATGTGCGAGATGGAAACATGTTGTACTGATGCGGGCTAGAACTGGCCGCTGTGGAAACGCGATCTGATTATCATCATCCTCTCCCTCCTCTCCGTCATCGCAGCTACCCTGTCGCCCCTCCTTGCTGCCAATACCGTCTCGCTCGCCATCCACTTTGAGCGCTCCCTCACTGACATGGCACTGCTGACGGGATACCACCTGCTCGGCGTGGGAATTGCAGGATTCTTGTTTGTGCCCAGCGCGCGTATATGGGGCAAGCGACATCTTTACATTCTTGGTACTGTTATTGTGATATTCAGCTGTATATGGGGCGGCGCAACGGGGCCGCACTACGCTTCGTTCTTGTGGGCACGCATCTTCCAGGGCGTGGGACTCGCACCATTCGAAGCGCTGGTCAACGCTTCCGTGGGTGATCTGTAAGCAGCATCACTACAGCTCTGTACATATATCGCCTAACCTAGCTAGCTACCACGTCCACGAGCGAGGCCTGCGCATGGCACTCTCCAATCTCGCGCTGTTCGGCGGCGCCTTCCTGACTCCTGTCTTCGTGGGCCTGATCGCAGACCGCATCGGTTACCAATGGACCTTCTACTTCGTCGCCATCTTCGCCGCCGCCCTGCTGCCCCTCGTCATCTTCTTCTGCCCTGAGACGGCCTACAAGCGCGAAGCGCGCTTCGACATCGACACGATGGGGAACCTCATCGTGCCCTCGGGCCACGAACTTCGAGACATACCACCACCCCACGGAACGACCTCACTCTCGACCTCATCCGAGCTCGAACGGGGCAGTGAAACAAAAGCAGAACCGCACCCAACAAAAACCCAACCCACCACCTCTCCTCCGCCCCAGAAAGCAACCTTCCTCCAGTCCCTTGCCCTCTTCAACGGCCGCAAAACAGACGAACATTACATCCACCTCCTCTTCCGTCCTTTCCCACTTTTCTTCCACCCCGGCATCCTCTGGGCCTGCCTTGTGCAAGGCGTAATGATCGGCTTCACAGTGCTCATTGGCGTGACCCTCGCCGCCATCTTCCTGGGCCCACCTCTGTGGTTCGGCGAGCTGGAAACAGGCTACATGTACACGGGGGCCTTCATCGGGGCGATCCTGGGGTTTGCTCTGTGCGGGCTGCTGGGGGATAGTAGCGCGAGGCTGCTTACGAAGTGGAATGGCGGCGTCTATGAGCCCGAGTTCAGAATGGTGCTGGTCATCCCGCAGGTGGTGCTGGGCGGGGCAGGGTTGTATGGGTTCGGGTGGACGGCCAACGAGCCGCTGAAGTACGGGTGGTTGTGGCCAGACTTCTTCTTCGCGCTGGTGGTCATGGGTATGGTGTGTGGCGCTGTTGCGTCGGCGCTTTACATTGTTGATGCGCATCGTGCGTCTCTCCCTTTCCTTACACCCACTCTACCCATTACACTACTCGACACTGCACTGCACTCTCCTCTGTCTCTGTTTCTGTCCCTACTGACAATTCACAGGCGACATGTCCGTCGAAGGCTTCACCTGCCTCCTCGTTTTCAAGAACCTCTTCTCCTTCGGCCTGACCTTCAAGGGCTTCGACTGGCTCGTCGAAGCAGACAGTACAAAGACCATGTTCATCGCGCTCGGCTCGGTGCAAGTCGGCATCTGCGCGCTGACGATACCATTGTGTACGTATCCCCTTCTTTACAAAAAACAAACCATCTTCACACACTTCGACATTGAGAATACTCGTTTCTTGAACACGTATGTTGGTTGCATGATTGGCCATGGCTCAGCTGGATATGTAAGACCAGACTCAACTCGACGCTGACTGACGAGAGGACAGATATCCTAGGCAAAAAGAATCGCTCTTTCTTCCACAGACACAACGTCTTCTTCCGCGCCACTGACGCGCTTGCCAATGCCGTGTTGTGCGTTTTTTCCCGCGGCACGCAGGCGTTGGGGTAACTACATTCATGTGCGCGCGAGCGTGGGTCTTCATTCGTGCATTGCTTTGTAGCTCGACTTGGGTTGCAGCACAACGCTGTATATGGTGTAAATAATCGTAATTCCCTCTACCTTTCTTCCACTTGTCCGCCGCGTTCCTTGTGCTGTGCTGTGCTGTGCTGTGCTGTGCTGTGCTGCGCCGTGCCGTGCCATGCCATGCCATGCCATGCCATCCTGCTCTTGACGTGCCGCGCGTGCATAGGTTGTGCACGTATACTACCGCGTAGCCGTGTATAGTGCGGGTGTGTGTAAATCGCTCAGGGAGATAGCGGCAGCTACGAAACCGAAATGCTAATAATCTTGATATCCTCCTCGGGTTTCTCCTTGTAGCACTTTGCGTTCTCGATGCGGTGGACGACGTCCATGCCCTGCACCGCGCGGCCGAAGATGGTGTGTTTGCCGTCGAGCCAGGGCTGTCGTTCTACGTATTAGCATTCTTTCAGCACCTCAGACAGAGACAAAACAAAAATCAACGTACCGTCTTCTCCGTGGTGATGAAGAACTGGCTCGCGTTCGTCCCCGGCCCCGCATTCGCCATACTCAGCGTATACGGCTTATCGTGCCTCAGCGCACTGAACTCGTCCGCAAAGTCCTTTCCCCAGATGGACTCGCCGCCCGTGCCGTCGCCCAGCGGGTCGCCCGTCTGGATCATGAATTTACGGATCACGCGGTGGAAAATCACGCCATTGTAGTACCCATTGCGGGCGTGCGTGACGAAGTTCTCCACGGCCTTGGGTGCCGCGTCAGGGAAGAGGCGGAGCGAGATATCGCCGTAGGTCGTGTGCAAGGTGGCAGTGGTGCCTGTTGCGACCTGGGCGTCTTGGTCTGCTTGTTTTGCGCGCGCGGCGTCGCGGGGTTTCTCGTTCTGGACATCACGGTCCTTGGAGGTGTTGGTGTCGTTGGTGTACATGTAGAAGCGCACTTTGCCGCTGCCGGTGCTGACGAGCATTGCGTCGCGGGCTTCGGCTTCCTGGAGGAGGGGGTTCTCGGATGCTGCCATTTCGACGGTTGTGACGCGCTTCTTGTCTGGTTGGCCCTGGTACAGACTCACCCAGAGACTGCGCAGGGGCTCTTCGCGCCCGTAGAGCTTGACCAGCTTGTTGGTCAGTGTGTTCAGGACTTTAATGCCGTACATGGAGCCGTAGAGGATGAAATTGCCTGTCTCGTCGAAGATGACGTTCTGCCGTGGGCGCAGCTGGGGCGTGTCGAGATCTCGCTCAATGCCTAGGCGGCGCCCAAATTCGATGTCCTCGAGAGCCTGCACAGCGGTCCCAGCTTGCTGCATGGAGGTGATTGTCTCGACGGATTCGTCGTATGTACGGTGTAGCTTGCCGGTGGGGAAGTCGAAGATGCGGATCTTGCGGTCAGGGAAGGAGAGAGTTGCAAACTGATGCCCTGTAGGGGATATTGTGAGCGTCGAGGGTACACATTTTGCCTTCTTGAATTCGAAAAGATTGGTAGCAGACTTCATTGAGAAGACGTTGTCGGGTTTCGAAAAGTCCCCAGAAGGCTGCCAGTACTCCACCATGCCGCCTTGATCCACACTGACCACACAGTCGTATGCGTTGTTGTACGCCATGATGGTCACAGGCGCACGGTGGATACTCTTTAGGGTGTGAAGTGGCTCCAAGTTCTCGCCTCGACCATCATATATCCGAACCCAAGCATTATCTTCCGAGCTCACAGCGAGCTGCGGGAAGCTTGCGCCGCGACCATGCACCCAGCACACAGCGCGCGGGCTGTAATCCAAGCTCAACATGGCAAGCAGGTCGAAAGTGACAACATCAAAGATCTTGACCGTGTTGTCGGACCCAGCAGTCGCGAAGCTACGTCCATCTGCGCTGACGTTGACCGACCGTATCTCGCCCGTATGCGCCTTGAACTCTTTCACAAACTCTATCCCGCCGAAGTCTTTCTTCCAGAACTTGACGACACCATCGATGGAGCTTGTTATGAGGAAGTCGGTGTACGGAGTAAAGGTGGTAAAGCACAATTGGTCTCGGTGCATCAGCGACTTGGAGTAGCGTTGTGCGGCGGGCAGCGCAGCAATGTACAGCTTTTCATACGGAAGCTTGCGCTTCTTCTTCTTGGGTGCAGACGAGGGGAGAGCAGGGCCGAAGTCGTCGTCGTCCGAGGAAGAGTCGTCTGTTCGTGTTAGACGTCCTGCGCGTGAGGCTTGCGACATGTACCTACCGTCGTCTGCTTGCGCAGCAGGTTGCTTCATAACCTGATCTTCGGCCTCCATCTCCGCACGGGAGCGCTTGGATTTGCTAGGCGACTCTGATCCATCGGAAGCCATGACTAAGAAACGCGTGTTGGGTGATGCTTGTTGGTGCATGGGCACTCCCGCGGCGCAAAAGTTGAAGTTCGTCAGAGGCCGCCCGAGCACGCGCGCTCTCACGTGTCAAGAATACCGCAGACCAGAGGTCGCTTTGACCGTGGCAACTTACGAAAGCGAGTATTGTATGAAATCACAAGAATCACGAGATGGAACGTGAGTGATGTCAGAACAGATGCCGGAATGGTATTGGTATCTAAATGCAAGACGCCGCTCCAATGCAAGAAAGTCGCTTTTTACTCCTCGTCGTCTTCCTCGTCGTCCTCGACGTTCTGATGAAGAGACTTTCTCGACACCTCGAAAACGTATATGCCGTTCTTTACCTTGGCTGACATCCACCTTGCTAGTCTGGGCTCCTTGCCTACTGCGGCAACTACACACAGCCCATCCTTCCCTCTGTCGCCACGTTCTTGCACTGACAGACCATTTACTATGCCACGGATGAGAATGCCATCCTCGCCCTCCTCTTCTGGGACCCGGCCAATCTTCCCAATTGGCTCAATGGTGCGCTTGTCAGCACCTACTCGCCATGCTCGTATCCAGCCATCCCAACTCGCTGTGAGGATGAGATCGGCATACGGTACTGTTGCCAGAGCGGTAACGTATCTTGGTAGGCGAGGCCCTTTCTTTGCTGAGGTCGCGGCGTCGTGGTTGGCTGACATGTCCTCGGCTGGCAGCGCTGGGTCCCGACCATGGACGAGCGGGTAAGTGAATAGAGGCTTCTTTCTCTGTACTGACCAGAGAGAGAGTGCGCCACTGTCTGATGCTGTGACAAACATGCTAGCGTCGAGCAGGGCAATGCAGTCGATGGAGCCTTCTGCGTACGCAATGGGTGCATCATCATCCTCCCCGCCGTTGACTTGCTTTTCTTCCTTGTCATCAAGATAGGAGACGTCCTTTCCAAAGCGACCCTTGCGCAGCTTCTCAAGACCCTTCTGTCTTGCTGTGCCACCGCCGTGGAAGACGAGCTGGTTCTCCTCTACGACCTTCCATAACCTTGCTGTGCGATCGCGCGCGCCGACACTGACACATGTCTCTTGATTCACCTCGACCCCGCCGGCAATGCCAATGACCGCGTCCTGGTGTCCGACCAGTGTCTCGATGTAAGCAGACTCGGGCGCACTCCAGACAATGACGGCGCGATCTGCTCCTCCGGAAAACAACTGCTCAGTGCCTCTCCTGAAGGACAAGGACAGGACAGCATCTCGATGCCGTGTGAACAGCTTGCGCGGGGTAAGGGTGTCTGCATCCCAAATGATCAGGCGTGCGTGCTTGTCGCCAGTTGCGAGGTATTTTCCAGAATCGGATACAGCGATGGATACAATCTCACCCGTGTGGCCCAGGTAGTCTCTGTCGCCCTTCTTGTTCTTGTCGCCCTTTCTCCAGAACAGCTTCTTGGGCGTCCTTCGTGGGGATATGTTGGAGGGGCGTTCTGGGTCGGCAGCGTACGACTTGGGATCTGCAATCTCCCACTTCTCCACCACGAGGTCCTTGCTAACTGTCCATGCGTAAGGTAGCTTGACGGCGCATCCAGTTATAGCCTTGGGTAGCCCAGAGTGCCCAAACACGTGTGATGCTGCATCGAAGTCCAGCTTTTCTGCTATGTTCCGGTAGATCTTGCCCTTATTCTCTGCAACGTCCTCCTTCAGCCTCTCTGCGATCAGGTCCTTGTCAATCTGCGCTGCGTCCCAGCCGACCTCCTCCTCGACCTCGCCGCGGATGTTGTCGAGGTAGCGCTGTGCGAGCCTCAGGCGCTTCTCTGCCGCCGTCTCGTCCTCGTCGTCTGACGTCTCCGACTCATCCTCGTTCTCATCGAAGACATTGGCGCGCTCGCCGTCCGAGCTCTCGCTCTCGGTAATCGAGTCCTCACGCTCGGTGCGGGCGGGCGCTCTCGACTGCGAGGCGGCAGGATTTCGCTTTCGAGGGACAGTCGAGTTGGCGTCGGGCCGCTTGCGCTTGCGCTGCGAGGCAGGCGTGGTGAAGAAGGACGACATGGCGGTGGCTGTGACGGTGGGCCAGCTGCAACAAAAAGTTGAAGGATAATTCTAAATTCTGCCAGACTCGCCGACCGCCGACCTACCGGTACGTCGCGCCGCGCTTGGGCCAAGCTACCTTACGCCTTCCCGCTCGAAGCTTCCAACAGCAACACCACACCGACCCCGACAACTGTATCGACCTCTTACTCGGCACTCCGTATCCGTATCCGCTGCCTCGCCCAAGTCTAGTCTGCCCTTATCCTGTCTTTGCCCGGCAGGCAAACGCAGTGCTTACACGACACCACCGCTAGAGCTCGCCTCTCCGGCCGCCGTCCGCCGTCCACGACCCATCACATCACCACACCGTCACTATGAGCAGCGATCCAGAGCGCGAGCACGCCCTCGAGGCCTACAAGGGCAAGCTGCTGGAGTCGCGCGAGTGGGAGGCCAAGCTCAAGAACCTGCGGTTAGAGATCAAGGGCCTGCAGCGCGACTTCGACGTATCAGAGGAGAACATCAAAGCCCTGCAGAGCGTGGGCCAGATAATAGGAGAGGTATTGAAGCAGCTGGATGAGGAGCGATGTATGTGTGCCTCAGTGTCGTGATACGAGCAAGTGCTAACGGCTGCAGTCATTGTCAAGGCATCGTCAGGGCCCCGCTACGTCGTAGGATGCCGGTCCAAGGTCGACAAGGCCAAGCTCAAGCAAGGCACTCGAGTAGCCCTCGACATGACCACACTCACCATCATGCGTATGCTGCCCCGCGAAGTCGACCCGCTCGTCTACAACATGTCGCTGGAGGACCCCGGTCAGGTTAGCTTCGGCGGTATTGGTGGTCTGAACGAGCAGATCCGCGAACTGCGGGAGGTTATCGAATTGCCGCTGAAGAACCCAGAGCTGTTCCTGAGAGTTGGCATCAAGCCGCCCAAGGGTGTCCTGCTATACGGGCCGCCTGGTACCGGAAAGACACTGTTGGCGCGTGCTGTGGCGAGCAGTCTGGAGACAAACTTCCTCAAGGTCGTCTCGTCCGCCATCGTCGACAAGTACATTGGAGAGTCAGCGCGTCTCATCCGCGAGATGTTCGGCTACGCAAAGGAGCACGAGCCCTGTATCATCTTCATGGACGAGATCGACGCCATCGGTGGACGACGATTTTCCGAGGGCACATCAGCCGATCGTGAGATCCAGCGTACGCTGATGGAGCTGCTGAACCAGCTGGACGGTTTCGACTATCTCGGACAGACCAAGATTATCATGGCCACAAACCGACCCGACACACTCGACCCCGCCTTGCTGCGTGCCGGACGTCTCGACCGTAAGATCGAAATCTCGCTACCCAACGAGGTCGGCCGTCTGGAAATCCTGAAGATCCATTCCGCCAGCGTACAGACAGACGGGGAAATCGATTTCGAGAGCATTGTCAAGATGAGTGACGGCTTCAACGGTGCAGATCTGCGAAACGTCGTCACAGAAGCGTGAGTCTCCCCCACCACAAAAGTCTTCATTATTCTTATTGATACTAACAATCTTTTAGCGGCCTCTTTGCCATCAAGGACTACCGAGATTCAATCAACCAGGACGACTTCAACAAGGCCGTACGCAAGATGGCCGAGTCGAAGAAGCTGGAAGGCAAGCTGGACTACCAGAAGTTGTAGAGCAGAGGGAGCGGGTAAGGGAACGAGAGCCTATTGCTGGCCCGGCATGATAGCACGAGCATTCAGCACGATCTTCATGTACGATAATACGACGCGCTGGTAGCAGATCAATGACTCTGCGTCCACACATGACATTTCTGTTCGTCCCGTCTCGTCGAGTTTATGATTTCAAACAGTCGATACGCGTGCTTGTAGTGCTCACACGAGCCCATCTAGGTATCATTCTCCAACCCAAAGGAAATGAAACGAAACGAAATCGACATGCCGCTTCCCTTTTCATCGCCTCTATCCAAACCCTCACATCCCTCGCACGCTTCACACGCACACTCCCAGATGAGCTATTGCCTGAGACGCGGGATGGCAGCCAGTCAGTTTCCTGTGATAGTAAACCTTGTTCTACCGGCCATAACGGCAATCTGTCCACAAGGTTCATGCTGGCGTCGTTGGCAACGATGAAACCCAGATTTCGCCATGTAATGTGGTTCTTGTTTTCTCCATGTGCTATATCGGCAACCCCCTTGCAGCATCTGGCCTAGCGGCCTACCTAGTCTCAAAGGCGCGGCATAGTTTCCGAAAGAACGGTCCCAGGTTGTGCTCCTATTTGTTAATTTGCTTTCTTGGCTTAGGTGCCTTCATCGGGAACGACCCAATCATAGTACTCTTCACTTCCTACATGACTAGGGCTTCACAAAATACCGTTTACCCAAGGGTCTACAGTTCTTTTCATTTCGTCATCTCCAATCTTGCTACTGGGCTTCTGGCTCCATTTTACTTGACAGACTTGGTGCCTGCTGGCACGTTCGAGGTCAGATACATTGACTACACAAGCAACATGGCTGTGCCGACGATTTTCACAGCACTTCTCCTATTGTGGAAAGTGGCCAGAACACATCACCAACGTTCGAAGCATTGCCTGTGGTTCCGTCGGCTCAGATAATCAAGTCTAGGCGCCTCTACTTTATCGCAGAGAGCACGCCTAGCAAGCATCGCGAAGACAAAGCTGACATGGAGCCCTTGAAAAGAGGAAGTAAAGACAAAGACGAGATTTTAAACGGCTGTAGTAGCCTCTGCAACGCTGGACCATGTCAACGCCTGGACGCATGTACGAGTGGAAACAGCTCAGCATTTGAGTCTTGTCAATGGTCGCCCAGTAGAGACGGAAGACTCTTCAGAAAATTAAATGCATTTGACTCCCGGGATTTATACGTGTGATGCTTCCCATCGTGACTGCTGCGATAATTGTCGCCAGCTCAGTCCTTGCTGGCCGGGTGTATATAGTTCGAGGTGAGATACCCTATAACGGTAAACACAACCATTTTGGGACTGTGAATACATATGAGCCATTTCAATTGTCCACCAGTCTGTCTACACGTTTATCTTGAGCCTCACACAAACAAGTCTATCTAGGTATCATTCTGCAAACCAAACAAATCAACACCCAGCTCAACATTCACCCCAAAATCCACATTCCCATGCCCTCCCCATCCAGCTTTCTCTTCCTCACATCCTTTTCTCAACCCTCACACGCTCTCTCCCGTCTCAAACCCCGGCGCCTTCCTCCCCCAACGAACAGCCTGCGCATAGAATTCCAACACACCGTCCACGTCTCCCCTACCCTTGCCATACTCCGCACGCATCTTCTCCAGCCCTCTGCCGGCTCCCTTCTCTTTGCTTCCCAACCACACACACTCCCCGCCTACACCTATGCGCCGTCGCATCGCAGCACTGTACTCGATCGCATGCCGTACGGTTTTGCGATCTAAATCTTTTGCTTTCAGCGCGCTGTAGGCTTGTAGGTTGAGCAGGACGGCAAGGTCAAGCGGGTGAGCGAGAGAAATGTGCGGGAACTCAGGCAGGTCGGTTGTGATGACCACTGGAGCAGCAGGGTAAGACGATGTGGGGCGTTTGCTGCTGGCGAGGCTGGAGGTCGATGAGGAGGAAGGGGTTTGGGCGTGGTGCGCCAGCGCGGTTTCGAGCGCGCTATGCAAGTACGAGATGTGGTTTTTATTTTCTTGCGAGGAAAGTAGCAGGGAGGATTCGATGCAGCGGGCAAGCGGGGCCCAGACGGGCATTGTGCCGCTTGATGTTGGTGGGATGAGCGTTTTCAGTGTGAAAAGGTGCGCGGCAGCCCATGCGGAGGTGGGGTTAAAGTCGGCAGTGAGGAGTTTTCCTTTCTGAGCGGGAGAGGCGAGGAAGAAGGCGCGGATGGAGCGGTGGGTATAGGTCACTTTGAGGAGAGAGAGGTCGTCAATGAGGGAGGAAGGAGTGCGTAGATCTGGATCCTGCACGTCGAAGATGGAAAATAGGTTTCTGCACTTGTAGGTTAGGATCTGGCGCAGGGCATCTATGCGCTGGGTAACTTCAGCGGTCTTGAGTGGCTGGCGGTGCGCCGTAATGCTGCTTTTTTCGTCACTGCTCAGAGCGAAAGAGAGGGGAAGGAGGCTGGGATAGCCGTGGGCTTCGACCAGGACGCTGAGCTTCCAGGCCTGTTCAAGATCTGTAGGCTCGAAGTTGCTCATGATGTGGGAGAGCAGCTCGTCGAGGTCGGAGGGGAGGACCTCGGCGCGGTTTTGGAGCGTCGTGAAGTTGTCGTTGCCAGTGAGCTCTTGCAGCAGGAAACGGGTAGCGAGGATGCCCCAGAGAAAGATTCCGCATGAACTCTCGGAAAGCATAGCGACGATGTCAGTTTCCTCGGGTACGACTGCGTTTCCACGGAGTTTCGCGAGCGACTCATCTTGGCTGAAGTTGTGCAGGATGTAGGCGTGAACATCTCCAGTGGTGTGATCGTCCACCCATAGTCTTGGGCGCTTCTCAAACGCTTCTTGAAATCCTGGTGACGGGCGACTGGAGACCAGAACTTTTACGTTATCTCTCTTGCTGGCATTGACAAGTAGAGTAACGATATCTACAAGGTCTCCAGCTTCGTCTGATTCATCGAGACCATCGACCATGAATAGGAATTTCGTGTTTGCGTCCGATATCATGATCTCAAAAGCGCGGCGCAGCTCGGCGAGAGAGAGTGTGTCGAGGCCGCCGCCGTACGTTTGGAATTGCTCCCATCGATCGGCGAAAAGAGTCTGTACGATTCCCATGTCCTGCTCTAAGGGCCCATAGATCATATCCTGCAACGACTCGTAGAGTACTGACCGCAGTAGTCCAAGCCCGGACCTCTGCAACTCTGTCCCGCAATTCCAGAAGAAGAATCCAGAAGTGATCCCCGGTGCATGGCCTGACCAAGCTTCCAGATAATCGAAGATTCGGTCGTTCCGGAATAGATGTCTCATCAGAGTCGTTTTCCCCGCGCCAGGTCTGCCAGTGATCCAGAAAAGATTCTCTCCCCTTTGATTGCCCAGCCATTCTAGTACGCCTCCTTCATCTGTCTGCAGGTCATCAAACACCCACTCCAGCGTCCCCTCGTGCGGCTTGGAAACAGAATGCAGTCTGTGGTCCAACTCTTCAAAGCGCATTTTCTCAAAGATTTGCTCGCAGAAATGCGCCTCATTCGCCGTGGAGATCAGTAAATCAACTTGCTTCGAAAACTCCTCCACATGCTTCTTGTTCTTCGGTTTCCACTCGTTAGCATGCACGGCATCCAGCGCCTCATTCTGCCAGCGCTCCCAATGCGGCATCAGCCTCAGCTCCTCGCTGAACACAGGGAGTCCTGTTTCGGCGGATTGATCGAGATACTGTCTGCACCCTGTCAGCCGCCGTTTTTAACCCCCTTGAATTCAAACCTACCTCAGCGCCAGCAACAGCGCAACATCGACTTCTCTTCGAATAGCGCGGAGTTTCTTCTTCAACCCCGTCACGTCCCGCTCTTTCCAGACACCATTGCACAGCGCCTCGCGCGCGGTGCTCCATCGCGGATCGCCGAAACTGCCCTTCGCCTGCGAGGTGATGAGCGCTTCAATAAGCGGACCGGTCAACTCCTTCGTTTCTTCACTGATCTTGAGGAGCTGCTGCGCCGGCTCGCTGAGCTTGGACTTGCTGCCATCGCTCAGCCTTTTGAGTTCCGAGTTCTCAATTGCATCGGTCAGCCGAAACAGGTTATCCACGATCTTCTGCAGGACCTGGGCATTTTCCACTACTGGTGTTAATTCTGGGTCGTTGGGCTGGAAGATAGTGTTTTGCTTCTGCAAACACTTGATCGCAAAGTCGACGATGAGGAGGAGCGCTGATGCCAGCCCTACCGCTGGAATCGGTCGGTGGGTCATGGTGTTGGCGGGGCCACCATCAAGGCACGGCGAAATGCAAACGGTGCGTAAAGAACAAATGGCAGCAACGACCACCGCCTGCGCCGCTATGAATAAGGGAGGTGAAGCCTGTAACTCGAATCTAAGCGAATCGGTGTCCGTCTCATGTTTAGCGCAAGTCCATGTCCGAACACAGTATTGAAACTTGGCGCACAGTGTGCTATTTTGGCAGGTGGGGGCCCTGATCTTTTGGACTTACGCGTTCCATGTCATCGGCAGGGAAAGGGGGTCTTTCACGATTTCAAGGGTCACGCAGCATGGGCTTGCAAGGTTTGACAGACGAGATGCACACTGGTATGGATGGTATTTATCGCCAAGGCTATGCACGACAGTAATCGGAACAAACCAACACCGGTTTCTTGCGAACGTGTCCACTACATCGTCTGCCCTTCGAAGTATGGCCTGAATCTAGGCGCTGTCTCCAGGCCACATTGCTGAACAGCCTCATAACAAGACATGAGAAGAGTAGGGAACTTAGTAGTCCAGTACCTCAGATATCCATGTGGTAACGGACCGACCTTAGCTTTCACGTTCTCGTCCATGTCCTCGTAATGATTCTTCTTGTTCCTGAGCGCTCGAAGTAAATCCAAGATCCGGTCACCGGTGTACTTGCGTTGCTTGCCAAGTGAGTTGATGAAGGCCGTGTCAAGCTTCGCAAGGAAATTCATCCTCTTGTCCAAAATTTCCTCAGCCCAATCTTCGAGAATATTGAGGTGATGAGAAGGTGGGTCTCGCGGCTCGCGCTCCCAATGATCTGAACAGTCACAGAGGAAGTTGAGACGTTTCTCTGCCGACCAGAAGAATGGGTGATTCATGACCTGCAGAGCGGTGGGACGATCTTCAGGACGAGTCTTCAACATCCACTGAATAAGCCAGTAGGGTTCCTCAGAGTCGTCGCCCAGACGAAGGCCTTCGAGATTGGCCTTCTCTTTCTTGATGTTGTACTCACGCATTTGCATCCAACCTTCTTCATCGTCGAAGGGATGACAGCCGTTGGTAAGCACATAGTAGAAAACACAGCCTAGAGAGAAGATGTCAACAGCGCGCTTGACACCCTGCGCGACTGGATCGGTCGAGGTAGAAGAGTCGCGCGAGTAGCCAGTTGAGCTGCCCCTGTCCACGTCTCTTGGCTGCGAGATCAACTCAGGAGCCTTCCACCCAACTGTACCCGCATTGCCAGTCGTGCCAATAAGAGTGCTCACGTTGTCTGGCAGAGTCTTACAAAGACCAAAATCGGAGATCACCAGACGCGGGCCCTTGTTCTGGGTCCGCTGTGGGTAGGCAATGAGAATGTTTTGAGGCTTGATATCGCGATGGATGATCCTCAGACTGTGGAGGTGGTTCAGACCATTGGCCAGCTGGTACAGGGTGCGTGGAACATCCCTGTTGATCTCATTGACAAGACGTCGTTGAGCGTCAGTGAGATCCTCACCAGGCCTGCCATCTCTGAAGAGGTCAAAGAGACTGGCTTGGCACATCTCGACAGCGATGTATAAGAAGTTCTCGTCCTTCTCGTCATCGAAGTAGCGGATGACGTTGGGATGGAGATCACTCTCTTGGAGAAGTTTGACTTCCTGCTCAGCCAGCCCAAAGTATTGAGGTAGCATACGCTTGATGGCAACATCGCGGTCCTAAATAACTCATTAGCTCGGATCACCATAGCGCAACAGTCACGTTTCTTACATTCCACTTGCCCTCGAAGACAAAGGTACCGCCACTGCCATTGCCTAGGAGTTTATCTTGATCGATGGTAAGCTTACCGATCCTCTTAATGTTCGATACGTCCTGCATGTCATCACCGTTCAAAGTGACTTCATCTGGATGGAGGGTTGGTAAAGGATCGAGCTTTTTGGCAGCATCAACGATGCGATCGACATCATCCTCGTCTTTTTGCTGATTCTTGTTGAGCTTGCGACCACCACGCTTGCCCCTGTGCGTCTTCTTCTTCTTTGTCGGAGTGGCGGTGGCGGCGTTAGCATCATGCGAAGTGCCGTCGGTGTTGTTAGTGGCAGAAGTAATCTTTTCAGCTGGAACTGGTGTTGCTTCATCCGAGTCACCCTCGGTTGGAGACGACTGGTCAATGGTTGTAGTCCTTGAAAGAGGTTCAAGGTCTGCCTCGTCATCCTCGGGAATGTCAAAAGTCACGACCTTCTTTTCTCTCGCTTCGGGGGTGACAGGAACTTCAGCAATGGCTTCCGGTACAGGCTCTGGATTGCTCACAGCCTCGGCGGGCGGCTCTTCGGCAGCCGAAGCCTCTACTGTCCTGTCCTTGGGATCAATGATGGGCTTCATCTCGACTTCGACAGCAGGTTGGGCTTCTGCTTGTGGGTCGGGGTTGAGTTCTTCTTGCTCCTCTGTCTTGACCTCCGGTTCTGGGGAAGAAGGAATGGGAATCGAGATGGGCGCCTCCTTGACTTTGCGAGCTTCGGTTGACTTGACGAAGAGGCTCACAAGTTTGTCGAGCTGCGGAGGATACTTCATAACCGAAACGGTACCAGCCATAACCACAAAACAAAGCAGTATCGTGTATACTGCAGCCGCTCTTGTCTCTATCATCGTCTCTGCTCGAGGCGGCGGGTCGATTGTCGGTCTTTCCATTGGCGACGTTTCTGGTGGTCGAGAGATGGGCTGGCCCTCTTCAACATGATAGGCTGTAGGGGCCGCAATTGACAAGTATCGTGACGGGGTCTCTAGCCTTTGATCGAGCTTGTGCACACCTACAAGACTCTTGCGGTCCGGAAGAGTGTGAGGGCCGTCCCAGTCGAGCAGGTCGTTCTGCATATAGCAAGCGGCTTCTGGAGCACCATCTATTACCACAGGATAATTCTGCTCCGACAACGCATACCAAGCTCCGTTGTCAGTTGTATTCAACCAGACATGCTTGGACATCTCGTCTGACCCCACCTTCCCAACTGGCTGGGGCAGCAAGATCAGCGCAGGCTCCGGAGAGTCGTCGTTTGTAGGCCTTGCAACATCAAACACTCGTGCTACCGGGTAGGGTAGCTCTTGCTTGAAGACGGGTTTGAGACGAGACTTGCCAAGTCGATTGTGGTCGAGGGCGATGACTTCTCCGTTGTACCTGCTGTAGATATATTGGTTGTCCATAGTAGCTGAATACTGCATCTGCAGGTCACGGTCGCGGTTGTTTGGTGCCCATTCAGCATACTTGATGGTGCAGATGTGCTCGTTCGTCTGCTTGTTGTGGATGCTGATCGTGTACTGCGTCTGTCCCAGGTTGATGGACCCAGAGCACTCTCGCTCGTGTGCGTGGAAGTAGTCTCTGCTCTTTGGTGCACAGCTCTCGTCGTCAACTGAATATGTTCCAGTAGGGCTGAAGCTCTTTTTGATCTTGCCAGAGGCTGCCTCGACAACAAGCATGAAGGTGGATTTCTCGACGTTGTAGACGACTGGAAGTGCAGGGTCTTCGCTAGAGTATGGAGCCATGTTGGCAAGCTGCTTGACAGTCATGCCAAGCCTGTGGAGAGCTGGGTACGGTCCAGGGGTGAGGAAGTAGAGCGCTCCATCTTCTTTGGGCTCGACGATCCAAACAAAAGGCTGGTCCTGAAGCGTGCCAGAGCCGCCAGAAATATTGTAGATGGTCTCGAGCATGGGCTGGCCGGTCAGCTCCCATATCTCCTGCCCTGTATATCGATCTCGTGCGTGGATGCGGCCGTCGACGGTCGCCAAGAGAACAAAGTCCTCAACTTCCCAGTCCTGCAAGGAACGCGCACTCGGTGCAAGGGCACCTGTGGCTGCGTTGACGGCAGAGGGGGCTCTGACAGCGGAGACCGCTGGAGCCGAGGAGACATGTGTTGCTAGGGCGCTCTCATCCGGGGCGAATACGGGGGAGTCGGGTCGATGCCGGGCGACGTGGGCCGCGCTCTCCTGCGAATGCGTGGACTTTCCGTGGTTGGGGTGGATTTTGTGTGCGAGCACACTGCGGGGCGGCTGTTGCTGCTGCTGAGCGACCGCGAGGAGCGAGGGTCCAAGGATGACGATCGCAAGGAGCGTCGTAAGCGTGAGGCCAGCACCCGGCGGCCGGCGCGGGCGAGGCATGGTGGATGGGCGGCGTCTACGATGCGGGCGGCGATGCCTGAGGCCGACTGTTGCGATGGAGGAGATGGGGCATCAGTGGGCGAGGGATGGGGTGATAGAAGTCAGATTTCTTGAAACCTCGTTAAGGCCGGTGGGGGAGCTGGGCGTGCGATGTGCGCCTCCCGGAGCGTTAGAGGAGGGCTAAGCGGGAACCCAGATTTAGAACCCCGCAGCGCTAACAGCTGTGTAAGGCTGAGTGTCGTTGCCCGACGCCTGTAAGGATAGAGTGTCAAATGTCAAATGTGATAGCAGAACAAGAGAGAGATTGGATTGCTGAAAAGGCTCGAGGTAAACCGTCTCTGCGTGCGCTCTACTATGTGTGACAGTGGTGGCTCCAATGATTGCGCCGGTCCAGGCCTTTTCCTCCTCAAGAACGTGAAAAGGGAGCATTGGGCCATTACCACCGAGCCGGCCGTATTCTATGTCGGCCCTGCATTGACTGCAGCTTCTCCTGCATTGGGCTCGCGTTATTGCCACTGTCTTGCACGTGTCCGCCGCGCCTCTCCTGGCTATGGCGCAGCACTACTAGCTCACCACGGACGGTGCGTCTCTCTTGTCTGCATAGAAGGGCTCAGCCTCATCTTCATTTTGATGTCACAACGCAAAAGCAGAAATACCTTGACATGAAGCTCAACGTCAGATCTCCAGTCCGGGACTGTACAGGAAGTCCTTGCATGCACCACACGACAACGGCAAGGCGGTTTTGTGCATCAAACACCGGGCCCACCAGCACCACTAGTTCGACGTGTTTCGTACGCTCTCGATCACCGAACTCGCTGTCTAGGTTTCGGGCGCGGCAACAGCCTTTCGGTCATATCCCGAGTGTTTGTACAGTAGTAAAGCTTTATCTGCTTAGGCGCAGGCCAATGGTCAGAGTTGTTCTTGCACTGTTTTACAAGTTTGACCGCTTTTACTAATCCCCTGCAGCTTTGCTTCGTGTCTGTCTAGCGGTAAAAGTATCGAGCGAGATGCATCTGCAAGGTCTGCGACCGTTGAAACACAATTATCCTGCGCCCAGTCGGTTGCCTGTGGACGTCATGTCTGAGTTTTATCGTATCCCTTGCAACAGCATGTCTTCACGTGTCATGATCTCTCATGAAGGTTACGCATTAACTCCGTATCACTGTCTTTGACTGCATGAATTTGGTTCGTGATATACACTTCGTCTAAGCCATTACTGTATCATGCTTGTCCTCGCGAATTGTACCGCAAGCTTACATGCGCTCGCGGCGACGAGGAGCTGACCGGATAATGTTATCAACACGCAAGAGCAGCTCCGCGGCTTCTGATGCCGACGAGACGACCGCGCGCTTGAGCTTGTAGCTCTCAATGACACCCAATTCGCGCATATCTGCAACTCCACCGCTGGGCGACAGCAAATCGAGCCCAGAGCTGGTGAGACCCGAGTAGACTGCCTTTCGGAGTCGTGTAACGAGGTCACTGGAGTCAAGACCAGCGTTGTCGGCCAGGATGGTAGGCAGCTGTTGTAGTGCGCGGCCGAAAGACTCAACAGCGATAGCCTTCTTGCCCTCTACGTTCTGTGCAGCCTCAGCAACAGCCTTGGCCATGTTCATCTCCGCACATCCACCGCCGAGTGTTGTCCTGGGCTCCTTGACTGTCTGTGACAGAACCGCAAGGGCATCGTGTAACGATCGCTCAGCCTCATCGAGAAGCTGCTCGGTAGCACCACGGAGCACAACAGTGCATGCCCTGCCTGCCTTGACACCAGAGAATCTGATGAGTGTGTCCTCGCCGATGATAACCTCCTCAATAAGATCGCACTCGCCAATCTTGACCTGGTCGGGATGATCGAAGGTCGATGTGATCTCTCCGCCAGTGACCAATGCCAATCGCTCGACACCGTCGAAGTCTGCGTGCTCGATGGAGCAGATGCCGGCATCTGCGAAGAGTTGCTCCGGCCAGTTGTAGATCAACTGTCGATTGACAAAGCAATTAATGCCGTGTGCCTTGATGCGCTCGACCTTTGCCTTCATCTTCTCGCGCTCTGCCTTCTCCAGTTCGGCCAGCTTGCCTGTCGAGTCAACCTTCACCCTGGCGCCGAAGATCTTGATCTTGTCTGTGTCCATTGATGTGTTCGCAACCAGGATCTTAGCATTCTCTATCCTCTTGGGCTGGTTTACGCCAAACTTCTTGTCGAGAATGAAGCCATCGTCAAGGTACGAGTCCTTGAGCTTTCCTCCCGCCTTCTTGATAATCTGAATGTGTGTGAGGTCAGTCGAGCCGCCAAGCTTGAGGACAGCATCGACTGCGAGCTTGGAGAACTGGTCGCGATCCTGGCTCAGCACCTTGGAGCTCAGTGTTGTGCGTGCAATCGCTTCCAGGTCCCTCCTGAAGGCCTGCTCGTCCTTGCTGTTGTTTGTCGCAATCTTCTCCAAAGCAGTCAGCGCAGCGCGGCTAGCTATCCTGTAGCCCTCGATGATTGTCTGTGGGTGGATCTTTTGATCAACAAGCTTTTCGGCCTCGCGGAGGAGCTCTGCGGCGAGCACAGTAACCGATGTTGTGCCGTCACCGACTTCGTCATCCTGGACTTTCGAGATGTTGACCAGTACTTTTGCGGCGGCGTTGTCCAGGGCGATAGCTTTCAGAATGGTTGCGCCGTCATTTGTGACTAAGATTTCGCCGGTGGAGCTATAGATTTGCGTGAGCTTTTCTAGCCACATGCATAGAGTGAGGGGTTCATACGCAGACTGGAGGATCTTGTCCATTCCCTTCGGCCCCAGTGTGCTCTTGACCAGATCGCCAACGGCGATGGCGCCTACGAACGCGGACAGGCGCGCATTCTCACCCTTCTCCTCCGTGACATCGTCCGCAAAGATCTGAGTGGGGTTCGACTGGACACACAGTGTTAGTAGAGCGAGGGTTTCTTGGGTAACGCCAGATGCATACCATCTTGCAAGTGGTGGTAAACAAGCAAGGAGGGGTATCTGAGAGGATGTGGGGTTGCAACAGTGGTGGCCTTCCAACGCGACTTTTTCGAGCGGCCCGCGATTTTGCACTGTTTGGATGCGGGCACGGGCCTTTCAGATGCCTAGAGCTACGGAAGCTTCACAACTTACAGACAAACAATATTGTGTCGCGCATCACACAACGAGCCTATTTCATATTCGACTGGACAGTCAATACGTTGCTTACGAATTGGTGAATCTCGTGATTCCTGCAACCCGTCATGTCCAAGCGGCAGGCGTTTGAGCCTCTCGAAGATGTCCTCGATGCGCCATCACCAGCTTCGAAACGAGTGCGAGTCGAAGACGTCAGCATGGACGAAGGGCAGACGAACGGCGCGCCTTCGAACGAGCGATTCATGTCTCCGCGGCTGGAAGACCAGGAGAAGATCGACATTATAGGCGCCGATGCTGAAGAGCATGGAGAGCTTGAGGAAGCGGGAGCGCTGGACGATCTCGATGAAGAGCAGTCTGCAATGGCTGCGCCAAAGCGACAAACTGCACCAGAAGCTGGATACACCGACCTATATCTTGACACAATAAATCGCAAAGTCCTCGATTTCGACTTCGAAAAGCTTTGCTCCGTAACGTTGTCGAATATCAACGTCTACGCTTGTCTGGTCTGCGGTAAATACTTCCAAGGGAGAGGGCCGAAGTCGCAAGCATATTTCCATGCGCTGGAAGAAGGACACCACGTATACGTCAACATGGAGACCAAGAGGGTCTACGTACTTCCAGAGGGCTACGAAGTGAAGTCAAAATCATTGGATGACATCAAGTTCGTGGTGGATCCGCGTATGAGCAAGCAAGAGGTTGCGCGGTTGGACAAGGAGCCGAAGGTGTCGTGGGATCTCTTTAACAAGGAGTACATCCCAGGGTTTGTGGGCATGAACAACATCAAGGCGAACGACTACTTTAATGTGGTAATACAAGCTTTGTCACATGTGGTGCCTCTGCGGAACTACTTCATGCTCGAAGACTTATCAACAAAACCCCAAGTTGCGCAACGATTCAGTACTCTGGTCAGGAAAATCTGGAATCCTCGTGCATTCAAGACTCACGTGTCACCACACGAGTTGCTGCAGGAGATCACGCTGCGATCGTCGAAGCGTTTTAACCTGACCGAGCAGTCAGATCCGGTCGACTTCCTCTCTTGGTTCCTCAACAACCTTCACTTGGCTGTCGGAGGTTCCAAAACCAAGCCAGGTTCGAGCATCGTTCAAAAAGTTTTCCAAGGAACACTAAAAATCGAATCGCAAGAGATCACAGCACGTGCAGATGCTGGAGATCGATTGAGATTTGAAGATGCCGCGGTCAAGTCGACCATTTCAAAGTTCCTCGTACTTACCTTAGACTTGCCAGCTGCTCCCTTGTTCCAGGACGCTTTAGAGAAGAACATAATCCCTCAGGTGCCCTTGACCACAATCCTCAACAAGTACAACGGCACACAACCACAAGAGAAGATGAAAGATCGTGTGCGATACCGCCTCTTGCACCCGCTCCCTCCATATTTGCTATTCAACATCAAGCGGTTCAGCAAGAACAAGTTTGTCTCTGAACGCAACCCAACCATTGTTACATTCCCTGTCACTTCTCTTGATATGTCGCCCTACGTTGAGCCAAACCCTAAGGAGTTTCCACCAGGCGAGCCGATATACTACGATCTAGTTGCAAACATCACACACGAAGCCGTCAAGAAGAAGGACGATAGCGTAGAAGGTGAACAGGAATCGAAGGTATGGAGAGTGCAGCTCAAAGACAGGAGCCGAGACGAGTGGTACGGTATTCAGGACCTGTTCGTAGAGAGAGAACAAGGCGAGACACTTTTCACAAAAGAGGCATATGTCATGGTTTGGGAGCGGCGGAGAACGAAGCCGGCCGCGAGTAGTAACAGCAAAGTCAAGGCTTAACAAGCCCCTCATCAGTGCCAAGATTGTCGGGTTTGGAGGGTGGTGGTGGCAGGGTTGAACGTGTACAGTGTCAACCCTATCAAATGTACAATATCAGCCCTCTGTGCTTGCATGTATGCACAGGCTGGAAGCCTCCTATGCTAGCGCTGACTGTAGGAACATACCAGCTCTTTCACATTCGCACTCTTGGTGAAATGTGTCTCAAGCCTTGTGTGCAGCGCCTTGGAATCGTGCGCAGAAGGTGTAGCGAAGTGCAACTTAACCTTGCACAAGCCTTGTCTTGTCGAACGCCATCGTTCCTTTAGAAAACGTGCTCGAGAACTGCCGGCGCTTGCCGGACCTGGGTATATACAAATGCGGTTGCCGTCAGCACTCGCTGATGAGAACGACAACATCATTATTCCACAGCTATACTCAACCTTACACTAAAGGTCACATGTCGGCGGATACAACAGGCCCACGTTTGCCGAAATCACAACGGGCCTTCACTACTCATCTACAGCACGGTCACCATGCAGGTCAGGTTGGTACACCGTGCTCTACTTGCTCCGTTATAGTCGACACATAGATGCAGTGAAGAGATGACAAGAGCCAGGCATCAACCACACGTAAGTGGCAGGTGCTTTGCAGCTACAAGCGTATGGCCTTACTTCGGTCAAGAAAGACTTGCGGAAGAGCAGGAACCGCCGGTAAACGGGCCATGCAGGTAGATTCATTTATTGCTCATCTTGTGGCCCATCATCAGCAGTGCGGCTTTGGGCAGCTTCGTATAAGTCTTAGTAACCGTAAGTGGAGAGCCGGACGGGTTTAGACCAGCTATTCGACGCATAAGAGTAGGAACTGAGATCGCTGTCCATGCCCAAGAAAGCATTCCTATCCACAGGGATTGAAGCGCATTAGGGACAATCTTTGTGCTCGTTGATTACTCACCTTATATCCAACGGCGACGATGAAGAGGGTTCGTCCGGTGAGTAATCCATGTCCCATAAGACACAAGCTTTCCACCCGCCCGCTAGTCTGGTCGGAAAGTGGGACGGTAGCGATCGTGCGTCAGCTGCCTCGAATACGTCAATTCGACCCATTGAGCCGTGGAAGCAACACGTTAAAGAAGAGCTGTCAAAGCAAGGGTCATGTGGGTAGCAACTTGCTCTAGACACGTTCGATGGTCGATGATGGTTCGAAATCAGAAACACCGACCTCCGACTTGACGTGGATGTTCCGCGGACAGTTGCAGATCTG
Organism: Stagonosporopsis vannaccii; assembly: GCA_028584115.1. Lineage (NCBI taxonomy): Eukaryota > Fungi > Ascomycota > Dothideomycetes > Pleosporales > Didymellaceae > Stagonosporopsis > Stagonosporopsis vannaccii. Next base: position 142,728 of record VWXS01000049.1, on the reverse strand, counting down.
AAGCTCGGAACGTCGGGCAAGAACAGCGGCCGACGGCGCAAAACATTATACGGTGCTTAGCAAACCCCAGACTCTGCCGCCGTCGTGTGTTGCCTGATTGGCGACTTATTATGTCCGTTCTGTCCGAAGGCTAGCCCTAGGATTTGCACTGATTTCATGACTGTCGCCAGAATATATCATCTAGACTAGCCCTGCATTTCGCCAACGTGACACTTGCCTTCCTTCAGGCTTTTGCGACACTCACTTGCTAGACTTCAGCCCCAGGAATTCACGGTCGCTTCCATAATTCAGGGGCTTGGGAAAAGATTCGGCAGGACAGAGTCAGGAACGAGCGGACCGGCTCCTATCAAGTAATTCGCCTTCGGAACTCGGCTTTCTGCATCCGCCTCCTCAGGCGTACACGAACACACGATGTCGTCCTCATCGTCGTCATTCAGAGAGAAAGAGAAAGAGATTGGACTTGTGGACCCACAGGCAGCAGCAGAAAAACCTACAGAATACGAACCGATCAAGACTGAGCCCGGCGCACATGATCCAGAAGAGGACCCGAAAAGGCGGCAGAATTTAACACGCCTCGAGAGTAACACCAGTGTGTTATCAGACTTTAGCGACAGTGATGCAAGTACGAAGGCTTCGATACGGAAGAAGAAGTTCTACAAGAGGCTTAATCCGTTAAAATGGGGCCCCAAGCCACCAATTCCGAAAGAACGAGAGGTCTGCCCCGAGTACACCGCCAATGTACTCAGTCGACTCACCTTTCAGTGGATGCAGCCTTTAATGGCCACAGGATACAAGCGACCACTCGAGAAGACCGACATTTGGACCGTAAACCCTGATAGAAGTGCAGATGTTCTTATAGAACGCTTAAACGTGGCGTTTGAGAAGCGATTGAAGGAGGGTGGCGACAAGCCATTGCTGATGGCCATGTATGACACATTCAAACGCGAATTCATCATTGGAGGTCTATGTCAGCTCTCTGCATCCGTCATTCAGGCTGTGGCACCTTTCGTGCTGCGGTACTTGATCAACTTCGCCGTCAGAGCCTACGTCGCTCAGCGCAGTGACGCACCGGCACCACCTATCGGTGAAGGCATCGGACTTGTAATTGGCATCACAGCGATGCAGGCCCTTCAAAGTTTGTTCACCAACCAGTTCATGTACCGTGGAATGATGGTTGGCGGACAAGCACGCGCTGTACTGATCACAGCTATCTTCGACAAGGCAATGAAGCTGTCTGGCAGAGCGAAGGCGGGTGGTCAAGCTGTTCTTGATGCGCCACCACCAGAAGTCAAACCTGGAAGCGAAGAAGAGAGAAAGTGGTACCAGAAGGTCCTCAAAAAGAAGCAAAAGAAGGAGAAATCGGGGCCTGCAGGTGTCGCAGGAGGTGGCGAGGGCTGGGGCAATGGCAGAATCGTCAACTTGATGTCCACTGACACATATCGTGTCGACCAAGCCAGTGGTTTCTTCCACATGATCTGGACTGCACCGATTGGAATCTTGATCACAACAGCTCTTCTCCTGGTCAACCTCACATACAGTGCTCTCCCTGGTCTTGGATTGATTTTGATCGCAATGCCTTTGCTGGCCCGGTCTGTCAAGTCTTTGTTCCATCGCCGTGTAGCTATCAACAAGGTCAGCGATCAGCGTGTCAGTCTTACACAGGAGATTTTACAGGCAGTGCGGTTCGTCAAGTTCTTCGGCTGGGAGACAAGTTTCCTCCAGCGCATCCAGGAGATCAGAAAGAAGGAAATCCGAGGAATCCAAGTCCTGCTCACCATCCGAAATGCCGTTCTCGCTGTTGGAATGTCCATGCCGGTCTTCGCCTCCATGCTGTCATTCATCACCTTCTCCCAGGTCAATCCTAACATGGATCCAGCCAAGATCTTCTCCTCCTTGGCGCTGTTCAACTCCATGCGTATCCCATTGAACTTCTTGCCTCTTGTCATTGGCCAGGTCATTGACGCTAACGCATCGGTAAAGCGCATACAAGAGTTCTTGATGGCAGAAGAGGCTGAGGACAACGCCAAATGGGATTATGACGCGAAAGACGCTGTTGTTCTCTCAAATGCAGACTTCACCTGGGAACGTCACCCGACAAGCGATGAAGTTACTAATGGGCCAAACAAGAAGAAACTTGGAAACGAAACGAAGGCTGAGACCAAGGCCAGGGTACAGAATGAAGAAAATGAGCAGGCCGCAGATGAGGAGAGGAAGAAGAATGCAGCGGAAGAAAAGCCTTTCGAGATGAAGGGGCTGAACCTCACTTTCGGCAGAAACGAGCTGGTTGCTATCATTGGAAGCGTTGGTTCTGGAAAGAGCTCACTGCTTGGTGCCCTTGCCGGTGACATGCGCAAGACCAGCGGCGAAGTGATCATGGGCGCCTCTCGTGCCTTTTGCCCACAGTATGCTTGGATCCAGAACGCGACGGTGCGGGAGAACATCATCTTCGGGAAGGATTTCGACCAGAAGTGGTATGACCAGGTCATCGATGCATGCGCCTTGAGACCGGACTTGGACATGCTTCCAGTCGGAGACGCCACCGAGATCGGCGAGCGTGGTATCACGGTGTCTGGTGGACAGAAGCAGCGAATGAACATCGCGCGAGCCATATACTTCAATGCCGATATTGTGCTTATGGACGACCCGCTCAGCGCAGTTGATGCGCACGTCGGCCGCCACATCATGGACAATGCTATCTGCGGTTTGCTGAAGGACAAGTGTCGTATTCTGGCCACTCACCAACTTCATGTGCTGAACCGATGCGACCGGATCATCTGGGTGGAGAAAGGAGAGGTGCAGGCAGTTGACACCTTCCCGAATTTGATGGCTCACAATGAAGGCTTCCAGCAGCTCATGACAATGACAGCTTCGGAAGAGAAGCATGAAGAAGAAGAAGAGGCACTTGAGGACGAGGTTGAGGATGAGAAGAAGATCGCCAAGAAGCAAAAGAAGCAAAAGAAGGCTGCAGCGCTCATGCAAGTTGAAGAGCGTGCTACCAAGAATGTGTCTTGGGATGTCTGGTTCCAGTACATCAAGGCAGGAGGCGGTATCTGGGTTGGACCACTCGTTTTCATCTTGCTCGTCTTGTCGCAAGGTGCCAACATCGTCACCAGCTTGTGGTTGTCGTACTGGACCTCTGATAAGTTCGGCTACAGCGAAGGCGCCTACATCGGTGCCTATGCTGCTTTTGGCTTCAGTCAAGCTCTCCTCATGTTCCTGTTTTCGTGGGCCGTGTCAGTCTTTGGTACCGAAGCTGGTAAGAAGATGCTGCATATGGCAATCACTCGGGTTCTCCGCGCACCGATGTCCTTCTTCGACACTACACCTCTTGGACGCATCACAAACCGCTTCTCAAAGGACATCGACGTCATGGATAACACACTCACTGACGCCATCCGTATGTACTTCCTTACGCTTGCCATGATCATCTCGGTGTTCATCCTGATCATTGCCTACTATTACTACTACGCCATAGCGCTCGGACCGCTGTTCATCTTCTTCATGTTCTCGGCTGCCTTCTACCGATCTTCGGCCCGTGAGGTCAAGCGCCACGAGGCTGTTCTGCGCAGTACTGTGTTTGCACGCTTCGGTGAGGCTGTCATGGGTACACCTACTATCCGTGCCTATGGCTTGCAAAGCCAGTTCTCGCGCACTGTACGAGAGGCCATCGATGACATGAACAGCGCGTATTACCTGACTTTTGCTAACCAGCGCTGGCTCAGCAGTCGTCTGGATGTTGTCGGCATTTTACTCGTTTTCACCACGGGTATTCTGGTCGTTACATCACGATTCAACGTCAACCCTAGCATCGCTGGTCTTGTCCTGTCCTACATTCTCACCATCGTTCAGATGATCCAGTTCACGGTCCGCCAACTGGCTGAAGTGGAGAACAACATGAACTCCACCGAGCGGATCTACCACTATGGCACACAGCTGGAGGAGGAAGCGCCTCTTCATACCGACGTCCAAGTCCGACCAACCTGGCCCGAGCATGGCGAGATTGTCTTCGAGAACGTCGAGATGCGCTATCGTGATGGTCTGCCGCTCGTGTTGAAGGGTTTGAGCATGCATGTCCGCGCTGGTGAGCGCATCGGTGTCGTTGGCCGTACGGGTGCAGGCAAGAGTTCAATTATGTCTGCTCTCTTCCGCCTCCAGGAATTAGCCGGCGGCTCGATTACCATCGATGGTATGGACATCAGCAAAATTGGTTTGCAGAATCTGCGATCGAACTTGGCCATTATTCCCCAGGATCCTACCCTCTTCAAGGGAACCGTAAGTCCTCAATAGACGCTTTTCAAAAGACATAATGCTGACAATATTTGTAGATCCGAAGTAACCTTGACCCTTTCCACAAGAAGTCCGATTTGGAGTTGTGGTCTGCACTTCGGCAGGCTGACTTGGTGTCGAACGATGCAGAAATGGGCGACAAGAGCGGCCGCATCCATCTTGACTCTGTTGTAGAAGAGGAAGGACTTAACTTTTCTTTGGGCCAACGACAACTGCTCGCCCTAGCTCGCGCACTTGTTCGCGGATCACAGATTATCATCTGCGACGAAGCAACATCAAGTGTCGATTTCGAGACGGACCAGAAGATCCAGCAGACGATTGTGGAAGGCTTTGCAGGGAAGACGCTTCTCTGCATCGCGCATCGTCTCAAGACCATCATCAGTTATGACCGTATTTGTGTCATGGACCAGGGACAGATTGCCGAGCTCGATACGCCACTCAACCTGTATGAGCAGGGCGGTATTTTCAGAGGCATGTGCGAGCGCAGTGGGATTCGGAGAGAGGACTTCCTTGGGAAGCACTAAAAATCAGGCGTTCGATAGAGTTGCTGGTGCAGGTCGTTTGCTGCGCGCTGCAGCCGTAATCGAGTGTTATCGCGCTACGAGGGAGGGTCCAAAATGATGACGATACCCGGCAAACAATGTCGGCGGCTTAATTTGTACACTAATATTGCACGCTGTGCTGGTTGTGGATGCGGTCTGATTGACGCGCATGAGCGTGACGTTGTAGCGGCATTTTGGACGTTCTTCCTCCAATGTCAGCCTGGCTTTGGCATGTCTGGCGAGGGTGTGTTTCGCACCAGCGGGGATTGGAATTTTAGGAAATAGTCATTACGATTGGGAATATTGCAAGCTGAAGACGCCATGTTCGATAGTGCCTTGCGTGAATGTTGGGTGTGGTTTTATTGTTGTTGTCCATGCGCTTTGCAGCAGCTGAGCGCGAGGCTGTCTCTTCGATAAACCTTCACCAGCCGCACGCTGCAAGGCATCAAATGAGCAGCGCAAAACGTGGTGGGATCTAGCGGCTTGGTATCGAAACACTTCTGCTGTTGGAGCGGCTTTTCAGCCAGCGCGGGGCCACTCCGTCAATCTAGCTCGGTCAATTCGACAAACATGCTTGCGCCACGAGGCGCTTGGAGGAGCGATTGCAAGGCTGTTGGGCTCACCGACGCGGCGGCGCCGACGCATGCAGTCGAGACAGTGTTCCAGACGCCTGGAAGCTCTCAGCAGAACGTCGTCTTCGCGCGCACCTCTGTCGTGACAAGACGGGCAGGTCAAGTGCCAATCACTCGCGCCGCACACTGCATGAAGTTAAGGCGTCTCTCGGCTTCTAGGACCGCCTCCAAGCAATTGAAGCTAACCGCAATCTTGCTCGCCTGGGCTCATGCTTGCGAGCCAAGCTCCAGTCGTTCAGCACGGATTCTAGACCAAGCGAGCTTGACTGCTTTGAGTGCGGCGCTGTGCAGGCGTCGCTCAGGGACGCCGTGACGAGCACACGTTCGGTGTGCGGCAGCGTCAAGAGCCTTGGTGCTTGAGGGGCCACGATAAGCTCTTCGTCTGAGAGCACGAGTGCCAGACAGCGCGCGAACGGCGGTGCTCGCAACCCCAGTGACGTTGACCGCAAGAGCGTTGAGAGTGGAGCGCTGCCACAGACAAGCGCAAACAAGTGCAAACGAGTGAACAATAGCGGCACAACCTATCAAATGAAAGGGCCGAACATGGTCGTCTCGCAGGGACCGGGCCTTATTGGGCCTAGCAGTTCGATCGGCCCTCTAGCCTGGAACTCAGCGCTCGCTCAGACCTTTCCCCGGCCCTGGGCCTGGAGTTCTCCTCCAAGCTCATTATCACGGCCTGCGCCCGCCAGCTACGCTCCTTTTGCTAGCTGTGCCGTTCTTCTCACGCTGCTCTCTTGTCGTTCTCTGCTCTGCCCCCGCAGCAATTGTAGCTGAAGCACGCCGGTCGACCAGCTACCAAAGCCTATATCTACTGTTTGCTCCTTCCTTGCAATCAGGACCCTTGTATCCTTCGTGTGTCGGGCCTTCCGTCTCAGGAGCAATTCACCTCTCGCCACGGCAGTCGACACTGGACTAAGTCACCTGACCCGCGTGTCATTCTTGCTGCCAGTTCAGCTTGGATACACAACGTTGCACAGCATTTCTCCGCTGCATCTGCAGTGAGCCACCGTTGGAAAGGGTCCTCCTGCCAACTTGTCCCTGCGGCACTCACTGCATACTGAACGCTGCAAACACTGTGCTTGTCACCGACCACTCCTTCTAAAACCCACAATGTCGACAAACAACGAAAGGGAGCCCGTCACCTTCGGCGCCACCATTGAGAGCACGCCTATTCCCAAGTCAGCCCCGTCGCCTGCACCCCTGCCCGCGTCGTCCAACGCATCAACAATGACGACAGCCACCGCAGACGCCGCGGCAAAGGAGATGGCCATCGACTCTTCCAACCCCTACTCTGCGTTCTACAAGCACCCGGATGCTCGTCGCTCCTTCGACGACGCCAGCGCGCCCCAGAGTAAGACGCACCTCGAGATCAACACCTTCGAGCGCGACCTTGAGACTGGTGCCCCACTGTCCGCCGCCACTACACAACAATTGCCGAAGGTCTCGGTCGATGGTCGTGTCAGGGAAGTCAAGGAGTGCACAATGTGGCCGTCGAGGCAAGCTGTGCTCGAAAAGCGCAAGGACCACAAGCGCAAGAGGGGCTGCAACCTCTTCCAGGGCTTGACCAGCAAGCAGAGGTTATGGATCAAGATCATCATTGCCCTACTCGTTATTGGTGCTGCGGTTGGTCTCGGTGTAGGCATCTCTCGAGCGGTCGGCGGTGGCGTATGGGCCGGCGACGGCAAGAGCAGGGAGATTCCACACAACTGAGCTTGCGATGGGCTCCATCAGCAACAACGCTGTCACAAGTTCGTTCACCCGCACCGCGCATGTTCCAAGTCACAACTAACAATCATTAGAGTCGCTCAGTACATGTTGTGAGCATGACCTCGGACAACACGCGCATTTCTCTCGACATCATTATGATATCCCCTTTCTACTGTTTATTGCTTGTACCTAATGTACATATTCCTGACTCGTTTTGGGTCATGTTTTTCAAGGGACACATCTGGGTCACGGCGCACTGGGCGCATTTTACTGGGCATATCGAGGCATATGAGCAAGGATCACGGAGCTTGGTGTTTGCAAAGGATTTCCTACAGGTGCGACGGATTCGCAGTAGAGCTACAACGCACGCGGAGATCGAACAATCGAACATTGCCTCTGCCCAACAGCAAGGCCAACTTCCAAGTCTCACCTGTCGCACAACCCGCACACTGCACGTCATCTCGAGCACTTTGGCCACTCCCTCAACAGTTTCACAACCCCACTCATAATCGCATGTCATATCACCGCGCGCAGTCGCACTCGCATTGCCATTGTTATTATTGCAATTGTAGCCCTCTCCGCCAACAAGGAGACCTGACATTCCCGTGCACGGCAGGCGAAACGCGGACCTTCGAACACGCTGGGCAGCCCGCCCACAAACGTCACATGTCGCACATGCAGTGTCTATCAGACATCCCCAGCCGCACAGGTGCAGGGACGTTCGCGGCCCGCATCTGATTTCCCAGCAGCAGCAGCGCACCGCGGCAACAATCACCACGTGCTATTTCAGAAACTCACAACCAATAAGCAAGAGAGAGAAACAGCCCATTGCATGGGCATCGCGAAATTGCCCTGGTCCCTGCTGTATCGGAATTATACACATGTGGGCTCGCAGTGGATTTGCGGTGGATTGTGGTGGATTGTGATGCTGCGCCTCTCCCGGGTCTCCACTTGGCGCTTCCTAGAAAGGCTTTTGCGTTCTTGACATTGAGGAAAGGAGTGTAGATCCGGATACGCGCCGTATTTTTGCTCGTATTGCTGTACGCGGTCCGAGAGAGAGAGATGGTGTGTTTGTTTGTGTCAGCATGGGGAGCGTTGCGAGGGTGATGTATGGAATGCTGACCTTAAATTCTTTTGGAGACTTGGAAATGGAATTCTTCCATATTGTGGACTCGGGCAGGTAATTCGCCAAATAAACTACCCCTCACCTCATGGCCACCGAACCTACAGATCTTGTTCACAGTAACCCCTGACGTAATCAAACAAGGTCTAGCGGGACTTGCTTGGGTTACCAGAGGGCTAAGCACTTGTACACCCATCACTAGCTGCCCAAAGACGAGCGATCTCTGCACGGATACACAGCTTTTCTGATCTCAGTGAATGCGAGCTTTGCGGGAGATCCCCGGGCCATATGAACAGTTATGTTCTCAAGCCCATGCCAGCGATTGACAGACCAGCTTTCTTCCTAGCTAAGTGGATCTCCAAAAGAATTGCAAAGGCCCCGAGTATCCTGCTTTATCGCAGATCTTCAGCTTTTTGTTGATATAAGGCGGTTAGAATCTGCCTGAATTTGTCCACGCAGATATGCAGTAGTGGTGTCATGTTGAAATGCATCAGACGTGTTAGTTCTACCAACAGCATAGACCAACAACCTGAAATCCTCAGCTCCAGCTCTTCCTTCGAGGCTTGATCAGACCGGAGAAATTGGTGAAAAACAGAAAATTGTAGCCTTGTGATCAGTGCAGCATATCATCACGATTCAAGCGTGGTTGAGCCTCATCTGAAGAAGATGAAATGGGAATTTGTTCTTCAACAAGAAGGCTTGTGAGCTTATTTGCATTGAGTCAATATTCCAGTGTATATTCTAAAAATGCTGCATGTGTTGAGTTGGGTTAGGCAATAACTGCGTGATCGCTTCCTCAAAAGCAAGTCTCTTTGCAGTGACTGAGTTGGAGTTCTAGACAAATGTGATTGACTCTGATGGCATAAGTATATGCTAATTTGTGTGATACAGTGCATCTGTTTTGATGATAAAAGAACCCACCCGCCCTACACAAACAGTGGAAATACAGATTTGTTACAGCTCGTTCACTTCTTGTACGTCATCATCATCGCCATCTCCAGTGTCATACTTAGGCAATTTCCTATACCAGTCCTTCGGGTTTCCACCAGGAAGACACAGGCCAAGACGCCAAAAGTAGTCTCTGTGTGCGAAGAACAGCTGCCAGAACTTGAAGCGTGTAGGCACACCCCAAGCTGGACGGTCATCGTCGCTGCCTTCGATACAGTTGGGATCCTCATCGCCTTCGCAGTAGTGCACGTCGGCTAGAGAAAATGGCAGACTTGGCTCCGAGATGAAGACCTCTTCGCTGTGCATAGAGTAGCCCCACTCTTCCAGGGGCAGCAGCGGCACAGGGTCTCCTGCATGGGTCACGCGATGGAAATTGTTCGACTCATGATTATCTGTAACATTGAAGCGGTCGTCAATGTATGCATTGAGGTTTTTGTTTCCGAGTCGTGGCTCGCCAAAGGTGGTCACGCGAGGGTTCCAGCCACGGGCCTTAAAGTCCAGCCCAGCCAGAGTGGCGACCGCGCCACCAAGCGAATGCCCAACAAGGACAAGCTGGTAGTTCGGGTACTTTTCGAGAGCTTCAGATACATGTGGAAGAATGACTTTGCGCGTGTTCAGCCAGGAGGTGTAGAAGCCAGTGTGCACGGTGCAGTTTGTGCATTTGGGTGGGTCTGCTGGCGGTGGGTCGCCCTCGGCTGGCGGGGAGGACTGTACATGAGGGGCGAGGAAGTCTGAAGTAGAGCCGTCATCGTCGTCGCCAGGGTAGGGTACATATTCTTGAGGGATTGTCGAGAGATCTGCAATGGTATTGGCGACTGAGTAGGTTCCCCGAAAGGCGAGGATAAGTCGTGGGTTCTGAGGAGCGTGCGCCAGGGCGATGTAGCCGCAGGAGTCGGAGAGGAAGGGTCCTGTATTCCATGCCTTGCTATCATCAGCATCATGTAGTCGTTGACGCATTACAGCCAACACCCACTGTGACCAGCTCAAAGCTCTCAAAGTCGCGGTCTGCGCAGCGGCTGGCGCATTGGAAAGGCTTCTGGATGCCCAGGCCAGCGGTGCCAACGCAGTAGGAAATGTCGACTACACGCGCAAGCTCCTCCAACTCCCAGAACAGTTTCTGCGAAATCAGGGTGCCGTTGCCGGAATGGTGGACAAGCGACTGCTGTCCTGCATCGCCATGGCTGCCGGCGACAGCGGCGAGCACGACAAGACAGCGCAGGATGCGGCCGAAGACAGTGGCCATGGAGGGTCTCTATCACATATTCCTCGGAGGCAGAATGCGCTGATTGCAGTGGAGCGACAGTGAGGTCAGAGGACGATGCATCCGGGCATGATCAGGTGTTGACTGGGGTTACAGCCATTGACCGATGCGCAGCGGCGGGCGGTGGCTTGCTGGGCGCCAATTTTAGGAAGATCATTCATCGGCGACGTCATAGTCGGAAGCGGACGATTTCATAGAAGGGGACCCTGGCACGCGATGAGTTCATCAAGCAAAACGGCTGCACCCTGCTTACGCTTTTCTCCAAGACGCACCACTGCCGGACCCAAGACGCACGCCTTCCGTTGGCATCCGCATAAGACCAGGCGAAGACACGACCATCTGCCCAAGCATCGCTTGCGTCTCTTAGACTGCATCCACTCCCATCGCTACCACAACTCACTGCACCCACCATGGCCACCGAGCAGACGTCAACCGAGCCGTTACGGGCGTCTCCGCCTGAAATGACAGAACCTTCACGGCCGGCGACAGCACACACAGCAAATTCCCTTCATGTTCCGGGCGGCGACGGCCTGGCCGACGCCAACAACAGCACCACCGCGGTCAACGCCAGTGCGGAGCCAAGCAGACCTGTCACGCCCAACGCACACAACCCGCTCAACGCACGATTTCCTCACACACAAGTCGCCTACGATGATCCCGATTTCAGACGGCCGCCGCCGCTCAAGTACTCGCTGCGAACGCGCAAGAAGGCTATTTTTTGGTTCTGGACGCTCATCATTCTCGACTGCATCTTCATGCCCATCGGACTGTACTTTGGCATGTGGTATGGTCTCACACGAGACCAGCTTTCCGCCAACGCAACTTTCAGTATCAGTACCGCATTGCTGGGCACCGTCTCGATCGTCGAGTACTTTATTCGTTTTCACCGACTTTGGAAGAAAGACTCCAAGTGCAGAGTAATCGGTGCCAAACGGGCATACGTAAGTGTGCACCCAGATCATCTGAAAGTCTCAGGCCTAACTCAGCATAGCTCGATTGGTTCCACTGGAACTTGTCCTTCGCATGGTTTTTTATCATGATCGAACTCATCGCCGGAACATGCCCCCACGACCCGCCAATCCGCGTCCTCGCCATGCCAGCAGCCACCATGCTGTTCGCCATTGGCTTCCAGCTTCTGTTTCTCGACATTCTCCGACTCCGCGGTGTCCCTGCTCCTTGTCGCATCTCTTCGCTGCCCAAGGGCGCACCTCTGCGACCCGGTGTCTACGCATACATCGAGGACATCTGCGCTGTCGACGGGTCTGGAGGCACCGAGTTCAGACAAAGACTCAACCTCCGCTACCAGGCTAGCAAGGCTTTTCGCGAGATGCTGCACCGTCAGACACTGTTCTGGGCCATTGGTGCCATCGTTTGCGCTACCGTGACCACTGCCATCGTCTTTACCATTCAGCGTGACGCTGCTTACGTTGTAAGTACTCGACCACTCCGGTTGTTGTCCAATGCTAACATTCTCAGGTTGGCTGGATCCTTCCCTTCCTCTGGGCCGGTATCTGGGCCGCAATCACCATTCCCTGGGTCCAGCGTGATCTCAAAAAAGAGTACAACGACTGGACTGAAGCCAGATGGAAGGCTTAAATTCACAAACATCTTCTCTGTATCATTATCTTATATTGTATAGTGTGCATTCACGGCGACGGCGCTGGCGTTCGGGGTTTTCAAGACATAATGGGCTACACGACGATACCACGACTGTTAGAATGTTTTCAATGCCTTCTCTTTACTTCAACTCGTAATTATCAAACATCAAGTTTCCCATTGTGTAACTTACCTTTGGAGTTGTGGTTCAAGGTGCTCCACGCGGCCCCCGACGATCCCTGACATCACAATGAGACCACTTGCAAACTTGCCCATGTGCAGATCCCCATCATCACGACAATTGCATGCGTTTCAGTCGTCCGGCATTTCAGGGTTTTGGAGTTGGTCAAGCGCGGCGCCAACCACTTGGACGATGTCATGGAAAGCTTGTGTGGTGACGATGTCAGCCAGATGAGGTTTGGTGCGTGAGACCGTGCAGCGAGAAGGGGGGCCATGAACCAGAAGTCGCTATGCATAATCATTGCAGCACTTGAGCGACCTTGAAGAGCGACGCTAACGGTCATTACCAGGACACTGCAATACGGAGATTAAAGTACACTTGAATTCGAAGGCCAGAGACATTGCATTGTCCCACGTGCCTTGCTCACTCATGTTGTAGTAGCCTCTGACTGGTTATGTGGGCAGCATTTGCTGTGCTTTGCTCCAAGGAAAATGTTTCCTTCCTGGAAGCATGACCAAAGACCTGCACTCTCGCCGTGCCGTTCACCTTGCAGCGTCTCATGCTGCTCTCTCCAACCATTTCAGATGTTCGTTCGCTCCTTGAGCGCCTTTTCACCGATCACGCCCTCCAGCGCCTGCAGTCAGCGCGTTATCCTACACAACAAGCGGGGCCACGAATAGCAGATTCGCACCAATCGCCATGTAGACTCGTCGCTGGCTATGTAGTACAGCCAAATCAGCCGTGAATGTGAAGTGAACGACATCGTAACATCTCTGTCTTGTTAGGTATCATCTCAGATTGATTGCTCCTATGAGCGCAGCCGCTCTCGTGTTTCACTCACCACGGGCCTGGCGACCGCCAACCCGGCCGTCATCGCCCGGCGTGCATTCAACTTGATATCGCTGCAGCCCGAACATGTGACATCTCTATGAGAAGATACAAATCCAGATTGCGCGCCAGTCACAGGTAGTCTGCCCCCGCCGAGCAACACGGTGACCAACTTCTCAGTACTGGAGTCAAGGTTGGCATAGAGGTCGGGTAGGGCTTTCTGCCCTCGCCGCTTGCGTGGCCGTTGGACTACTACGTCTGGAAAGGGCGGCGGAAGACGGCCATGCAGTTGAGCTGCAACGCGCCATACCATTCCCCAGATGGCGGATCAGGACTAGGACCTCGCGAAGAAGAAATGGTGGATGGGAGGGAGGTGGAGCAGCGAAGCCGATTCGTGGGTCAGGCGCGCAGGAGCTCGAGAATAAGACTGTACACGTTGTTCCGGGACTGTCTGCGGAACTCAATGGCACGGAGCTGAGGCATCTGATCGAGAAGGGAGAACTGTACATTCGTTGAGAGGTTCTTTATCTTGGGAGATGCGATATATGGTGGCGGGTGAGTGAGTGATTGCAACTTTGCAGGGGCACGCGTGAGAATAGCCATGTTTATCATTTGTAGTTTTGTTCGCGATTTCGTCGCGAACCCATCTATCCCCTGCCCTCTACCCTCCACATCACCTGTCCGGCCTCAACACCTCCCACCCGTCCAAGCCCTTGATATCCGCCTCGTCGTCGAGCAAATTCCTCGCTCGCCCATTACTCCCTCCGCTGCTCAAGCCCGTCCCCGTCCGCGGCGGTAGCGCAGGCGGCCTGTCATCCCCGTCGATTAGGTTCGGCAGGGGTTTGCGCACACTCGCCGCCGCACTCGCAGCAGGCGGGGGCGCCATGCTGCGCCTCGGGAGCTCGGGTTCATCTCTATACTGCTGCGGTGGAGGCGTGGGGGACGGACTCCCGGTGCTCGTCTTGGAAAGCAGTGAGGCCTTCTTGTTAGGCACAGGTGGAGCGGGTTTGCGTAGTACTTGTGGTGGTGGTTTGCTGCCCATTGGCAGCGCGGGTCCGGGGAGAGAGGATGCAACAGGGGGAAGGTTGCGGTTTGGAAGGATGGGCAGCGAGCGGGTCGAAGCGTTTGAGGCGTTTCGGCGCAGGTCGCTGACTGCGTCGCGGGAGCCGTCTGTGTAGACGATTTGCTCTGGGTCGCGGGCGTTGTACTGCGGGACGATCATCTTGCGAGCCATTGGGTTTGCGAGGGAAGTTGTCGAGTTCGCTGCCGAGGGGCCTTTGGGTGGGTTGTTGAAGTCGACTGTGCGTGCGCGCTGGGTCCCGCGAGTGGGAGGCGGTTCGGGACGGCCGCCTAGTCTGCTGATCTCGACCCAGTCTGATTCTGGACTGGGAGTGAAGGGGTTGCTGGGACGTTTGGGGTTTGGAATGTGGTCTGCCGACGGGGGTTGAACGCGAGCTTTAGCGGGCAGGCCTACCGAAGATGAGTATCGATGCGGCAATGGGGAGGGAGAGGAGTATACCGTTGTCGAGCCACCATTTACGGCGGTCTGAACTCGCGGGTGGTAAGCCCGGTTCGACGCTTTCGTAGCCGATGAGGTCTTCGTCATCTGACTCGTCTTCGCCTGGGTGTCCAGCTGCTCGCGTGTCGCCGACGAATGCTTTACGTGAATTGTAGAGTTCTTCTTTGAGAGCGTCCTTTTTCTTCTCATCGACTCGACGGACCATGACCTGGAATGTGGCATATACAGGGCGGTGGTCGGAGAATCGCAGAGGCGCGGCATCGTAGTGTATCTGCCTTATGTTGTCGCCTTTGCGCAGCACACGATCGCACCAAGCGGGAATTCGTGCTTTCTCGGATGTGTCGTAAGTATCTGTTCCCAAATCGTACTTGTAGGTTGGAGGAAATGTGATGCGGGCTTCAGAATAGTGAGGAAAAGTCAGGCCAGCGACCATTTGGAGGTTGAGCTGCGACAGTCAGCATGTTGTGTGCATTGCTAGCCGCAGATAAGCATACCTGATCGTTGTCATACAAAGTCTCGAGGTCATTCATCTGACATAATCTCTGGACCTTGTCATTGCTAAGGCCAATCCTGTAATTGAAGTCGCCCAGCCAAATCACCGTATCGTGATCGTCAATCGAGCGGTTGCGCTGGAATCGGAGACCATGACTGATCGTCTTGTAGTCACGATTGCGCTCCTCGTAATTAGCAAACCCAGCGGCAAGATGCGCGGTGACCAGGCAAATAGAAGTATTGGCGTACTCCATGCGGATGGCAACCGCGCCCTTGTTACCCGCCATACCAGACATACCCGTCTTCTTTAGACTGCCCTCGACGTTCTTGACGTTCTTGAGCTTGTCTGCGCGCACAAAAACGGATAAACTTGCGCCGACGAGCTGGCCGCCGCGGAGCAGGACGTACTCATCGTGCCCGTGTCGCGCTGCATTTTTGTCGAGACAGTGCTTCACAGCAAACTCCCAGTCTTGCCGGCGTGTGGGCTCGGTGGACATGATCTGCTGTGGGCTTAGCTCGACGATTTCCTGGAACCCTACAGCGACGATCTCTGGACATTGTTGCGAAGCGTTGACATCGGGGCATAGCCACGGAGACAGGTCCTGGTCGATGCCGGTGGTCTTGCCGTTGAGGTTAAATGTGCCCACAAGAATGTTGATGACATCTGTTTCTGAGAATTCGGGCGCTCTCCTTGCGAGCTCGGCGATGACAAAGTCGTTTATAGGGTCGTAGAGATGGACCGGGATTTGCCCCATCAGCCGGCCAAGAAGCATGTCGATAGTGTTCTGACGGCCTTTGTCGGCGAAGTTGTTGATGTATGTTCTTGTGACACTCTTTCTTGCGTCTGCTAACGCGCCGGCCAGTGACATCTTGCCATGTCTTGTAAACGACGACTTCAGCGCCCCTGTACCTGCGTAGATTCTGGACAAGGCATCACCGTTGTCGGCCCACATGCTTGAGTGCCGTACCCAGAAGTCCTGGCTTGCACCTAAGCCCTTGTGGCTAAGAAAGATCTCTAGTGCCATCTTGCTGATGATGGTCTGTACCAGATTGGTCCTGTCCAGACAGTCAAGACAGTTGGTTCGGAAAACCCCCTCCTGGCTCAGAATCGGTGTTGAGCGCCTGACGACATGGTCCTGGCCGTTTGTCCTAATATTCTCATTTGTATCTTCTGAGAGGTAATAAGCGAACCCATCCGCAGAATCCTGGATCCACCTTGCAATCATGCTAGCCATCTCGTAGCCACCGGGGCCTCGGGTCTCTGCGTGAAAGTCATACTCGGTAAGCTTGATGAGCTCGTGTTCGCGATCTCCTTTCTCGACCCCATGGTTCAGTGGGCTGTTTCTAATGTGATCGCGGTACCTGTGGGTCAGCTCGATCTCGTTAGGTTTCTCGTTGCTCAACAAGTTGACGACATGCATTGCACCATAAGCAAGCTCCAAGTTCTCAAAGTGCTTGTCGAATGCCGGCTGCGTAGCTTCGGGTCCTCGTGTGATGGTGATTTTTTGCTGGCCCGGGAGGAGACCGGACTGTTGCTCCCAGAATATGGGTACGCTGCCTCGAACCTGCACGTAGGAGAAGCAGACGCCATTCGGCGCCCAGTACACAGTCTCTGTCTCGACAAAGTTGGCTACGTTGCCATCGTCGTCGATACCACGGGAGTTGAATCTTGTTCCAGCCCTTCTGCACGACAGCCTTGAGATCAAAGTCATAGAAGACGGCAGGCCTGAGCCGCGCACCTTGATGGGCGCCGAGGAAATAGGAACCGTAACCGTCAGTGCAAAGCCACGGATAGCAGACGTCAAGATACCGGATGCGTCCAGCGCATCTTTGTCCCTTGGCGCAAGCCTACTCCTGAAATCGACCAGCGGCTGTATCATGTACGAGTTCCACAGGAAGCCAGCATCCAAACTATCGATGGACACGGTCGCCGCATCAGAGGACCTGTCCTGCAACCGCCTCGTCAAGTCGAAGTCGGAGCTGTAGTAGAAGGTGCCGCTGCTCAGCAGCTTCTTGAGCGCGAGACACGGGTGCTCGAGCGGCGACTGCTCTTTCCTGCCTCCAAAGCCCATCTCGTAGCCCTCATCGTCGATGGTGTCGGTCGGGTAGGGATTGACCTCGTCGTTCAGGAGGGCGTCGTAGCTCGAGCTGGTCAGGCAATAGAAGCCCACAGAGTGGATGCGCTGCACCGTTTCGCCCGGGCGCACGGTCGCGACCTTGCTTGCCCCGTTGACGACCACCAGGAAGACGTCGCCGTTGACTGTGATCAGCCCCAGCGTGCCATGTGCGTTGACCGAGTGGAGGGCGCGGTAGTCATTCAGGTCCACGTCTTGGGTGCGCGAGAACTCGACCATGCAGCGCGCGGCGGCTGCGCCATTGCTGCCCAACGACGTCGACGAGGCATTGGGGTTGGCAGTGTGCTCGGTGGAGGACGAGCTGTGGCGGAGGACGAGGACATGCGACGGCGTGCTGAGGGCGATGGCGCGGTGGGGGTACTCCTTGATCAGCACGCGAATGGACATTCTTTCGCACTGCTACGCAGCGAGCATGTGCGCCAGCGGGCGGAGGGGTCGCGGCAGGCGGGCGCGTGTGGGTGGGCGGTTGCACGCCGCTCGATGCTGGCTGGAGGGCTGATGGATCGTCGCACGTCCAGCGGGCTTGCCGTCCAGCTGGTGCCCAAATGCTTGCAGGGCTCCTTGACGGCGTGCTGACCAACGCGAAAGATGTGGAGATGAGTGGATGATCTGGGGACTGCCAAAAATATGTCATGCCGCATTTCACATGGCTGGCGGAAGCTTCGGCAGGGGACTCCCGCTGTTCAGGGTCAACAATGATCTCATAGTTCAAACAAAAGATGGAAGCTCGACCGAGGAGAGGAGTGCAGGCAGAGAGAGAGACAAGCGCCGCACCTCTTGAGCTCATGCACAGTATCCAGCATTACTTGGAGGGCTGAGTTCGTTGAAGCAGCAAAAATTAACAAAACATGTTTGTCACTGTTGTGAGAAGCACAGATTCATTACCGCATCCCATCATCTATAGACATTACTTGCAGAGACAACAACGCTATCAGAGCGATCTGAACGCTCCGTCATGCAAACGACAAAACTCAACGACATGCCATCCTACCGCCCGTAATCCCTCCTCCGCCTGCCATCATCGTCAACAATCGTCACCCTCGTCCGCTCATCCACATAGCTCCCCCGGCTCCTACTTCTCTGCCGCCCGTAATCCACATTGACCCTGGACCTACTCCGCTCTCTGCCACCATACCCCCTGCCGCCTCCAAAACTGCTCTCACTCCGCGCCGGCTCCACGTACCGGTAGTGCTCATACTGCGGCCCGCGCTCGGGACTATACGCTCGCTCGCGCCTGACCTCGCGCTCGCGGTACACGTACTCGGAGCGACTGGGCGACGACGAGCGCGAGCTGTAGCTCGAGCGCGGGCTCACCTCGACGTACTGCGGCGCGCCGTGGTGGCTGCGCGGCGGCGGCGGGGCGGGGACATGAATTGGCGCCGGCGGCGGCTCGACGAACACAGGGACGGGCTGCGGCGGCGGGATGGCGAGGGGCTGTGGCTGCGGTGTTGGGACTGCGATGTAGGATGCTGAGGGCCGCGGGGATTCGTGGCGCGATTCGCGGATGATCTCGCGCGAGTAGCGCTGCGTCGAGTGTCTGGAGGCGCGGCGGCGCGGTGGGGAGTGGTTGTGCCGCGAGACGACGCGGTAGGGGACTACGACGTCTTCTTCTTGTTTGACTTTGACAAGACACATTGCTTGGGGGCTCTGTAAGCTGCCGCGTATCGGCGGTTGGCTGCGCTGCTGGGGATGCGATCGCGCTGTGATTCGCGGGACGATCAATGTGGGGTTCAACGAGGGTTGGCTGGACCGTGGACAAACCAAGGGAGCGCGAGGGTGCGAGACGACGAAGATGCGCAGGATGTCAGCGCGAAACGAGCGGCAGCTGAGAGACTGATGAAGGAGGCAGAAGCGCCTTGGTCTGCAGCCATCGGGCTGGCTGCAGCCCAGCCACACCTGCATCCTGCATCCATGGCAGACCCCATGTCCAAGTCAAGCGCCAGGTCGGTGACGATTCGCCAACTCGATGTGGTCAAGTGCCTGTCAGCCGGCTGTTAGCTCAGGTACCGGCCCGGCGTCAACCACTGTTCGAGGGTTCGGGCTGCCATCGCTGGCTGGGAGAGCTTTTTGGGAGGCTGAGAGCGTTTGCAAAGTAGATTGGGCTCTCTGCCCATGTCGTGAAAGGCAACCTTCCGTTGGGATACCGCAAAAACATGCCAACAATGCTTCCTCACTAACACCATTGCAATTAGAGTGATGTCTCACAGGTCGTACAAGCTTGAAACTCTTTGTGCGCATGCTCGTAATCATTGCCAGTTTCAACAAAAGAACCACCGAGTGTTCAAACAAGTGATTACACGCTAGTCGCTGATATCGTTCCCGTAACAACGTTAGGCATCAAAATTCCTCCCTATATCTGTCGGTCCTTCGTAAGGTATAATACACTAGAGTCGGGCTCAGAACAACCACTAGTCATCCATAGGCTTGTCCTCCAGTGTCACGCCCCGAGATGGGGGATCCTCAAGAGTGACACCGGTGGGCGCATCTTCGCTGGCATTGGCGAGACTCCTGAGACTACCAGTCGAGTCGCGATTGCCTCCCCTCTTGAGACTACCGACCGAGTCGCGGTTGCCTCGCGCCAGGCTTCCAGCGTGCTTCCTGCCGCCAAGTGCTAATGGCACACGCGTGCTCGAAGGTGCTGGGTGCTCAACAGGTGAAAAAGGAGTAGGCTCATACATCTCCGCGGAACGGGAGGGCAAAGACGACGTTGCAGATGCTTCGGACGCATTGTCTGCTGTGCCATTTGTGGTTGCACCACCAGCGGCGGCGGCGGCGGCAGCACTAGCACTAGCACTGGGGCTATCAGGATCAGGAACCTCTAGAGAGCCGCGGTTCGTGGGAGCCCTTCGTGATTCGGTTGGTGAGCTGTTGGCGTTTACGGGGAAGCGCGTCTGGCTGCGGTCGCGGCGATGAGAGCCGCTGCTGCGGTTGCTGGGACCTGGGGAGACGCCTCTAGGGGATCGCTGGGCAGCGATGGCTCGCTGACGTTCCTCCATATTCGCGCGTCGGTTGCTCTCGTCAGTAGAGATGGCACGAGGGCGCTGTGAGCCTGAAGCAGAATGCGTGAGGGTGCTAGCACGCTTCAGCTCTCCAAAGATGGCGTCCTTGTGGGCGAAAAGATCGCGCACGAGGCGGTAGCTATAACGCTCGTTCATGGTCAGGGTGTTTTCGAGTCTGGGACGAAGGATACAGGGTGCCAATGCGTTCGCCAATGCGGCAACGTAGGTTTCGTCAGCTGAGGTCAGTTCGATCAAGCGAGTAAAGTGCGTGCAGATTGCGTCCAGAGTTGCGATATTGGCAAGGCGGAGCTGTCCCAGCGTGGACTGAAGGACTGCAACTCGGGTTGCCTCATCCACATCTGTCGCGGTAGTGCTGTAGATGGTCTTGACGATTTCGTATACATGAGATGAGACAAGGGAATCTGCTGCCGTTAGTCATTGCCCACGGCTAGACCAGGGGTGACATACCAGGGAGTTCCAGCAGGTAAAGCTTCAAAACGCTCGCAACAATGGGTATATCGTACTTCTCCAGAATTTCATCCTCAAATCTATTACCAGTGTTGATAGCAGCTCGCAGGTTGTGTGTTTGGGCCAGCGGTACGTCAACAAGCCAGATACCACGGCGGGCCTCGTCGCCCTCAAGGTCAGGGTAGTGGTTGTCCAGGAAAGTTAAGATGGTGGTGATCAATATAGGGACGCGCTTCTTGTCAGAGCGAGCTCGTGCCTCAAGATCCACACCAAAAGTCTGCTCGTCGACAGAGTTGTAGTAGTTCTCATACGTCGTCACCTTAGGCACGAACGGCCCGGTGCGGTAGTTCTCCAGCATGTAGCGAAGATCGCCCAGTGGTTGAACAGTCTCCTGGAAAAGCATCATCTTGTCGACCGTGCTCTGCAGGCTAGGGATGACGTTGCTGATAGCGCCGGAGAAATCGAGAATGACAGCCTTGATGGCCTTCAGCCTGTCCAACTCACAACGCTCCATAAACTTCAGATGGTCGATCATAGCCTCTTCCAAGTTGCAGCGCAGAGAGTCCAATTTCTTCACGGCAGCCTTGTAGCGTTCGTCAGACTCGCGAGCCTCTCGTCGCAGCCTCTCGGGAGGTGTCTCGTTGGGGTATTGGTTATTGAGGGGGTTCCAGCCTGAGAGGTACTCCTGGACCACACCTCCCGGTGAATCCACGGTAAAGCTGTCGTTGGACATTGTAGACGCAGCAGTTCCTGAACGAGCCAGAGGTGTTTTCTTCTCGGGCACTCCTGTAATCGTGAAGACCTTTGTTTTCCACTGGTAGCTCATGCGGGAGCTGTTTGCAAACGTGTTGCCGACATTTCCAATAAGACGCAGGAAGCCGTGGGTGACCAGATCCTGGCCGATCCGCTCTGCGTAGCTGACACTGGTCGCGCCAAGGTGCTTCTGGATGTACTCGGTGATGTCGGCGCCAGAAGAGCAGTTCTGGTACGTTCCAATGATGGGCACCTTGACCTCGCCAATCTTGATGTTGTCCAGCATGTGCGTTAGGATCTTCTTGACCTGCTCGGGCTGGTAAGTCTCGTCGCCCAGATCAATGGGCTCCTCTTCGTTGTCCTCGGGCTCTGTCATCTTGATTGTGGGGACCTTCGCCTTGGGACTCGCGAGCACCTCGCTCTGAGGATCTTGGAAAGCCAGCTTGTCCTCCTCTTCCAGGTCCTCGACCAGGCGGCACTTGTTGTAGTACTGCGAGCGGAACTTGCGCACAGCGTCAGCCTGTCGGTCGTGGATCTTGATGCGCGACTGGAGATCGTCCTGCGAGTTCTGCACGCGGGCGGCATGCGCCTCGCACCAGCGGCCGAAGGGGTTGACGACAAGCTCGCGGATGTTCGAGGCGATCTTCTTGTGGTTTGACGCCGCGGCCTCCATTTCGGTGCGCACACCGTCGTACGCCTGGCAATGGTGAGCTGTGATCCATGTGCTGCTGCGTGACCCAACACACCTTTCGTACGCTTGCGCCCTCATCTTTGGCAAACCCTCCGCTTATGCGCTCGGTCGCGGGCGTGATGGCTGACAGGCTGTTTCCGTATGCGTCTTCGGCATCGGCGCGCAGGCGGGCAACGGTGAGAATCTGCTGGTTCTCCTGCACACCCTGCTGCAGCTTTCCAAACAAGACTCCCAGGCCTGCTCGGGGTCAGCATCGACAGCGGCAGCAACTGCGCCGCACAGCTTACCACCCGCATAGTCCTGCGACCAAAAGGACGCTGCAAAGCCAGTGTTGGCCATAATGACGTCGCTGGGGGTATCAAAATACAGGAACTCCTTGTAGGCCGTGGGTAGGGAAGGGCGAAACTAGCCTGAGACAAGCTTCGACGGGCGGTGGTAGTGAGCGTGGAGAAGGAAGGTCTGGGGAACACGCAAGCGCAGGCCTGTGATGTAACGGCCGTGGTGCTGCCTTGGTTGGCTGCGCACAATTGAGCTGTGGTGCGAGGTCCGGCGGTGGGCACACTGTGCAACGGATGGGCGTTGGGCTCGTTAAGATAACAACAGGAGACAGCAGAAGCTCTTCAGGAGTTTTGCAGGCCAGCTGTGGCAGAGCTGAATGTACGAGGACCCCTGTCGGCCGTTTTGTCACTTGTTGGCATCGCTGGCCTGTCTAGCACCTAAAAATACCAACGTCAATTCACCGAGCAGCGCCTTTCCCTGCAGGGCCTAGGACCGTGACCCTGTCTTCGAGCACCCTACAGTCAAAGCATCATAGGGGACAGCTCACTAGCAAGAGCACTTGGGCGTTGCTGGTCAACAGAGAAAACCATTTCTCCAACGCCGAACTGACCAAGGACCTGCCGTGCCACGCGTGCTTACCGGAAGCGCGGGACAGCAGTATATACCTTTTGTTTGCCTTTTACAGTGCTAGATCCAACAGAGAGCAAAGCAGCGAAGGCCGGACTTGAGCATCTCCGACAGGTCATTTCCAGCGCCTATGTTTCTGCCAGAGGTTGAAATTGATCACCGTCAACCCCACTACTAGATCCATCGCAGCGGGAAATTACCTCAGACGACCGGCAGCAACCCCCGAAGGTCTCGGCACATTGTACATATCGACTTCCACCATTATGGGTCCTTCTGAACCAGCCAGTGAGTTCAACTACGCTCGCCAGATCAAGTACTGGCGGCGAAATTTGAAGACGTACCTCCCGCACTACTACACTGGCAATGATGCCAACCGCATGACCCTGGCTCTGTTCACTGTTTCTGCACTCGACATACTGGGAGACCTGGATGGAGCTCTGTCCGCGGAAGAGCGCCAAGGCTACATCGACTGGGTGTACAGCTGTCAACTGCCAGAGGGAGGTTTTCGGCCATGGCCAGGGACTGACTTCGGAAAGAGGAGGAACGAGGAAAACAAAATCTGGGATCCAGCACACGTGCCGGGCACCTTCTTTGCACTACTTACCTTGGTAGTACTAGGAGATGATCTGGAGAAAGTGAGGAGAAAAGAAATCTTGTCGTGGCTCATCAGGATGCAGAGGCCTGAAGGTGGCTTCGGCGAGACGTTAGGTGAGGGTGACTATGTTCACGGCGGAAACGACTCAAGATTTGGCTACATGGCCACAGCAATCCGCTGGATACTTCGTGGGGACCTCGAAGGACCATGTGGTGATGTTCCAGACATCAGCGTGGATAGTTTCGTCGCCTGCGTCCGCGAAGCCGAAGCTTACGATGGAGGCATCTCGGAGGCGCCGTACCACGAGGCCCATGCTGGATTTACGAGCTGTGCTATTGCTGCTCTGTCATTCGTTAATCGCCTGCCACTCCCGCCCGGGCAAGCCCCCGATGGTCGCATACGTGGTATCACAAACCTCAATAACACATTACATTGGCTTGCTTCACGGCAAACGGCAACGCTGGAAGACGATGATAGTGTCGACACTTTTGACGATGAGACGAATACAGCAAACACGTGCCATGACGCCCATTCTTTCGTCAAAGCCAGCGCGTATCCAACAGTGTCTATGGACACTACGATGCGTTCGCAACCCAAGGTGCCATTCGATCTAGCATGGGTGGGGATGAACGGGCGATGCAATAAAATCGCTGACACATGTTACGCATACTGGGTCTCATCACCCCTTCAGATCCTCGGTCGCATGGACATCATCTCGCCGAAGCCGATTCGCAGATACCTGCTCGACAAGACGCAGCATGCGCTCGGCGGCTTTGGCAAAGTGGTCGACGACCCTCCAGACATGTACCATTCGTTTTTGGGCTTGATGGTTCTGGCGATGCTTGGAGAACCTGGTCTGCAGAATGTTGACGCGGCATTGTGCATTACTGATAGAGCTAAACGCCATTTGGAGTCGCTGCCGTGGAGGAAAGAAGCATTGGCTTTGGTGAAGCATAACAGCGTGCATGGCACAGAACGAAAGAGCATAAGCCAGGCTGAGGCGAATCGTGTACAGATAGACGCATAGAACACTTGCATTGCAACAGACTTCCCGAAACTATAGCACCACGAGAGGTTTTCCTCATCTCAAAATGTCAGTTCGCACATGGAGGAACGCAGCACTAGCGTCGTCCAGCCACTCGGCTCCTCCTGCCCTAGCCCGCAGGACCCCTGCACAATTTCTATAGCATCTCTCATACCCTATCTTCGCGCCGCCAGCAACCCGCGCCGCGTTCTCTTAACAATTTTACAATTCAGCATATACGCAAAAGAAGCATCTAGAGCAGCCACAATGAGGAACGCCCCGCCCCCTTCCAAAAAGCGCAAGATCAAAACCGTGCACGAGGAGAAAATCGATTTCGACCCTGCGGCGCGAGAGGAATATCTTACAGGCTTCCACAAGCGCAAGCTCGCGCGGCGGAAACATGCCGAGGACGAGGCGGCCAAGAAGGAGAAAGAGGAGAAGCTGAGGTTCAGGCGGGAGGTACGTTTGCCCTTCGCGCTCTGTAAAGCCAGCGCTGCAACGGTGCAGCGAAGCGTTACTTGGGCGCAAAGACCCTACGACTGCAAACCACGCATACGCGATGGACGACTGTGCGGTGCTAACAATGGGTTCCACAGCTGCGTCAACAGCGCAAAGCCGACCTCGAAAAACACGTCAGCGAAACAAACCGCCTCATGCGCCTGGCCAACGGCGACATCCCCTCGGACCCCGCGTCCTCCTCAGACGAAGAAGAAGACAGCGCCACGGGCGAACCGACATTCTCCGGCTTCGACGACCCCATCAACCAGGAAGACGAGTACGTCGACGAG
This sequence comes from Stagonosporopsis vannaccii, assembly GCA_028584115.1. Classification (NCBI taxonomy): domain Eukaryota; kingdom Fungi; phylum Ascomycota; class Dothideomycetes; order Pleosporales; family Didymellaceae; genus Stagonosporopsis; species Stagonosporopsis vannaccii. The sequence continues at coordinate 117,253 of VWXS01000049.1, read as the reverse complement.
GACAAGTACACGACGGTGACGGTGGAGACGATTGGGATCAACCGGGCGGGGTTCTCGCGGCCGGGTGAGGAGGAGGCGGAGCTTCGGAAGGAGCAGGAGGCGAGAGAGGAGAAGGAGAGGGAAGAGAAGAAGAAAAGGGTCTGGACTAAGGAGAGGCCGAAGAGTGACAGGCCGAAGAAGAAGAAGGTCAAGTTTAGGTATGAGACGAAGGCGGAGAGGAAGGTGGAGAGGATGAAGCAGGGAATGAAGAAGAAGAAGTTGGCGGAAAAGAGGAACAAGGCAAAGGAGTGAGGCGTGGTCGAGTGGACGTAGGTTATGTTGTTGTTTGATACCCAGTTATGGATCATATGCATGGGCGGAGTTCAGGCGCAGTAGAAGGGAGGCGCAAGAACGTCAGAGTCAACATGAGACTTCCTGAGCTCACACACAGAGTTCAACATGCACACAACATCACACATGACACGTGGAGTACTGCGAGCAGCCGTGAACGTAGAAAGGGTGGATTGCGCAGACCGCCAGCAGTGTTGCTCCCTCAGGACACATCAACAGTGTACAAGGCCATCGTCAACGGCCGCAGAAGACGAACCAATACATGCAATTAGGAGAAAAGGGGGTTGTGGTGCTGTCTCCTGCCCGGCTCCACCACGTCGTAGATCCGCACGGTCGCCGGCTCATCTCGGTATGGCTTGCAGAAACTGGAGATTGGATGCTCTAGACGGTATATTCCACTGGCAGATAAGTCAACAACCGCAAAGGAGAGACGTGTCAGGGGGAGATCAGATGTTACCGATCTCCTTGACAAAGTCGTCGAGCTCCTTCTTGGTGTCGGCGTATTTCTTGGCCATCTCCTCGTACTTGGACTCCCACTGGTCCCGGGACTGCTCGAGAGCTTGGACTTTGCGTTCGTAGTGGCCGGACTTGACATCGGTCTGGCGCAGCCTGCGTGTGTCAGCGGGGGGTTCGTGGGTGGGGGGTGCCGAGGGGGGCGCACTTCTCGTTGAGCTCGCGGATGGTCCTGTCAGACTCCTCAGCCTCTTCCTCAAGGACCTGGATCTTGCGCTGCAGGCTCTCGGCCTGTGTTCCAGCCTGAGCGCCTGCACCGGCCTCGTCCTTGAACTGCTTGACTTGCGCTTCGAGCTTCTCGACCTCGCTCTCGAGGACCGAGTTCTTGTGTGAGAGCGACGTGATCTCCTGCTCCTTCTGTGTCGTCTCGCCCTCGAGCTGCTTGACCTTGGCCTTGTACTCCTCGGCGCGGGCACCGCTCTCGTCGGCCTCGACGCGGAGGGCCTCCATGCGCTGCGGGGCGGTCAGTCTGCGGGCTCAACAGGAGCACGCCGGCCAGAGAGAGGGTCCGGCGGGGTAGCGGGCAGGCTCACCTTCTTGATCTGGTCCATGGCGGCGGGGCGTGTGGTGGTGCTTGATGGGGGTGGCGTGGGTGTGGAGGGGACTGCTGGGGAGGGCAGCAGGCTGTGAAAGGCAGATGGCTAGAGTGTTGACTGTTGTCTGAGAATTGGGGCGCGCTGGCAAGCTGATAATGCGGGCATGGGCGCCGCTGCCGAACCCCTGTCTCGCCAAAGGCAGGCACACCGCCTTTAGCGCAGGCTCGCCGCCGGACCCCGTTGCCCAGGGCAGGTCGGGCCCGTAAACAAACGAACGCCGCCCGCAGGCACGCGCACGTCACCGACAGCACCACCACGCCGCGACCCGCGAGCCGCGACCCACGACCCACGACTCGCTCCATGTGACCGCGCCCATGGCCACGCTCGCAGCACACGACCAGGAGAATGCAGTGCGCAACCTGCAGGTCGGCCCTGGCGGAAAGCCGCTCGGCGCCGGCGTGAAGAGCTTCGGCGCCAAAACACCAGGAATCAAGGCCCCGAAGACGCCGTTCAAGGTCCCGCTCAACGACGAGAATGTCTTCACCAAGGGCGGCAAGGGCGAGGGAAAGGGCAACCTGCTCATGACCACCACCAAAGGCGGCAAGCTGGACGCAAGCGCATTTGTAACGCCAGCGGGTACGCCACGAGAGCATGCAGAGACCGCCGCAGGACTAACGCAACATACAGGGCCTCGCAACCGCGCTCCACTCGGCGCAAAGACGACAAACGCCAAGGGCAAGGCTTTCCAGACACCTGCGCCGCTGGGATCCTCCGCCAAAACCCTCAAGGCAAGCCCTCGCCTTCGCCGTCCCAAAGTCAAGGTCCACCAGCCTGAAGTTGAGGCCGAGTCTGAAGATGACGTCCCCGACATCGAGTACATGCCACCAAAGGAGGTACCCCTGCTGGACGATATGGACGACTACATTCCCCGGGACTGGGACTTCTCCGTTCTCTCGGGTGAGAACGCGATGCGCGGCATTACAAGCGCATACCACAACCCAGTCGAAGATGATGGCCGCACCAAGGGACAACGGGAGTTTGAAGAAAGCTTGGAGCGCGACCGCAAGAAGCGCGACGAAGAGTTTGACAAGATCTTCGCAGCGCAGATGGCTGAGGATGATGCTGAGACGAAGCGCTACTTTGGAATCACTGAGCCAAAGAAAGAAGCGCCAAAACACACGGTCAGGACCGCTTCATCTGTTAGGCCCGCTACTGGTCTCTCTACCATGCGTGCCCGCTCAGCGGCAGCTGCCCTTGCTCCGACAGATCGCTCTACTCCAAGGTTCGGTACCTCGACCACTGCTACAAAGGCACGTGTGCCGACTGGTCTTGTCTCTGGTAGGAAGACGCCGAAGACTTCTGCCGAGCCGACAGCTGCTCGTCATGCACGTCACGCATCTGCCGTGGCATCGTCCAAGAGCACCATTGGCTACGCCCAAGGCCGTGCAGTACGCTCAGGTTCAGCCATGCGCCCGCCGCTCTCGAATGTCACCAAGCCTGTTGGCCCCAACCTCTCAACCACGAAAAGGCCCGGTACTACAACTCCATCTTTTGCATCTGCACACCTGCGCACCGTTAGTGCTGCAGCCTCGACCAGGACCAAGCCCTTCTCGCGCTCGAGCTCAACCTCCACCAATGCTACACTCGTTGCTGCTCCGCCAGCTGATTCCTTCGCCGAGACGGCAGAGAGTGTGGAGCGAGAGTTGGAGCTGCTAGCCCTACAAGATGACATGGACGATGACGAGGCGTGGATGAACAGCTTCAACGACCAACTGGGCGGAGTCGATCCCCTGGACGAAGATCTCGCAGACTTCCAGCTCCAGCTACCAGAAGGCATCTAGGGTGCATATTGCATGGATGTGACTCGGCTCGCCAGAAGAGAAGTATTGGATATCCTTCGAGTTGGAATGTCCGGTTTTGGTAGCAATGGAGGCCAGATTGTTTTCTTTTGTATGTCTCCGTCATGATCCTGGAGTACTGTTTGGATACCTTTTGATTTGTGGCCCTTGACTCCGTACCGCATTGGTGGTGCGTCGAGTCTGTAGCAGTAATTTTGTGCATTGCTGTACATTCCTTTGAATACACCGTTTGTGAAGTCTACCTCGTGTATTTGATGGCAAGTGTATAATGTGAGCTAACTTAAGTCCTTGGAAGATATCTCAGCAATAGCAGATACTCGCACTTGGCTTCGGTGCCCACCACTTTTGGCATCACTACTGACTGTATCATGGCTTCATCCGCACAAACTTCTCATCTGCTACTCTGTCAGCTTGTTCAATTACGATTCATATTTAAAGCTCCCGCCCTTTTCTACTTCGCGAGGCGGGGTCTCGCGCAATGGTAGATATAACGCAGACGCATCACAATTCCTCTTTCGCTTTCTCCCTGTCCATCCATCCACCCACTCTGCAAGGTCCGCCAAAAATTCAAAATCCCAAGATGAGGTGGGAAAAGGCCTAGGTAGAGAGGAGGAAAAAAGAGGAAGAACAAAAGACAACCAGCGCGATGCCCGGGCCCCGGCCCCAGAAAATGCGCATCAAGTAACGCCATGCTAGATATTCACAGTCCCCCTTTCCCGTCCCCCGATTCGCCGCGCTATCCGCAGGTTCTGCAGGGTTGAGCTTTGGTTTAATACAAAAAGATCCCAACCTTGCGGAGCAGACACAAACTTGTGCCTGACTCTGGCTACTGTGCTTCTGTCACGTCTCAACGCCCCGTTATACGTGTGCAAATGCATGTCTAGGTAGTGCATGCACTGCTCCTACTCAGACCCAGACAGTACCTCTGGAACCTTCGTAGTGATCTCATCCACCGCATACAGATTCTGGTTCAATATCTTGTTCATAGTGAACATGTGCACGCGGTCGGATTTGAACACTGCGCGCATCGCGTCGTCACACCGGATCTGGCGCTTGTCGCTGGGGTCCTGCAGGTCGCGCGCCTTGACGTACTCCCAGATCTTCTTGACGGTTTGGGGGCGCGAGAGCTGGGTTTCGTTGAGGAGAGCCGAGAGCGCGGGAGAGAGGGCCATGGGTTTCTGGATGTAGCCGTTAGTATGCGTGCGTGTAGAGTGATATGATTGGGGACATACGTGGAATCCTCCTTTCCGGCTGGGGCTCTTCTTCTCCTTCTCGCTGCCTGAGGCTATGTCGCTATCGTCCTCGTCTTTGACGCGATTCGAGCTCTTCTTCTTGGTCTTCTTCTTCGGCAGTGGCGCCTTCTTCCTTGTGTTCCCTCCGCGCGTCGCACGGCCGCTGCGCGCGTTCTCCTCGGCCTGCAGCTTGCGCGCATACGCTGCGTCATCATCTTCGGCGGTCTTGCTTTTCTTTGCTCGCTTTTTCGGGGGCGCTGAGTCTTCGAGCTCCGAGAGCGCGGATTCGGAATCGGTAGAGCGTTTCTGATTGGGCGTTGCGGAGGTGGAGGCGGCGCCGTTCTCGACTGTGGGAATGGGCTCTTGAGGCTCGGTGGTGCTGCTGTTTACTTCGGAATTGAACTTGTCAAAGCGCGTCATAATTAGGGCGGTGATGGCATCCTGTGCTGCGGGTTAGCTTCCAAGGCATGCCGTGCATGCATGTGAGGCGTACCTTCTGGTGGGAGGTGTCATGGCCGATCCGCTCCTGCAGTCCTTTGCGTATACGCTTTGCTGAGATCGTGTTGAGGTCACTGGCGCGAAGAATCTCGTCGATGATGACCGAGTACGAGGCCTGGACCTCGGTGGGGAGAGGTTCTGTCGACATCAGTACTCTGCTTTTAGTGCAGGATATATCCAAGTGCGCGCTCACCGGACATGACTGCAGTCTTCACTGGACCTCTACAGAGCCCGGCAGCAGGGGTGTAGGCAGTGCTTGCAGGAGAGCCGTTTGTGAAGCTGGTGAACCACGGGTCGGCGCGAACCGCGTAGTATGAACCGGGATAGCTGGTTGAGAGGGCGAGGAGACCTTAGGACCGAGTGCCAACAAAAGAGATTATATATACACGAAACGGCGCGTCGATCTTGTATTGAAGGCGGCTCTCACCACACAACTGGCGAAGCGTGGCTCAATACACGTTCAAGACAAGTGAGAGAGCCGGGCGATCTAAAACGGTAGTGCCGGCGGGGCTCACCCTGCAGCGGTGCGTGAAGAGCGCTGTGGAAATGAGCGTCTTGGGGACGATTCAAATACCAAGGCACGAATCGCGGAGGTGAGCTTCAGCAGGAAATGGGTACAGGAAGTTCAATTGATGTTGCGTTGTCGAGCGGTGACGAAAGGCCGCATTGGGGAGTGGCTGGGGAAGCTTGAGGTGCAGCTTGCCAGCACAACACGCCAGCAGAAGACAGATGCAGATGTGAAGTCACAGAGACGAGTGCAAGAACACGAGATGCAGCAAGGGGTTTGGTCGAGAGATGGCACTTGCCCGAAGCTTGTACTTGACAAAGTCGCTTCACTTGCTCTGATGGAAGTGCATATCATCCGAATGCGGCAGTCACGCTACCTCATTGTCGCAGAGCCGCATGGTCAAGCTGTCGGCTACATGACCCAGCAGCCAACCCCATACATCTGCTTTTCAACAGCGCTTTTGATCTGGTACCAGTCCGCTCTCCTTTCTGCGTATTCGTAAACTTCTTCTGCCCGGAAAATGCCATGATAACGATCTGTGTCCGCTATAATAGTCGCTATCTCTTTTGCCTCCTTTGGCGCAATCAGGTAGATCTGCGACAGCTCACGAAGAGCCGCAAAGTACTGCATGAGCGGTTTGTTGCGTAGCGAGACGATATATGCGTTGTACGCATTCATGTCACTGTGCACTGTCAGTAAATCTTACACAACAGATCTTCAAGGTATTCTCACCTGATCAGCACAATAGCACCGTCGACGCTCACTCGTTGGCGCTTGAGGTGCTTGCAAATTGCTGTAAACAATCGCACTCCAACTTCCTGATTGAAGACATCCAGGACGTTCTTATCGGTGCTACCGACCAACATGCTCGTGTGTGACGACACCATGTCAACGACTCTTTTTGCGGTCTCACTAGGCCCGATGTCGGATAGTTGTGCTATTCCGTTGGGTCCAACTGGAGGGTTGAAGTCTGAGGGTTGCTGCAGAGTGCCGCACAGATATTCTACTTCGTCCATTAGCACATCGATACCTTTGTTGAGCCCTGCAGCAACTCGCTCATCCAACATTTGCTCAAATTTCTTCTTTTCCTTGGCTGCAAGACTGAGGAAGTCATCGCGGTCGGTAAGGTTGGCAGTGACTAGCTCTTGTAGATAGAACACTTCCACCATCTGCTGGATAAGATCACCAACGTTGACAAGCTCCAGGAAGGCCACTAATGGTGCTACACCTTCTTTGCTGTGATCAGCCACTTCGCGAGGCTTATAGTCCGCGAGATGGCTGACAGCCTTGTCAAACCCTAGCTTCATATGTCGGTTGCCGAGGATCTGCACAAGGTAAATGAAGATCTGTTCGCACTGCTCCTTCGCCTCTTCACCAGATTGTCCACCAAGTCTGACAAAGCGTGCAGCTCTTTCGAGACCTGCCTTTGCCTTATGCGTCAAGTCGAGTGCCACCTCGATGCTGAAGAGTGTTCGAATACCTTCTAGTCGAGAGTTCATAATGGCTGCTTTTGCTGCGAGCTCGGTTGTGGGTGCTTGCAGACCTGGCGATCGTGAGCCATCGCCAGAAGGCGTACCCGATCGGGGTGTTTCCAGCGTCCCGTTGCCATTGGACGCAGGTGCAGCAATCACAGAGCCCCTCGATCCGGAGCTACCCATGGCTGGGAGAACACTGACAGGCATCATTACCACCTTCTTGAAGGACGAGAGGAAGTCCTGTTTAGCCGCTTTGCGATTGATGTTGGACATGTAGAATGTTTCGGTCGTTTGCTCCTCTTCGCTAAGTCGTTTTTCCCATGCCTCGACCTGTTCAACCGACTTATGCTTGAAGAAGTCCAGCTCCTCCTGTAGATACAGATCAATGTGTTGCTCGAAGCATCGGGAAATGATGCGAGATGCCTCTTCCTGAAAGTTAGCCTTCGAGCCCTTCGTTGGCTTTAAGGAAATGGCAAGTTGTGTCGCTTGGTCGAACACGCCGGCTACAGCTTTGAGATAGACATCAGTGCTGATATCGTGTGCCTCGTCGAAAAGAATTGTGATGTATTCGGAGACGATGTCTTCAGCAACGCGTTCCAGGAATGGTTGAAGCACATCGAAGGTTGATGGGAATACCCGATCAATGATGGCCGTCTCGTCATTCATTGCGATTGCTAAGCTGTGGAAGAATTCACGCGATGGCTCCAATGTGAGTTGACTCGAACTCAATCCAGGCAGACAGTCTCTAGGGTTTCCCAGCTTTTCCTTGTCCAGCATCAAAGGATGGTTGTGGATGTAAGAGTCCAGACAGGCTGCTCCGCCGTTCAGGTGATAGAGCACAGATGCGAATCTTTTCATACGCCCGTCGTAGTCCTTCTCTTCACAGCCAGTCTCGAACTCTCTAAGAACTGCATTCTCGAATATGCCAGTCATTGTGTCTAATTTCTCCTCGCGTTGATTCCAGCCTTGCGCATAATCGCTCTTCGCAAAGGTCTTAAGCTGTGCAAGCATTTGTGCCTGTTGTTCGGGGTCTCGATATGTGCGGAAGAGGACGGGGTCGGTGTGGCTCCTCGAGCGTGCCAGATCGAAATAGTACGGTGCTAATGCTCCATATACCTTCCCGTATTCTTGACGTGCTCGACCTCTGATTGATCGCACGCCTGTTACGACCCTCAATGCTGCCTGCGGGTCTATCATAGGTGATCTTGCCTGAGCTCCCGTAAACGTGGGCGTCAAGGTCATGTCGTTGAACCCTTTGTCGAGTGTCGAAGATCTTCCTCGGGACGTGTGCTCTGCGGACTGCCGTTGTATGTCTTCGTCTGCATCGAACAGCGTCATGCTACCCCGAGGCTGCTCAATGCCACCTATCCCAAGTCCAACTCCACTTCCCTGCGGAGGCACGCCAATTCTTTGCGCTTCTTCAGCTCTTTGTGTCTCAAGTTTCCGCCGCATAGCCTCTTCAAAGCGTTGTTTTGCCTCCACATCGTTCCAGCAGCCCATACTTTTTAGCCTATGCACCCATCGGGTATCGTCGTATACCATTTCCTGCATGCGCTTCGAAGTACGGGCGAAGGTGAACATGTCGGCTATAGGAAGATAATCGAGGATGGTGTTGATGATTTCTTCAGACGTTAGGTGAATCAGACCCGCTCTGAAATTTCAGAAATACACACCTGCCGGCAGTATTGCCTTCGACTCGTCCATCATCTGTGTGGTTCGTAGCGACGCCAGGACCGACGGCTGCGCTTGGGGCAGCGCCCGCTTGAAATTGGATTTGGTAGCCATATTGCCGGCTATGGTAAGTCGCAATCAATCGTCATAAGCTGTAAAGCTTACGGTCATGCTCGCGCTCCTTCATATGTTGGCGCGTGAACGGGGCGGAGAACAAGTGATAGTGCGGGCGGACTGGTAGGTGGAGACATGACGCTGGAAGCTTTGACAGAAACGTGGAGCACGCGGACTCCGTACTACACTCAATACCAGAAATCTTCACGTCGGGGAACACAAAACAACATGCAGGTACAGAACACTTCTGAGAACAAAATTTGCTTGCTTTCAGAGCATTGCCGAAAACTTACTCACTAAAGTCCACAATTTACATGTAGGGCGATGCTGGGCATATTGCCCCGGCTGTCCAGATTCAAGCTCAGATTATAGATCAACAACAGTATTTGAAGCTGAACAAAAAGGTGAAATAATTAGTTCGGTTCCTCCAACTGAATAAGTACTCGTACATCCCATCTGTATCCTTCATGTATCGCCGATCGTACAGTCGGACCAGTAGCCACCACCATCTACAAGGCAGCAAGCATACCGACAACGGCCACACCAAGACCGAGGACAGGGCCAGCGGTCTGGAAAGCACCAGCACCAGTAGCAGCAGTGGCTGCGGCACTGCTGGATGCAGAGCCAGACACCGCTCGGGTTGCACTACCAGATGGAGCGTTGGTGCCAGTTATAGCGGTTATTGCAGCAGAGGTCGACGCAGAGGCGGACGCAGACGCAGACGCAGATGCGGAGCTTGAAGCAGCAGCAGATGCAGAGGAAGAGGCAGAAGCGCTTGAGTTCGTCGCACTGCAGTCAGGGCTTGTGTTCAGGGTCACGCCAGCTCCCCTGCAGAGAGTTGTGGCAAAGTTGATGGTAGCTGGTAATCGCGTCAATCGCCTCCAACATTGTGATTTCAAGACACTTACTATCGATGTCGGCCTGGGTGCAGGACGACAGTACACAACACGCAACTTGGGTGATTGCGGAACTGCCGCAAATGCAGGCAACATCAATGAGGTTGCAAGTGCCGAGATTGTCTGTGCCAAAGCATGATTGCTGATAGCGATTCAGTTGCTGCTTTTCAAGAGCTTGGTGCTGTACTCACAGCGCAAGATGGGATCTGTCCAACAAGGCCCTGGCCAAGGACAGTAGCACTGAAGGTGGTAATAGCTGCGATGATAGAGAAACGCATCTTGAAGCTCGGGCAGTGACAAACAAGGAGGTGAAGCAAGATGTGGGATGGGGAGTTCACTTCTAGGAAACCAGCAGATAAAGCGATCAGGAGCGGCGCCGAAGCTCTGGGGAAAGCTTGGGGTAAATAGTCTGGACGGCCGATCAGCCGTCGTGAGTTATTGGATCACCAAAACAGCAAGCGTTGCCCAACTCGAGCATCGCGCTGCGAGTGGCTTGCAGCTTCCGCGACCAGACCAAAGTTTCCAACATCTGGAGCTGGCGACCAAAAGAGAGATGGCGCTGCGGAGTAATTCGACTGTGAGGACTGACAGGCCTCCATTGATGGTCTTTACCACCGACCGTTGGTATCTTCGTTGTTTGCAGCCGTTCTGCTTTGCGAGTGCTGCCTCCCGTCGACAAGGTCATGCAGTAAGCCAGTGAGAGATTATCTTGAGACAATCGGGCCATTGGCTGATATTCGGCCTTATCAACCCAACTTTTGTCTGATGTGCCGCAAGAAGCTGCGCGAGTGATTTCCCTCCATTGGAGTTTGCTCTTGCTCCTGTGGAGGTCGAAAGCATAGGGATGGTGGATCGACGGCGAGCGGGAGCTTGCAGCACATCTGCGCGAATCTATGGAAGTACCCACATTGCACAACGTCAAAGCGGCACGCGCGAAGCTACGGCAATCAGTGTCGTGGAATCGGCAGCTTGCTCTGTGATGACCAACGGTGAGGCTGCTGGATGATCAAAATGACCGAAGGACCGAGACAGGGCGCTAGAAGTATTACTGCAACCATCACATCGTGTGTAAGAAGCAGGCTATCACGATTATGACGGATGGGCCTCAGGAGAAAATGGTGCTGGATACGTCGCTAGCTTAGAGCACAGAGGTCCTCCTCTCCTTGACAGTCAGTACAACTTTGCTTTTTGTGCTCATGGTCATGCGCAGCCTTCGCCCTGCGCCAAAGGGCAACGAGCGTTGATCGTCGAAGGACCTTTCCAGATCCAAGTTGGCTTTGCGTAGGCCTCGACACGTATACCTCACTCCAGGCAACAGGCTACACTCGTGCCTGACAGGTCTCCTAAGAAGTCCTCCTAGAGGGCAATGCAAGGCAAAGTACAGTCCCTTCAGGCGTTCAGAGCATCTTTGCCTTGCCCAGGCGAGTGGCGATCACAGGACAAGGGTGACGGGGCACAGCTGTCAAACAACCGCCACGGCGCAATGGTGAGGGTCGAGCAAAGAGCCCTGTTTCAACAGCAGCCGCATTCTGGGTGCAATTAAGGGATGAAACATGGGCGCGCTGGTCGAGAAGCCTGCACGAACACCGGCGAGGAAACCCCGAACGCTCCACGTGTTGTACGTGCATTGTGAGGATGGTGCCCGAATGGACAGAGTTCAGCCTTACGCATCGTGGCTCGTCTCTAACGTGACAGCGTGTTTAATTAGCCGCACCTGTGACGCTGTGTCGCCAGCGCATGGTGGTTTCAGCGGGCCAAATGGGTTGAGACGCGATGTTTCCGCCACGCCTTTGCTGCACCGAACGTGCAAGAAGGCGGCTAGAAGTCGCGCACGGTGATGATGCTGGGTGGAGGTGGAAGGCCAGGGCCGAAGGTTCCGCTTCAGATGCGAGCCAATGGTGAAAGTGAAGCAAGTGGGCTTGCCCATGTCGACCCTGAGTCCTCCAAGGTCCTTGCTCGTGATCTCGCGACAGCTTATGTTATCGACCTTGACTGTCAGTGCTGTAGACGTCAGACTTGAGACACCGATTGATGAGGCGAAAGCACGATTGGGAGGCGTGTCACAATTAGTGGGTCGCAGACCTCTGTCTCGTCCCATCCCCTTTCAGGTACCGTCCTGGAGCTTCCTGGAGAGGCAATACAAGCTTCACTCGCTGAGCTGTGCTCGGCGGTACGTACCTGGAAGGGCCACGTACTGTTGGTTGCCCTTTGTGTTCGTCGCTTTGTGCCCCGTGCTTGAGTAATGATGAAGGCTTATAATAGTCGTGATACTGGGAAGATCGCTCTTAGTAGCTTTCAAATACAAAAGCATCTCTGTGACCCGTTTGTAACAGAGTACCGATACTTCCAACGCACTGTGAATCCCAAATCTGCCGTTCTATTCAAGTCTCAGACATCAAACATCGCCGCACAGTTACACGCTTTTAAACACTCTTTCAGATCGCACTCCTCCAGAATTCCCGAGATTGATTCCAGAACAATGGCACCTACAACGAAAACAGCCCCCAAGCCTATTGGCGTCAACGGGGAAGGCCGTGACGGTGGCAGTGAGTAACCCTCGAACCGTTCGCTGACTGGGCGGTCATTGCTAACATGCTTGATAGGGAAGCCATCCAGCATCAGCCGGGAACTTTAAACGACTGCGGATTACACAAGTACATTCACAATTTGCGGCACCAAACCTATTCGACGCTGCGCGTCATACGTTAGACACGGATTTCAACATCGACTTTTCTTGCATGGCCATATCCCAACATCGCGGATTCTCACTCGCAACGATCGACTTGTCTCAAGTTTCGGGTTTCGAGACTGCGAGCCCCTTGAGTGCGCTAGCCGGCATGCGATTGGCACTGGAGCTGTGAGGCGCAGCAAGAACATCACAACTTCAACAACCTCGATTGTACTCACCGACGCCGGGCTGTGTCTCCGGTGAATGAGGCTCGCAGGCAGCAAAGAGTCATCTTTCAGCGTTCGAAAGACTTCCGGGGAGTACTTATCGACAATGGCAGTGACTCTGAGGCATGTTGTGTGCCTTGAGGTCTGCCCGTTCCGCAGTAGCAGCCCCCAAAGCGGCTGTGCGCCCGAGTACGCTTTGACGAAATTGTTCAGCCTAGCAGGCAGCGAACGGGAGGTTCGTCGACTAGACACCGCATGCCGCCCTTCTGCCTGAAAGGCAGCCTCAAAAACATGGCCTGTCTCGTAATTCGGCATCGGCAATGTGGCTATGACCGTCTAAGAGGCCCTCTCGCGGTGGACAGAAGGAGTCACCAGCGTGTTCTCCAGGACGGTTAAGGGCGCGCTAGAGTGACTGCAGCCTATCAATCGCCTTATTCATCAGGCTTCAGCCAATGGTGGTCATCAGTTGGCCAGGGGTGGCGCAGCAATATCGTCCTTTCATACTCACCATTGAGAGCACCGGAGAATTGTATTGAGCTCTGCGTCATGGCCCGGACAAGCAGGCAGTCATTTGCCTGTTCCTGAACACACTGAATGAGGCAGGACAGACGGTGGCGCCTCTAGCAGGCCTCTGAGCGCAACGGGCTTATATACCTGAGGTATCCAGCCCGTTGCAAACCATCACACAACTACAATACGCCTTACAATCTGCCTACATCTACAGATACCACAGCCTGCAACCTTCACCAACGCCATCGACAACCAAGCCACAAATCAAACACATATAACAACCTTCGTCATGCGAGCCCCAAGCTTCAGCAATAACGCCTTTAGCCTCTTCGGTGGTTCTGAGTCCCGCGACGGCGGTGCCCCAAATCGATCCGCCAAGTTCAACTTGTCCATGATGAAAGCCATGCGTGGTGGCCCCGAATCCCGCGATGGTGGCTAAAAATCTTGCTTGTCAGTTCAAGTATGTTGACCATCTGAGTCTGCCATTAGCTTGATCTGACCATTGCAAGTCATTCGCTCAATATGAATCATATTGGCTGTGTCGATTTCGATGTCTCCGCCGCAGAAGAGACATTGGGTATTCGACAGGAAGTGGTCACACGTGAGCACTTCAACATTTAACTCTGGCTTCGGCATGCTACACATCTCGACCTCGCCGACATATATTTATCATCAGGATATCAGCGTATATCATGTTCATTGCAGCGTTCTGCGGTTTCATCGGCATTATGGGTGTTTTGGGTTTGATTCTTGGAGTACAACATTGGGATGGCTGTATGATACCACGCGTTTCGAACGTATGTTTGCTTTTGGATTAGACGGCGTTCTGACAGGATGGAGGGCAACCTCGGGTTTCTAGACTTTTTCTGGCATGTTAGATTGCGATTAGACGGGTGAAGATTCCATATCACGGTATAAGAGTCGTCCATAGACGGGAAGGAATAGTCGCGCGATGATAAGAATAGTAATTCGTAGGACAGCAATAATCTTGGTGAACCAACAGTACTTGCTTATCTCGAGGAAGTGATACAAACACTACTCCCTGGTCAGTACAAGCAGGCAATTGATTCTAAGCTCTTAGTTTGCACTGTTGAGAGTGCTCGTAGAAGTGGAGATGTGATCCATGATCTAGTGTTCATGTACCCCACGCCTTGGCACCTATCAATAATAGTATTACATGCATGTTTGCTTCTTGCTTCCGGATCGTTCGCAGGATTTTTGCAGCTCAGCTCCTTTGCATCAGTACTCTTCATCGAAAAGATGCCGATCCGCAAACGGTCACAGTCAAGGTATCAGCAGCCCGAAAGACCCTTACACAAGGCAACAATGCCTCGAGACAGAGATCTGAAATGACGTATCCGGTCGATCGTGCACGTTCTCTCGCACCCGCCGAAGGGCACGCAAATGACTAATGTCAACCCAAAAACAGTGTTAGGCACGCGCAGCACAGCAACTTCTTCTCGGGTCACAGGGCGACGGACCGCGCGAAAAGCAGACGGCGCCAGACGCGCCCAGACACGAACAGACGGGTCACGCTGAAGATCAAGAAGAGCTGATAAGGCTATGGTGCTGGTGCGCATCGGTTACAGTGCTCTTGGAAGTGCTGAGGCGCTTGGTTTGTCGCGGGTACTGTGAAAGCCAAGAGCAATTCAAGAGCCTTTTAAGGGTCAACAAGCGATCGCGTCATCTGTTCGGTATTGTCTTTGTCGTTGTCTCGCCTTGCGGGCGACCTCTCCTACGCGAACGTGAGAAATCTATAAGCTACACTGTACTCACCCACGACAATCTACACCACACATATCAAAATGACTACACGACCAGCTCAGGACCGCATTGCCTCTCACGGCCGCGGTGGCGCAGGTGAGTCTCAGCTTTACAGAATACTCTTGCGCATTCCTGGCGCTTGATCGTAACCAGATCAGTGTCGCAGCTGTTCTGCGTATTCATATCCACAACATTGTACTTGTCACTCTTGGAGATGCTGCTGACACGGAGAAGGTAACATTGCACCGGACAACAACACTGCGTACACCAAGCCCGAAGACCTCGTTACTCCCACAATCAAGTCAAACACATACACCACTGGTCGCGGTGGACAGGGCAATATGGCAAAGAATGACAACCCCGAGAACGCTCGTCTCGCACAAGACGTCGACGGCCCCACAAAGATCTCTGAGCCCAAGGGCGCTGTACACTATGGGCGTGGTGGTGCTGCAAACATCGTCACCGATAAGGAGCGTAAGAGTGGCGAGGCCAAGCGCTCCGAGTCTGGCGGCTCCACTGAACAGGGCCTCCTATCCAAGGTCAAGGGCTTGTTCAAGTGAGCCAGTCGATATAATTTGACTGCAAGGGCCAGGAACTGGGCAGTGCAAGCGATCTAATCTTCCCTGGTTTGCTCGAGTCTAGCTGGAAGGCGAAGGATGATATGCAGGAGCAGGGTGTCTTTTGTTTGTTATGATACCCTGGAGTTGGGATGCGTTTCTTGATATCACTCTCAGTGCATCACGTCGAGATTAGGAGATGCTGTACGATATACTTAATTACTATACTCCTCTGTCAACAACTTCTTTTCAACCGTCGAATGTCACAACCACAGCAACTGAGGCGACCCACTACCTTACTCTTTTGTCGAAGCTGCCTGTCATATACGCTCCTTTGCCGTAAGTACGATTCAAGGTCTCCTGCAGGTATGCACCATGCGGGGTCGTCACAGTGGGGCAAGCCTGGCAACAGAGCATTACTGGTCTTCAACAACAGCTCATAATGCCGAGATCTCCGCAGGCATGACATCCTGCTTGTTTGCAGGTGAGGGAACCTTATCAAAGCATGCGGCGTGCTGCTCCGTCCCAGTGCTATGGTCACTGCGGTTATGTCCATCTGCCCGTCGCTGCTTCTGCTCACGCCCCTACAGATTGTTGCATATGCCAGGTGAAGGATGGCATAATGTATCGTCATCATGTTCCCAAGCTGTCGAACTACCTGTGCCAGCAGTACCCGCTTCCAGAATGGTGTGAAGATCGCTTGTCGACACGTAGGAGTTCCACCGGGTTATTACATTCGTAGCCAATGCTTCCTTTTTGCTGAGAGATGAGTGGTTACAAGTTGGTTTTGCATGAACATTGGCGCATTATGTTGTGATTATAGGTTAAAAAGTGATACGTCCGAATGAGAGTATCACCCCTTCGTTTCCGAGGATGTCGCACGCCCTCACCATCCTTTGAATATCTGCCTTTGACCCGAGCAGACAAAACGAGAACTCTATATAGATCATTACATCAGATTTCAGCGCAGGAGGCAAACTCCATCCCAATAGAGGAGCAGTTTGGTCTGGCATCATAGCGTTTAAGTTTCGAACATATCAGACATCGTCTTCACCAGTCTAGATTGCCGGGATCAATCTGATATACGACTCTCTGAAAAGAGTTCGACACAACATGTTCAGAACGACGACAATAGCAACAGCACCAGCAACAACAACAGCAAGAACGACAGAAGAAGGTTGGGTACACTATCACGATGGAGGAATCCCAGGACGTCGACGGATCCTCACTGGCGCCGCAGCCAAATCGACTTTCAGCGAGCTTCCAAAGATAGACTTTGGGCGAATATACTCTGACGAAATCGCAGACCATCAACAACTTGCACAGGAAGTGGGAGCTGCATGCAGAGATATCGGGTTCTTCTACGCCGTGAATCATGGTGTCGATAAGAATCTTTTGAATGACACGTTTGAGGCAACGAGAAAGTTCTTCGATCTGCCAGAAGAAGTCAAGATGGAAGTGCATAACCAGAAGACATCAAAATTCAGAGGGTACGCTATAGCTAAACTCAGTGCTTCTGTCGTTCCTAACAGCCAGTCCAGATACGAAGCCTTCCTCGAAGGGAGACTCGACCCCAGCACCAGAGGAGGTAAGACCTGAAAACGTCCCCAACTCCACCAAGCCATAAACTCACACCCCCAGATCTCAAAGAAGGCTTCCTAATGGGTGAAGATGCCACAGATCCCGAGCAAGACCGTCCCATAACACCCTCCACCTCTTCGCCCCGAAACCAATGGCCCACCCATCCCTCTGCCCTCTTCTGGCGTCCCGCAATCTACCGCTACTACAATGCCATGTACACCTTCAGCAAACGCCTTCTACGCATCTTCGCCCTGGCCCTCAACCTCCCCGAAACTGCCTTCGACGCAATCACTACGCACCCCATGACCAACATTCGCGCGGTGCACTATCCACCGCAGGAATATGAGGCGGATGTTGGGATCGGGGCGCACACGGATTTCTGCTGGTTCACGCTTGTGTGTCAGTCGCACACCGAGCAGCCGGCGCTTGAGGTGCTGAATGCGAATGGAATGTGGGTGCCTGTGCAACCTGAGCCGCACGCGTTTGTGGTTAATATTGCAGATTTTCTGAAGTTGGTAACGGGGGGTACGTGGCAGAGTACTGTGCACAGAGTGAGGAATAGGGGGAGCAAGGAGAGATATAGTCTGCCATTTTTCTTTAGCCCGAATGAGGATGCAAGAGTTAGTGTTTTGGAGCCGTTTAGGAAGGAGGGGGAGGTGTATGAGGAGTTTGGGGTGGGAGAGTACTTTCAGAAGAGGCTGGATATTGACCGGACGACACATTTGGGTGGTGAAGATGGTGAGAACAAAGGAGTGTACTGAGACGGATGGTGCTGACTTCATCGACTTGAATACACCAACTGTCACCGCCGGAATAGGGTTTACTGAGCACAAGTCACTGACTTGAATATAAGACAAATCTGGCAATGGGGCCAATGACAAACGTCAAGCCGGGTGTACCTCCAATGATAGGAACACGTTCTGTCATAGATATCGATCGATGTATGCATTGATTGTATCATACTGTTCATATGCATACTGAACGGATGTCGTTGTGTCGTTGATGTCGTCTAAGCCCCGCTCTTCCAGGTAATTCGTCTAATCCTTCTTCAAAGGCGTGAATGTCTCGTGAATACCGTCACGGGTAATGATCATCATCTGCAGCCCGTCACCAACCTCGATGTGCCTCTCCACTGCACTTGTAAACGCATCTCGTACTAAATCCTCCACATGATTCTGGGGTAAAGGCTGCGGCACGACGGTCTTCAGGTTGTGTCCTGTCCCACTGCCTGGTTCGTACTGGTTCTTGAAGTTGACCTGGTTGTCCAAGAATGGCATGATGAGCGATGCTGCCGCGCCCGCTGCCCTGCACTGCTCCCTCTCGTAACTGCCGACTGGGTCGTAAGAGTACAACGCACCCTTGCCATCTTCATCCAAGCCACCCAGAATGGCGTGTACGTAGTAAGGGAAGAATCGCTTGTTGTAGAGGATGTGGCTGAGGCGTTGTGCGCACGCGGAGACGGTCATAGGCTTGCCGTGCTTGTACTTGTACATCTTCACGATGGTGTCAAGGTGCTCCTTCAATGCATGGCCGTCCGCAGCGAAACCGACCACCGAGAGCACTATCCGTGCGCCCTTGTTGTCAGGTCCCTCGCCGCCAATCTTGAAGAGCTTGGGCTCATATCGTGTATTAATATTGTAACCGGATGTGGATCTAGTGTCGCCAGCAAGGATGGCGAAGTCAGCGCCAGATATACCCAGTGTTGAACCGCCATTGTCGGTGTATCTGCTACTATTAGTGATCTTGCCACGACCTTCATTCCAAAGCTGACTGACGGGTAAAATCCGTGCTGCCTCTCACCAGAGGGAACCGCCGTTGGGGTGCTCTTGAACGAGTAGCCTGGTCCACCCTGCGGAGGCGCTCCAGAGAAGATGGCGGCCATCTTGTAGGCGTCGGATCTCTTGTGGCAGAGAATTCGGGCACAGAATGCGACTGTAGGGTTGGTGCAGGGTGAAGTGGCGGTTGGTGTTTGTTCGTGATGCTGGAGCTTGAGTTGACGCGGGCTCGATTGCCTACGCTGCCCGCCAAGGCCGGAGCTGGGGAAGCTACGACCACCACCGCCCGCCGCCGCGTCGTGGAGCTGCCTGAACGGCGTCGGTGACCATCAAACGACGCCTCATCTTCACAACGCCTCCTGCAATTCAAACTTGCACATAGAGTATAGCTCAGCTGGCGGTTCTGCATCGCTCTGAGCCTCATCTAGTTTCCCGTTTGGCCACTCCAAAATATCGCTCGTCATCACATCGCTATAAGTCAACATGTAAGAGCAGTGTACCGGTAGCCATATCAGCACCCTAACAACTGTGCAGGGAGGTTCTACTTGGTATCACGGGGAAGGACTTTACGCTCATCGCCGCCTCCAAAGCTGCCATGCGAGGCGCCACTATCCTCAAGGCCACCGACGACAAGACCCGGGAACTGAACAAGCACACGCTGATGGCGTTTTCTGGAGAGGCTGGTGATACAGTGCAATTCGCCGAATACATTCAAGCAAATGTCCAGCTGTACTCGATGCGCAACAACATGGAGCTGTCGCCCGCTGCCACGGCCAACTTCGTCCGTGGAGAGCTTGCACGCGCTTTGCGATCACGGAAACCCTACACGGTGAATTTGCTGCTGGGAGGATATGATAACATCGCCGATAAGCCCACACTTTACTGGATCGACTACCTAGCCAGTCTCGCACCGGTCCCCTATGCGGCACACGGATACGCTCAGTAAGTTCCCTTGCAACCCTGAATCTACGATGATCAACTACGCAGATAGCCTCGAAGCAAGCTAACACAAACTCAGGTACTACTGTCTCTCGTTACTCGACAAGCACCACCACCCCGATATCGACTATGAGCAGGGTCTAAAGATTTTGAGGATGTGCACAGAGGAGCTGAAGCGTCGCCTGCCGATCGATTTCAAAGGCGTCTTCGTTAAGGTGATCACCAAGGATGGAGTCAAGGATGTTGAGTACGATGACGATGTCAAGGTTGCGATACCTTGAGGGGACCGCAAGCTAAGCAAGTTATGAAGACTCGAGAGCACCCCACAAGAACGCTACATCTATCAAGAGGCAGAGCTGTGAAACGCTCAGAATATAGGACTCTGGCATTACGACTGGAGTTACGATAGAGACGCCATAGTCAATGAAAAGATCACGACTGAAATGCACCATTTTTGTATAGTAGGAGCCCCTGAGACTTACAGTGCGACTTTACGACTTTACTTATCTAGTTTCGAATAAGTATAGCTATGGTGTATCTGAAATCTGACCTCCAAACGTAGAAGTTCAAAACAGCATTCAAATGCTCAAGTGGTCTTTGTCATGTTCAACAAGCTCGCGAATTAGTAACATAACGGCGCAAATAAACAGCGAGCACTTCATGCGATGAAGATGTCTGGAACATTGTTCACAGCACAGATCTCCATCACGGTGCAGACGTTCTCATGATGGCAGCTCCATCTCATTGAGTGTATCGAGGAGGCTGCTGGGCGACAAGCAGGGTTCTGACATTTGACACAAGTCTCGAAGTTCACTTCCGCAAAATGCCACAAGCCTTTTCCATTTTCATGATTAGATTGTCCGCTTGAGGTTGGAACAGGGTGCCATCAACCAAGGCACGCATGATCGAGGCTCAAGGCGGTTAGGAAGGATGTGATGCGGAAGATCGCCGCGGCTCATAGTTCGCATTGTGGCTGCGTCAGTGTGAGGAATGACATCACCGAACCAGACCCTACGAGCTACACCAGTCCATCATTATTAGCATGGCCGCTGCAAGGCGGCTAAGGTTGGGCACGTCACATCCTCTGTTGTTTTAGATACTCTACCTTCCCCCGAAACCCTGAACAGGTACCAACAACCCTGCGACGATCACCTTGACGTGAAGTATCCAGCATGGCGACAACCGGATTGTCGACGGCTACTCCCCACATTGACGATGGCCCACCCCTGAAGAGCACGGCAGATGCTCCACCAAAGGCCTCCACCGATGCGGGCATGCGATGCCCTGATCCTTCGGCGCATTCACATCAATCTCAAAATGCTTTGCAAAACCAGGCATCGGCTGCGGCCTTATATAGCACAAAGCCAGCCAACGAGAGGCAGAAGATCAACCCGCTCGGACCGGACGGAAAGCTCTCGTCAGCAAGTAGGTTGCGTACGATAGAAATCCATCAGTCGTGATCCTGACATCAATGTAGGTGCCGCGGCTAGCTTAAAATACGCAAAAGCGAACGATCTTCCCAGCTTTCCAGTCGTTGGCATTGACACATCATCATCAGCCGGAGCAGCGGCGCTTCTTGCAAATCAGAACAAAAAGAGCCCAGAGTGGTGGAAACCGGAACAATCATCTGCTGCCGGTAAGGCTGCATTGTTAGCAAACGACTACAAGATGAAGCCGTTGTGGCAGCCAGAGGCAAGCGCTGCAGGATCAAAAGCAGCTTTGTTGGCGCACAGGGATGGCGGAAAGTTGAATTTGTGGCAGCCTGAAGCCAGTGCAGATGGCAATTCGGCGGCCACCATTGCTATGCGCAAAACAGGCCTCGGTCCGCAGATTGATTATGGATACACCGACGACGGAAGGAAGAAAGCATTGCTCGCAGCCACTGGAGCTCACTCAGCCTCTGGTCGCAAGCGTGCACAGTCGATACCTATGTCGGTTCCACTCTATCCTGATTCCAAGAACTCCGCCAAGAATGCGTTGAACGCCGCGACAATAGCGCACAGCCCGTCAATGCGAGCGTCAAAAGTACCAGCGGTTGAATCTCAGGATTCGAACCGACTTGGGTCTGGCGCTATGGAGGCAGCGAGAATTCAACACGCCAAAAGTTCCAGAGAGATGTACACAAGTGCGCCTCCTGTCTCGCTCGAGGTAGAGGAGAAGAGACGGAATGACGCACTCCGAGCTTCAGCTGTTGTTATGGCGAAGAAGATATACGATATGCAACAACAGCAGATCGATGGGGCTTCTGGTGTATCGGCTGCTCGCACAGGCGCCACAGCAGCTCATGGCCAGCAACCCGTAGCCACAAGTGAAGGAGACCTCAAGCAACAGGCCATGCAATACATTGGCATTCAAGAAGCAGCACAGAAACTTGCGCAAGAGCGGCTTGCTAAGATCGGCTATGATGAGAATGCTGCCTATCGAAGTTACTATGGTTACGAGAAGCAGGGCCGCTCCAAGCTTTCCATGCGACGAGGGAGACCTCGGGCTCGCAGTACCTCAGAAGCACCCGAAGACAGCGACTCTGATGAGGATGACTTCCGCTCGAGGCGCATTCGTCATCAAATGCAGCAGTTTAATCAGCAGTTGGCTGATGTCGATGCGAAGAAGCGTGAGAACGACCGCAAGAGTTTGATCGCCGCAGCGGAACGCAAGGTGCAAGCTCAGATGAAAGGCCTCGACAAGGATGTATACAATAAGACTGGCAAGATGCCGAGTCAAAAGAGCAATGATGATTGGGATGAGAAGGCACGTCAACGGGCCCTTGCCAACTCCGAAGCTCGCATGGAGAATCACGGCAGAGTTAACATCGGTAATGGCAAATGGATGGATCAGGCCGAGATTGACGCCATTGCCCAGGCTAGACTTCAGCCAACGCTTGATGAGATCACCGACAAAGCTGAGAAGCGGAGAGCTGAAGATGCTGAAAGACAGTTTGAACTGGAGAAGAAACAACGCCAGGAGCAGGAAGAAAAGGCACGCCAGGCGGAAATCAAGGCCGAAGAGAAGAAGGGCAAAGGTATATACTTACACCGCGATGTTGAAAGTCAGCGCTGACCTTGACCAGAGGAAGAGAAGAGAGCGGCCAAGGCTCGCAATGCTGAAGAGAAGGCAGCTGCGAAGCAGGCCAAAGAAGCGGAAAAGACTAAAAAGGCTGAAGAGGAGCGTCTGGCTAAGGAAGAAAAGCGCAAATCTAGAGAAGCTGCACGAGCGGCGCCTAAAACTGGGCCTGCACTGGGAACTGCAGTTGTTGCCACTTCCACAACATCGACACCTGCAACAACCGGCGTCACCGATGGCAACAACGATCTGTACGAAGATGCTACAGCTCCCACAGGAATATCGGAAGGCAACACGGCTGCAGCAGACTCTACTACCACTGCGCCTACGCGAGATTCCACCGCTACGGCGCCTTCTTCGACTGAGCCGACTTCACCAACCTCGCCAACCTCATCCAAGGGCATCAAATCAATCTTCAACAAGTTGAAGCGCCGTTCTAAGCATGAGTCAGCCAGTACAACCGAGATGGATGGCAAGAGCACGGAAAAGGATAACACTGGCTTCATCGGTGGTGCCAACCTTCGGGCATCCGAATCCAAATCCCACTCCTCAGCAGCACCGTCTGCTTCTCATGCTGATGCCAGCTCCGCAACGCGCCCTGCTGACTTGGGTGATGTCGAACCTACAGTCGTTCCTCCTGTCAATGAGCTTGCGGCAAGCTCCGAGGCCAAGGACGATCGCGTCTCAGACGTCTCTTCACTCAGCAGTGACGATGAAGATCCAACAAGAGGCCGTCTCCGCCCGGAACGTGTCACAAGCGATACCACGAGGGCTTCATCAGACTTTGAGGAGGCCAGAGATCACTTTGATGAGGGTCTTGCTCCTCCCCCTACGTTCACAAGCGACGTTGAGAAGGGCCGTCATGGCAGCCCGGTTCGAGATTCAAAGTTTCACGAAGTTGGAATTTAGTCGCACGGATCTACAAAACCCAACGGCGTTATCTTGTACGGATGGGTCAAGGGAGACGAGGAGATAATGAATAAACAATTTGGGAGGTAGTAATGGGCGGATGATGGGAGGCACACTTGCTTGCGGTTCTATTTTTGCTTTGCTCGTGATACCGTGAACCTGTACTTGGACTGACATATGATTCCATGGGTCTCTGAATATGATAGTTATCCTTTGAAGTAAAAAAATGTCCTTGTCATGTGCTACTCTCACTGATTGACTGTCACTAGGCCGCTTTTTTTGTTTGCTAGCCGCAAACTCACCGCAACGACATGTCCCTCAAGTCAGATTGATCAAGTTCAAGTATAAATCAGCGCGGCAATCGACGTCAGCCCGCTTGCAACGCTTTGCCTGTTTCGGACTGGCCAAGCCCGGTTCGCTCCAGCGTACTGTGGAAACCGTGGACAACAACGAGCTCCTGAACATCACTATTCCACCCACCCCCACACCGTCTAACGACACTGTCTCATTTTCTATTGCGCGCCTCTGGAGTTGTGCATCTGGGTTTAATACTTCTTTCCCTTCCGATACCCCCGTAGTTGCGTGCCCCTCTCACTCTAGTGAGCTTGGAGCTGGTCTGTCGCAAACATGGCCCAGCGCCAGGTCCCATTGCACGTCGCACAACCGACGCTGGTATGTTGGCTATCGTACATACGACGGATAGAAGCTGACGATTGAATCCAAAGCTCACGAACTTGAACATTCTTGTGAGTTGACGTGTCTAGCTAGGCACCCAATGGAGTCCAGACCAGGGGCAGCGAGCTAACAGAATCAACAGCCAGCATCGATATCATGGCAGAACTGTGTATGTCATCACCCTACTTGCGATTAAAGCATTAGAAAAAGCCCTAATTATCGCCGCAGACCCTCGAATCCGACAAGTACGTTTGCGTGCGCCAGGTCAACAACGATGCGAACACCCCCGCCGAGACCGTCATCATCGATCTGAAGAACACAAACAATGTCATTCGTAGACCAATTCGCGCCGACAGCGCGATCATGCACTTGACTGAGCCTATCATTGCTCTCAAGGCGCAAGGTCGAACGCTACAGCTCTTCAACCTCGAAACAAAAGAGCGATTGCAAACATACAGCCATCAGGAGGATATTGTTTTCTGGAGGTGGATTAGCCAGACTACACTTGCGCTGGTCAGCTCCAAGGCTGTGTACCACTGGGACGTGCTGGAATCCAAAACTGCGACGCCCCGCAAGATCTTTGACCGCCAGGAGCAGCTCGAAGTAGGTCATTCATGTTCGATACATGGGTACAATCTGACACACTTTGTAGAACAATCAGATCATCAACTACGTGACAAACGATGATGAGAGCTGGTCTTGTTTGGTGGGCATTGCGGCGGGCGCCAACGGGGGCATCCGTGGTAACATGCAGCTGTTCTCCAAGGCAAGGAACGTCAGTCAGCCTCTGGAGGGTCATGCAGCCACCTTTGGCACGCTTCGTCTGGATGGCGCGACGACCGATACCAAGATCTTCGCATTTGCCGTGAAGTCGCAAACCGGCGAGGCTAAGATCAACATTGTCGAAGTCGATCACAACTCGGCGAACCCTGCTTTCCCTAAGCGCTTGATCCCGATCCACTGGCCTGCTGAGGGCACTGGTGACTTCCCGCTTGGTATTCACATTGCACACAAGTACGGCATTCTGATTGTGATCACTAAGTTCGGTTTCATCCACCTGCACGATCTCGAGACTGGTACCGCTCTTTTCCTGAACAGGATTTCGGAGGAGACCGTCTTCACGACCGCGCGCGACGACCAGGGCACAGGTGTAGTTGTCATCAATAAGCGGGGACAGGTGTTGCACACAACTATTCGTGAGGATACACTGATCCCCTACATTATGGAGAACCCAGCTTGCGCGGAGATTGCCTACAAACTTGCGTCTAAGGGCGGTCTTCCGGGAGCCGACAATCTGTACAACCAGCGATTTGAGCAGTTGATGAATCAGGGCAATTACTCTGAGGCAGCTAAGGTCGCTGCCAGCTCACCCCGCGGTTTCCTTCGCACAATGAACACGATCAACAGATTGCGCTCAGTCCCCCAGCAGCCTGGCCAGATTACTGTTCTTTTGCAGTACTTCGGCTCGCTGCTTGACAAGGGTGGTCTGAACCGCGAGGAGACACTGGAGCTGGCTCGTCCTGTCTTTGCGCAGGGTCGCAAGCACCTGATTGAGAAGTGGCACAAGGAAGGCAAGCTTCACTGCTCCGAGGAGCTTGGTGACCTTGCTAAGCCTCACGACTTGAACCTCGCGCTGGCTATCTACAAGGAGGCCAACGTTCCTCAGAAGGTTGTTGCTTCTCTCGCCGAGCTGGGCCACTACGACATGATTGTTCAGTACTGCACATCTGTTGGTTACACCGCGGACTACAATGTTCTCCTGCAGCACGTCATCAGGTCGAATCCCGAGAAGGGTGCCGAGTTCGCAATTCAGCTTGCGAAGAACGAGAGCGGGCCACTCATTAGCACCGACCGCGTCGTGGACATATTTCAGTCTCAGGGCATGATCCAACAAGCCACCGCCTTCCTTTTGGATGTACTCTCTAACGACCGCGAGGAGGAGGGTCACCTGCAAACGAAGTTGCTCGAGATGAACCTACTCAATGCACCTCAGGTCGCTGATGCTATTCTCGGAAACGAGATGTTCCACCACTACGATAAGGCCCGCATCGCCAGCCTTTGCGAGAATGCTGGCCTGCTCACACGCGCATTGGAGCACAACGACGACCCTGCTGCTATTAAGCGCATCATCGTACAGACCGATAAGCTGCCTGAGGAATGGCTAATTAACTACTTTGGCCAACTTACCGTTGAGCTCTCGCTAGAGTCTCTGGATGCTATGCTCACAACCAACATTCGACAGAACCTGCAAGCGGTGATTCGCATTGCTCAGAAGTACTCGGATCTTCTTGGTGCAACCAACATTATCGACCTTCTTGAGAAGCACCGCACGGCTGAAGGACTGTACTTCTTCCTTGGCTCCATAGTCAATGTCAGCGAGGATCCAGATGTTCATTTCAAGTACGTTGAGGCGGCCACAACTATGGGTCAGCTGAACGAGGTCGAGCGTATCTGTCGTGAAAGCAACTAGTAAGTCCTTCCCTCCACGCCGCTTCTGAATAGCCACCTAACACGCTTTTCAGCATTCCCGCCGAGAAGACCAAGAACTTCTTGAAGGAAGCCAACTTGACCGAGCAGTTGCCTCTGATCATCATTTGCGACCGATTCAACTTCGTGCATGATCTTGTGCTACATCTTTACAAGAAGCAACAGTTCAAGTCTATAGAAGTCTATGTTCAGCGTGTTAACCCGGCCAGGACTCCTCAGGTTATTGGTGGCCTGCTCGACGTCGATTGCGACGAGAGTGTTATCAAGAGTCTTCTCGCTTCAGTCACACCTTCCTCGATCCCGATCGACGAGCTTGTTGCTGAGGTGGAGTCGCGCAACCGCCTCAAGCTTCTTTTGCCTTTCTTGGAACAGACATTGGCTGCCGGAAATCAGCAACAGGCTGTTTACAACGCCTTGGCTAAGATCTACATCGACTCAAACAACAACCCTGAGAAGTTCCTAAGGGAGAACGACCAGTATGACACTCTGTCAGTCGGTAAATACTGCGAAAAGCGCGATCCCAACCTTGCGTTCATCTGTTATTCCAAGGGCCAGAACGACCTCGAGCTCGTCAACATCACCAACGAGAATGCCATGTTCAAAAACCAGGCTCGTTACCTGCTTGATCGCGCCGAATCAGAGATCTGGGACTTTGTCCTGAGCGAGAACAACATGCATCGCCGATCTCTGGTTGACCAGGTCACTTCTGTCGCTGTGGTAAGTGCTTCTCTCACCCCATTCTTGCCTATCGCGTTTTGCCTTCTTGGCTTGGCTTTGCTATTTTGAGTGCCTCCTGGCTCCAATCTGTACTCTTTCCTTCTGCAAAAATTCGCACTGTCGACAGATTCTCATCTCCAGTAATTTATCATAGCTGACCAACTTTACAATAGCCGGAGAGCACCGACCCCGACAAGGTATCAGTAGCTGTCAAGGCTTTCATTACCAATGATATGCCTGCCGAGCTCATCGACTTGCTTGAGAAGATCCTCCTCGAGCCCACAACCTTCAGCGACAACCCATCCCTGCAAAATCTGTTGATGCTCACAGCATGCAAGTCTGACCGTGGACGTGTGGCTGGATACATTCAGCAGCTTGAGAACTATACTCCTGAGGACATTGCTCAGCAGTGTATCGAAGTAGGCATGTACGATGAGGCTTTCGAGATTTACAAGAAGCACGGCCAGCACGTAGACGCGGTCAACGTTTTGGTTGAGCACATTGTCAGCATTGACCGTGCTCAAGAGTACGCAGACCGTGTCGATGCACCGGATGTCTGGAGCAGGGTTGCCAAGGCTCAGCTCGATGGCCTCCGTGTCACTGACTCGATTGAGTCTTACATTCGCGCTGGAGACGCATCGAACTTCCTCGAAGTCATCGAGGTTGCAACCCATGCAGGCAAGGATGAGGACCTTATCAAGTTCTTGAGGATGGCCCGTAAAACCCAGCGTGAGGTCCCTATCGACACCGCTCTGGCCTTCTGCTATGCTCGCACCAACCAGCTGTCAGAACTTGACGACTTCCTTCGGGGAACCAATGTTGCGGATGTTGAAGCATCCGGAGACAAGGCATACGAGGAGGGCTACCACGAGGCGGCCAAGATCTTCTTCAGCAGCATTTCCAACTGGGCTAAGCTTGCTACCACTCTCGTGCACCTCGAGGACTACCAAGCTGCCGTTGAGTGTGCTCGCAAAGCCAACAGCGTCAAGGTCTGGCGAGAGGTCAACGGAGCCTGCATTGCTAAGAAGGAGTTCCGCCTTGCCCAGATCTGTGGTCTGAATCTCATTGTCCACGCTGAGGAGCTTTCCGAGCTTGTCAAGCAGTACGAGCGCAACGGTTACTTCGACGAGTTCATCGCCCTTCTGGAGGCTGGCCTAGGTCTTGAGCGCAGTCATATGGGAATTTTCACCGAGTTGGGCATTGCTCTCGCCAAGTATCATCCCGAGCGTGTCATGGAGCATCTGCGTCTCTTTTGGTCCAGAATCAACATTCCAAAGGCTATTCGAGCTACGGAGGAAGCTCATCTGTGGCCCGAGCTTATTTTCCTCTATGTTCACTACGACGAATTCGATAATGCCGCTCTGGCGATGATGGAGCGTGCGTCCGATGCTTGGGAGCACCAGGCTTTCAAGGACATCATTGTCAAGGCCAGCAACGTCGAGATCTACTACCGCGCGTTGGGGTTCTATCTCGAGGAGCAGCCAACCTTGTTGACTGACCTGCTGCAAGCGCTTACTCCTAGGATCGACGTCAACCGTGTGGTACGAATGTTTATCAAGTCGGACAATGTTCCATTGATTAAGCCCTTCCTTCTGAACGTGCAATCTCAGAACAAGCGTGAAGTCAACAACGCCCTTAACGACTTGTTGATTGAGGAGGAGGACTACAAAACGCTGCGCGATTCGGTCAACAGTTACGACAACTATGATGCTATGGATCTTGCTCAGCGTCTCGAGAAGCATGACCTGGTCTTTTTCCGCCAGATCGCAGCAGACATATACCGCAAGAACAAGCGATGGGACAAGTCTATTGCTCTCTCTAAGCAGGACAAGCTGTTCAAGGATGCCATTGAGACGTCCGCTATCTCCCAGAAATCGGAGATCGTGGAAGACTTGCTCCGCTACGTAAGTACTTTCACACTCCCTACCCATTATTTCAAGCTAACATCTCTCACAGTTCGTCGACATTGGTAGTCGCGAGTGCTATGTCGGTATGTTGTACGCTTGCTACGACCTCATTCGCCCAGACGTCATCCTGGAAATGTCATGGCGCAATGGTCTTCACGACTTCACCATGCCATACATGATCAACCTCCTATCCCGCCAGACTGCGGCCATCGAGATACTGACAAAGGACAACGAGGAGCGCAAGGCTCGCGAAGCATCACAGCAGAAGAAGGAGGATGACACTCCCATCCTGGGTTCCCGCCTGATGCTTACACAAGGCCCTATTGCCTCTGCACCGTCTCCTGGCCCTTATGGCCAGACCAATGGCATCGCACCTCAGCCAACTGGGTACCGGGGGTTCTAGATAGTTCGACAGTGGTAGATGACATTGATGGTCTTGCATGAAGGAAATGACGGGTGCTCGCTTTCAAGCTATATATTGATTGATCTTTTGGTGGGGCATGCAAAAGCGGGTGCATCCTGAGTCAGTAGGCGGTGACGTACTCTAACGGCGTTCAATGGAGGATTCTTGGTCTGTATGTTACCGGGCATTTCAGATCATGTACAACATTTACTTCTTGCTTTTGATCCTCCTTTGTTCTACAATTTCTTTGGAGTCACAAAACCCATCAGAGTCTCCGTTGGAGTCGCAGACCTGAGGTTCAATTTGACCAACTCCTCGCTTTCTAGCCCATGCTCCATGCCTGGCGCCCGTTCGAAGTCGAAGGTAAGCGGAGTCAATCGAAGCTATTCCCTTGCTACATCGGAGCTTTTTGATGTATTTTGGGGGCTACAGTACTCTTCACAGACCAGTAGTCACTGGTCTTCCGTCACTGCGATGATTAAGAGTGTTCGGGCCGGCATTTCAGAGGTTCATCTGGACTAGCAAACCCTACGTATCAGCACCGACCATTTTCCATACGTTCTGGCTTGTACACGCAATACTCATCATGGTTGCTTCCCAGTTGTCAGATTTACAGGAGTCGGTCAATGCTGCTTTCTCATCATGTCAGAGCCTGATGAGTATTATGGAGACTACAAATTTTATGCTAGCAGACAATTGCTTGAGATTACTGTCACAATGATTGATGTGAAAGATACAATGGTGTTCATCACTGCAGTCGATTTCTTATTAAGAGCCGGTTAGCCAGGGTATCCTCTTATGTAGCAAAAGAATATAGAGTAGCAGAAGACACTAGGTTTGAGGAACGCTCTCGGAAGGAGTGTAGGGTGCGATATCTTGTGCGTAGCCTGCCCATGTGCATGTTTCATTTACTTGTGTACATCACCCACACAGTACTTGCGTGTCGTTCGACACGTTTAGGATTTCAAGTAATACCCAAAGCATGAGTTTGCCCATGTCTGCTACCGCTATCATACACACGACTTCTCAGGCTCTCAGTACTACTCATTCGTGTGTTTCAGGCAAAGGCCTTTTGAAAACGAAAGATGGCATTGGATGATTTGCATAATCACCACAGTTTCTAACTAGTCGCAAATGATGCAGAGCATTTCAGGGTTAGTGAAACAGACCGTAGACGGCTTTAGGAGCTTCTCCGAACTCTTCTGCATCATAGTCCTACATGGAGACTCCGCCGTGATCCCTAGCAACGGAGTTTTTGTGATAGGGAAACCCCCGAACAAATACTCAGTGTGGAACACTGAAGATCCGAAAAATAATCGAACCATCATCGTGACCCCGGTGAACACGGCCAACTTGCACTACGGACCACTGCATTCGAAGGCTGAAAAAAGGTCAAGACACCCACAGGAACCCTCCATCCGAACGATTCCTTCCCCTGTAGCCCTCGTGGCTGATAGCCCAGAAGGACAAATTCGAATGATGATCCTTGTTGAAGCTCAATACGACTTTCGAACTGTACTGTACCACAGCCTAAAGCTACAGGCTTTGTCATCAGTAACCGACAGCCATGCTCTTCTTCGCGACGAGACAATCAATCATTGGTTTCAATACCCATTAGCGCGATTTCTCGTCATGGAGCTGTTGATGAATGACAGCTATCTGAAAGGTGTTTTCGACACTCTCCACAGTCAGACAAAATGTCTACAGCGTGGCAAGCTGCAAGACCAAACCCCAGCTCTAGCTTGCGAATCCTTGTGGTTGCGATGAACTACAGCGGCGTATGATTGAACTTCCAGTCAGATTGCCATGTTTGCATGCTGTTCGAAGCCCCTAGCAATATTGACAGGGAGCTCCAAGAAGGTGGTCATTAGCACAGGCTTGGACAGTTACTTGCTGTCGTCGTTCACTCGCTCGTCATGGCGGATACCAACGACGAGACGTTCATCAGGTATGTAGACCATAGTCCTATGGGAGATGACAGGAACCGTATGCCAAGTATTGACTGATGCCCATACCTTACAGTATGCTAGAGAAGGCTGTAGCTGGAACCGCCGCTCTGATGTCTCATGCTGGTCCTGTCAGCAAGTCAATGAATGTGGGAGCAACTACAGACCTATCCACGTATATGGACGGGTATTTTATTTACACTACTCCCGGTGGAAAAGCGTCAACCCTGCACATGCATCGGTGCTTGCCGAACTGTGCGGACCATCCTCCCTTTGGTACTATCCACAGAATTGCCAGTGTGATCAGGTACCTATGTATCGTCATTGATTAGTGTTTCTTTATGGAAGGGTGCCTTTTTCCTTTATACACAAGGCCAAGATCTCATCTATAATAGAGAACAGGGCCAGCCCCCAATACCCCGCCTCTCTACCACGGTACTAGTCTATAACCCAGAATAGATAACCACTTGTTAAGGCTTTAGAACTATTATATACGTCATACATATCGTTATAGTCTTTGTCTAAGCTCTAGATTAGGTATGTACCTGCTCCTTTACCTACTACAGGTAGTCTGAGACCTTCACACAGCCTATCTCATGCAGGAAGTCTCCTGGCAGCAGGATTTCCTGCAATTTGTACCAGAATTGAGATGGTCCACACATTTCGGCAACCGTTATACTCGGAAAAAGGTCGAAAGGACATCGCAGCGCTTCATGCACTTAACGGCTACACCGAAAACTGGGTGCCCAGTACGCTCTCTTCATCGATCGCATTTCAGGGGATTGATGAGTCAGAATCGCGCGCGCAACGTTCGCCAGCATGGCGGCATGGGCAAAGGCGCACGAGAGGAGTTGGACCTCCTCGTCGGAGAAGAGCTGCATCAGAGAACTCTGACCATTCTCACTGGCAAAGCCGAGGTCAAATTTATCAACGAAGGCAAACAACGGGTGGAAGGGGATCTGTCGGCACCCACGTCGGGACCCGGTACTTCTAAAAAGCTCATATTGAATCATTCTGATCAGGACGGCATCGTATATCCAACCGCAGAGCATTATTGGAGCTTGAACAGCGTTGAAAAGGGCAAGATGACTCGAAGGATCAAGTCCGCAAGGAGTAGACACACCCTAGAGAAATAGACCTCTCCGGAGAAGACACCACACCGAGTAATGCGAACAAACTAAAGACAAACGATGAATCTTCAGTCGCTGGAGGGAGTGTCAAGAGTAATGGAAACGAGGACGGGGACGAAGGGAAGAGTGAGGAAGCCGACAAGGGAGGCAACGGAGAATGAGCAAGGCGATGAGGTTTCATGCACCGGGGGCAAGGATAAAAGCAGATTGGCAATAAGCTCGAGAGTGAACGTTAATGTAAAGGGAGCCCCAAGGAGCTGTTCCCGGACGTTCCCATTCATGTCGTTAGGTTCACTATACACTAGCTACCTACGGATCAATTGCATGGATTGACCAATTCTGCCTGCTCAGCCGGCAACGATTTGTGCAACTGGGTTCGCACTGTCGAGATCCCGATGAACATTGCTGTATTTTTGATCAGAAACGCAGTGCATCCTTAGTTAGCAGGCAGTGATGTTCTCCAAGGGCGCTTAGGATGCAGATCAAAGGAGACTGTCTAGTCAGCCATTGGTGTCGAAGACTACCACAAAAATGACGAATGCTTGCGTTGCCTACGCCAGAAGTTCAAAACCTTTCCAAGATGACTCAACGCTTATAGAAGCTACAAATAGCAGTCAGTCCGTCCAGGCTTGTCTTGATTGCGAAATACGGTCTTCGCTCGGTCGCTCGGTGTATTGATCGCCAAGGGCCCAAGATTCAGGGCGGATCCGCGTTTGTTTGACGAAGCGGCAGCCACTGCAGCATGATCTCCGCCAAGTCGTCTCCCACTACGCAGCGCGAGCATGATTCAGGTAGAAAACTGCCAGATTCAGCCATTCAGTGCATGGAACGACTCATCGTGAGCGGGAACCCCACAAGGGCGACACAATGGCTGAAGGCGCACCCAAGTATTCCACACCGGTCGCAGGATGGGTCCTGAAAAACTAGGCATTCTGCCCAGAAGTTTCGGAGCCAGCGACCGAAACTGTTCTTGCAGCACGCGCACCGAGGTGGTCGAAGTCGAGCAGCATGGACGCGCACCGGGCAGGCAGCCGAGACCCGACTTCTTCTCGACGCCATGCAGGTACACACCATGCTGTTCAGGCAAAAACCGGAAAGGCCTACC
The DNA here is from genome assembly GCA_028584115.1 of Stagonosporopsis vannaccii. Taxonomy (NCBI): domain Eukaryota; kingdom Fungi; phylum Ascomycota; class Dothideomycetes; order Pleosporales; family Didymellaceae; genus Stagonosporopsis; species Stagonosporopsis vannaccii. The sequence continues at coordinate 83,261 of VWXS01000049.1, read as the reverse complement.
ACAAGGAGGATATATCTCGGGCCATCAGCAGATATCGCGAGCTTGTCGCTCGGTTATGTTGCGCTTGACCGACGCGCGCCGAAGCAAAGCGGACTTGGTCATGGGAGGAGAGGTATTTCTCCGCAGACGTCCCACATTGCCGAGCTATACCAAACGCATGCGGTGGGACGGAAAATAGCAAGCACCCGCGCAGGAAACATGAAGGCTGGCGGGCGGCACTGGGACGTGCAGGCCGCGGTCGAGATGGACCGAGCGGCGAGCGCCAGTGTGTAGGAAGTGTTTGGATGAGCAGTGGGCCATTACAGTTGAACGGCTTGGCTCAGGGCTACCTGTCACAAGCTCCGCTGCGTGCGTGGGGTGGACAGAAAGGGTTTTATGTTCGTTCGACGCCCCGGCGTGGCTGCAGGGCAGATTTGCAGCGGCATGTGGCATGGCGGGGCGTTCCTGAGGCTTTTGGCAATATCTTTTACAGCAAGCGTGACAGCATGGATGATGTGAGCATGGCCGGGGGGTTCGCGCGGGGCGTTATCGACAAAGCTTGAGCTGGTGAGGGGCAGATGCTCAGAGCAGCAGCAGCAGCAGCAGCAGCTTCACCGGCGAACCAGCAGCTAGAGCATGCAGCCACGAGTCGTTGTTGAGCATGCTGGAGCTGGACAAATGCCATCATCGCCTCGCCTGCCGTGCAGATAAGGGTTTCACGGGCATTCTAAGGCTTCACGTAGCGCTGGTCGACCACGTCCACGCATATCTTGAGCTGCATATCACCGGGGAGCTCTAGCCAATTCGTGGCCCGCCGCCAGCTCCGTTGCTTTTGCGCGCATGAGACTGGCCGACGGTCACGACGACAGCAAGTGCGGGTCCCCGAGTGCGTGTTTCGATCTGGTCTTGGCCATCCGCCTTCCCTAGGTCGCTGTTTTGGGATTAAAGTTGCGCTGCTCCCAGTGACTCGTAGTAGCCCAGGCCGATACCGCCTATATAGTTTCCCTCGCCCAGTACTTTTGGTCCAGCAATCTCTCCTCCCCACCCCTCATCCCTAATCCCCTCCCTACCTAATATCATACTGCAGTCATCCAGCATGACGACTCTGGCAGTTGACAAGAACGCCTCGAGCGCCATTGACGAGAATGACTTTGACGACGAGCATGGCGAGCACCACCCCCACAGGAACTCGGTTCACCACAGGCTGCGAGCGAGCAGCTCCATCATGCAGCTGAAGAAGCTCCTGGGTACGTAGCCGCGGCACTCAATGGCTCCCGTTGAGCTCCCAGACCCCTCTAACAGCTCGCCCAGTCGCCAACCGAGGAGAAATCCCCATCCGAATCTTCCGTACTGCCCACGAGCTGTCGCTGCACACAGTCGCAGTCTACAGTCATGAGGACCGTCTCAGCATGCACAGGCAGAAGGCCGATGAGGCCTACGAGATTGGGCAGCGTGGCCAGTACACACCTGTTGGTGCCTACCTCGCCGGCGATGAGATCATCAAGATCGCGGTCGAGCACAATGTCAACATGATCCACCCTGGTTATGGGTTCCTCTCAGAAAATGCCGGCTTTGCTCGCGCGGTCGAGAAGGCTGGTTTGATCGTAAGTTCTGCCCTCAGTCTCCGCTTTGTTTACCCTATGACGAAATGGGTGAGGGGCGCGATTGCCAATCGCAGCTGTTGAGCGTATCTGTGCACCGAGAAGCTGTAGCGGGGCCGGCGGCGCTCCACCAAACCAGCCCTGTTATGCTATCTCGGCAGCGCGGCGCGTCGGCGACCCAAGAAAACCCAGGAGTCATTTCGATTGCAATTTTGCATTGGCAATTGAGTGGTGCAATGGCCGCTGACACCGCCTAGTTCGTTGGCCCTTCGCCCGACACCATTGACGCACTCGGCGACAAAGTCTCTGCGAGACGGTTGGCCATTAAGTGCAATGTCCCTGTTGTGCCGGGAACACCAGACCCCGTTGAGAAGTACGAGGATGTCAAGGCCTTCACTGACGAGTTTGGCTTTCCCATCATCATCAAGGCCGCTTTCGGCGGTGGTGGTCGTGGTATGCGTGTAGTGCGCAAGCAGGAGGACCTCGAAGACTCCTTCAAGCGAGCAACATCAGAGGCTAAGTCGGCGTTCGGTAACGGCACCGTCTTCGTCGAGCGCTTCCTTGACAAGCCCAAGCACATTGAAGTTCAGCTCCTCGGTGACAACCAGGGCAATGTTGTTCACCTGTACGAGCGTGACTGCTCCGTGCAGCGTCGTCACCAGAAGGTCGTTGAGATTGCTCCTGCTAAGGATCTGCCCATTGAGACCCGCGATGCCATTCTGGCTGATGCCGTCAGGCTCGCTCAGTCCGTCAAGTACCGCAACGCTGGTACTGCTGAGTTCTTGGTCGACCAGCAGAACAGGTACGATTTGGGACAGAAACTGCGCATCTTTCCATACTGACAAACTTTTGCAGGTACTACTTCATTGAAATCAACCCCCGTATCCAGGTTGAGCACACTATCACCGAGGAGATTACTGGTATCGACATCGTCGCTGCTCAGATCCAGATCGCCGCTGGTGCCTCTCTTGAGCAGCTTGGCCTCACTCAGGACCACATTTCCACACGCGGTTTCGCCTTCCAGTGCCGTATCACCACAGAAGACCCCTCCCAGCAGTTCGCTCCGGACACTGGCAAGATCGAGGTCTACCGTTCCGCTGGCGGTAACGGTGTTCGGTAAGTTGATCCCCTTCTAGCCTACCATTTGAGCGGCAAAAACTAACGATGTCAACCAGTCTCGATGGTGGTAATGGTTTCGCGGGTGCTATCATCACACCCCACTACGACTCCATGTTGGTCAAGTGCACATGCCGTGGTTCCACATACGAAATCGCCCGCCGAAAGATGCTTCGTGCGCTGGTTGAGTTCCGAATCCGTGGTGTCAAGACCAACATTCCCTTCTTGATCAAGCTCCTTACTAACCCTACTTTCGTCGACGGCAAGTGCTGGACAACCTTCATTGACGACACACCTGCGCTCTTCGACCTCATCGGCTCCCAGAACCGTGCTCAGAAGCTCCTTGCCTACCTTGGTGATCTCGCTGTCAACGGCAGTCAGATCAAGGGTCAAATCGGCGAGCCTAAATTCAAGGGCGAGATCCCTATCCCCGTTCTTACAGACAAGGCTGGCAACAAGATCGACACCTCTAAGCCTTGCGAACAGGGCTGGAGGAACGTTCTCCTCAAGGAGGGCCCTGAGGGCTTCGCAAAGGCCGTCCGCAAAAACAAGGGCTGTCTTATCATGGACACCACATGGCGTGATGCACACCAGTCGCTCCTCGCCACTCGTGTGCGAACCGTCGACCTGCTCAACATCGCCAAGGAGACGAGCCACGCTTACTCCAACGCCTGGGCTTTGGAGTGCTGGGGTGGCGCCACCTTTGATGTCGCCATGCGCTTCTTGTACGAGGATCCTTGGGAGCGTCTGAGGAAGATGCGCAAGCTTGTGCCCAACATTCCTTTCCAGATGCTTCTCCGTGGAGCCAACGGTGTTGCGTACTCCTCGCTTCCCGACAATGCCATCTTCCACTTCTGTGAGCAGGCCAAGAAGAACGGTGTTGATATCTTCCGTGTCTTCGACGCTCTTAACGATGTTGAGCAGCTTGAAGTCGGTATTAAGGCTGTTCTCAAGGCTGGTGGTGTTGCTGAGGGTACCGTCTGCTACTCGTAAGTTCTCTGACCATTCACGAAGTTCACCATACTGACCACCTTCCAGTGGTGACATGCTCAACCCCAAGAAGAAGTACAACCTCGAGTACTACCTTGATGTTGTAGACAAGATTGTGAAGATGGGAGCAAACATCCTTGGAATTAAGGACAGTGAGTATCTTCACCCACCACCATAGATGATTAGACGTGCTAATAATGTACAGTGGCTGGTGTCCTGAAGCCTCGTGCTGCTCGTCTTCTGATCGGTGCTATCCGTGAAAAGTACCCCGACCTTCCCATCCACGTCCACACCCACGACTCCGCCGGTACCGGTGTTGCCTCCATGGTTGCTTGCGCCGAGGCTGGCGCTGACGCTGTCGATGCTGCCATTGACAGCATGTCTGGTATGACTTCGCAGCCTAGCATTGGTGCTATCCTTGCTTCGCTCGAGGGTACCGACTTCGATGCTGGTCTCGATGCTCATGCCATCCGCAACCTTGACGCATACTGGGCTCAGCTCCGTCTCGTCTACTCGCCTTTCGAGGCTGGCCTCACCGGTCCCGACCCCGAGGTCTATGAGCACGAGATCCCCGGTGGCCAGCTCACCAACCTCATCTTCCAGGCCTCCCAGCAGGGTCTTGGTGAGCAGTGGGCTCAGACCAAGAAGGCGTACGAGCAGGCCAACGACTTGCTCGGCGACATTGTCAAGGTCACACCTACCTCGAAGGTTGTTGGTGACTTGGCCCAGTTCATGGTCTCCAACAAGCTCTCCTACGACGATGTACTTAGCAAGGCTGAGCAGCTCGACTTCCCGTCCTCAGTCCTTGAATTCTTCGAGGGTCTGATGGGTCAGCCTTACGGCGGCTTCCCCGAGCCTCTCCGCTCGCAGGCCCTTCGTGATCGCAGGAAGATGGACAAGCGCCCCGGCCTGTACCTCGACCCTATCGACATTGCCAAGGTCAAGTCGGATCTCAAGAGCAAGTGGGGAGATGCTACCGAGTGCGATGTCGCCTCCTCCATCATGTACCCCAAGGTCTTCGAGGACTACAAGAAGTGGACCCAGAAGTACGGCGATCTGTCCGTTCTGCCCACCCGCTACTTCTTGTCACGCCCTGAAATCGGCGAGGAGTTCCACGTCGAGCTCGAGAAGGGTAAGGTGCTTATCTTGAAGCTCCTTGCCGTCGGCCCTCTGTCTGAGCAGACCGGCCTCCGTGAGGTCTTCTACGAGATGAACGGAGAAACCCGTACCGTCACTGTCGAGGATCAGCACGCCGCCATCGACAACATCTCCAGGCCCAAGGCCGACCCCACAGACAGCAGCCAGGTCGGTGCACCCATGTCTGGTGTCCTAGTTGAGGTCCGTGTCCACGACGGCAGCGAAGTCAAGAAGGGTGACCCAGTCGCTATTCTCAGCGCCATGAAGATGGTATGTACCTTCCAAGAGAACAATAACCAAACACAGCACGCTAACATATGCTCTAGGAAATGGTTATCTCCGCGCCTCACTCCGGAAAGGTCAGCAGTCTGTCCGTCCGCGAGGGCGACTCTGTCGACTCGGGCGACCTGGTCTGCAAGCTCGTCAAGTAGAGGGCAAAGGCAAAATTGTAAAAGTGTGTTTGATGAGGGTGTCCGTTATACCTGCAAGGACTGGGCACCTGTTATGACTTTCCTTGCGCAACGAATGAGTATGGTATATAGTATGAACGATGTTTATTTCTACAATTGTCTTGACATGTTCGTGATGATTGGAGGCATGCGGTGCTATATTGCAGTCTCTACATAACAATCTCGTTCTTATGTGGATGAGAGGCATATTCAGTGATGCTTGAAGATTGTTTAATATCCTCTGAGGACAGGAGATTTGCTGCACATGGAAATGCAGTAAATCACGCTGAGCACGAGCGCAGAGTCCTTCACAGCTTGCACACAACCGGGATTGCGGCTACACACAGACACAGCACAACGGCGGTTCCAATATCTTTACGTACGACACTGTTATCGCATTACAATCAATCCAGTGCAGACTCGGTGCATCTCGGTGATTGTTATAGTATGTACATCTTTTCGTAGCATCATCTTCCAAGACCTGACGTTGAGCTCGGTGTGCACTACTCCGAGGCTTTGCGCTGCATACCCCAGAAACGCCAACCCCGGAAACGTCTCCACGGCTATCCCAGGCTCAAGGCAGGCATGTGCTTGCTCCGAAAACGCCCTCAAATGATGTGCAGGACCCATGTGCGAGGGATGCGTTCGCTTCGCATCGCTTGACCCGCAACGGTTCCCGTGGGATCGGGTGTTTTCGGACCCGCAGCACTACCGCACCCGCGATGGCGACAGAAGCTTGTTCTGACTTTTCCTTCCCGAGTACCGCGGCAAGCACGCGGCAAGAGCGTTGAGGGCTGACTACATGCTGCATCCTGTTTGGGAGTGTGGTCCCGCGGTCAAGCTTTGCTGACACCCGTCTCCGTCTCCACTCCTCTACAGTCGCTCGGGACGCGATCCCGCTGACTAGGTTTGTTTGATGTGGAAATTCAGTCCACATTCAGCTTCACATACCGCCAAAGTCCAGTTTGCGTGCGACTTTGTCGACTCTGCCTGCGCCTGCTGGGGTTTCTCCTCCCTTCCGCTTTAGGTCTTCACCCTCTTTCTTCACGCCTCCACCCTCATTGGGCAGGTTCTCCTTCTTAGTAGGGCGTGGTGCAGATGTCCAGTACCTGTGCTTGAGAGCTTGCTCAGCGGTCAAGCGCTTCCGAGGATCCATAGCCAGCATGCCTCTTACTAGGTCGATGCCATCGTCACCCAGCAACGGCAGACGACCCCTCCACCAGTTGAGAGGCTGTGGAAGCTTGACAGCGCTGCGGTTTGGTGGTGGTTGATAGTGTCGTAGTGAGCCCACACCGGGCCAGGACTCTTCAGTGGGTGTACCGAAGACTTCGGTTATGACGGCGAGTTGCTGCATATCTGTTTCGCTAGGAAGGAAGAACTGGCGCAGTGCAAGCTCAGCGATGACGCACCCAACAGACCACATGTCAACATTGCCGCCATAGTGGAGACAGCCGTAGAGCAATTCTGGAGGGCGATAAAAGCGCGTTATGACGTTCGAGGTCATCTTTGCACCTGGATCCGCAAAGGATCGAGCGAGGCCGAAATCTGCCAGCTTGACAGTGTTGTCAGCGGCGATGAGCAAATTGTTGCCCTTGATATCGCGGTGGAGGACGTGATTGGCGTGGCACCACCAGATTGCTTGACACAGCATATTGGACCAGGCCTTGATGTCTGCGTTGGTATAGGTAATGCTCTTGTTCTTCCATAAGCCCTCGAGATCGCCCAGGGGCAGATGCTCGAGAACGAGCGACAAGTTCTGATCTTTTGTGCTGAAGACAGCGTGCAGCTTTATGATGTTTGGGTGCGAGAGCTCGGAAAGGAACTTGATTTCGCGGATGGCATCCATGGCTATGCCGTCTTTGAAGTCGGCGTTGAGCTTGATCTTCTTGATGGCGACAAGCTTGCTAGGGTCGTGGCGGTAGTGACCTGCATAGACGATGGCGTATGTTCCTTCACCCAGACGCGCTCCTGATACAAACTGCGAGCGGACTGCGGCGTTCATCTGCTCGGCCATGTCTGCCTCGCCTCCATCGATAGGTGTGTTCGTAATTGCGGCGCTGGCAGGGGGCTTCGTGACGCGTGAGAGGCCAGAAAGGACTTTGGCTCGGTCGGGTATCGCAGGGTGTGCGCCCGATGCATGAGGCCGTGGGCTCAGGGCGGCGGGTGACGAGACGCCCATTGTGAGAGGTGTGGTGTTGAGCTCGACGTGAGGCGCAATGCGAACGCTGGGTGAGTGGCGGGCGTTGATGACTCAAGGAGCTGTGCACATAGTCGCCAGTTGTACTCGGTCCCCTGCTGTGCCTTCTCTTTCACTGGATCCTTTATGTGGTGTCGAAGCAGTTGCCATGATTCTTGACGTGCCTGCCGCAGGGCACGCGGCGACCACGCACGTCCCCGAACTTTTGACTTGGCGCGACGGCGGCCAACGCGATTTCTGCGGGGAGCTCTCACCACCGAGACGTCGACACAACCACACATCATGGCCACACAAGCACGAGGACCACCCGGGACGGTGGCAGTGAGCAAAGAGGGCGTACCGAACAGAACGTGCGTAGCATCACCGTAGTCCACAGCACATCAGGACTAATAGCCGCAGATTATACGTGCGCAATCTCAACGACAAGCTACCAAAAGAAGACCTCAAGCGCAACCTGTACATGCTCTTCGCGACCTATGGGGTCATTCTGGACGTAGTTGCCCTCAAGACAGCGAAGATGCGCGGGCAAGCGCATGTCGTGTTCCGCGACATTGATTCTTCCACACAGGCCATGCGCGCGCTGCAGGGCTTCACATTCTTTGGAAGGGATATGGTGCGTCCAGCCTCCGCTGTATCTAGCCTCAACGGATGCGTGACTGACGTGCCGTAGCGAATCGCCTACGCAAAGTCCAAGTCGGACACAATAGCAAAGCTCGACGGGACCTTCAAAATGCCCGAGCCCGACCTACCCGAAAAGACCACCGAAGACGCGCCTGCAACAACGACTGGATTCGCCGCCGCGCTGGAGAGGGCTGTACCCGTCAATGAGCAGGAGAGGGCAAAGGGGCAGAAGAGGAAGGCAGAGGAAGAGGCCGAAGAGGAGGAGGATGATGACGCTGAGATGGAGATGGACTCAGATTCAGATTAAGTGCGGTCACACTCTAGCACACGCAACAAAAGACCAAGTGCCAGCCGATGAGTGGAGGGGACGCGGCGCGGAGACGCGGTGAGGATTTGAGCGACATCAGGCCGAGTCGAGCCCTCCTTGTTGATCTGCAGGTTGGACACATTATTACGAATGTCGGTACCAGCACGTCAATGTGCCTGAGGTTGGTGCTGACAGTATGCAGAACGTCATGTAATGAGATGGGTGCACCTACCCAGAATACCACAGGAAGCATTGTAGTCCCTAGAGACATTATCAGCCTGCACATGGACTGCAATATGGCTTTGAACGCCTCTTGATTTGCGGCGCAAATAGACGTTCGACTATTCTTGCTTTTTTGAGCTTTCACCATACCTCATGGAAGGTACCCTCCGAGTACCTAAGTGAATACTGACAACACGTGGCTCAGTCCTTAACTGAAGAAAGCGATCGTCTTGGAAGAGAAGCTCCCTCGACACATCATCTGGTAGCCAACCTTCCCATGAAACCCACGTTGTAGGCAACGCCTCCGTCAACGACATACCGTCCTGGCGCAAGCAACTCGATATTGAACCGCCTCACGATCTACTTTCGTCAGCCGCATCATCTCGTAAACTCACGCTGCAAATACTCACCTCAGGCAATAACTTGTACATTTCCATAATTGCCACGTCCTTACCCATGCACACCCGAGGCCCCATGCCAAACGTGAACTGCGCTGCCTCAAGCTCGAACGACCGCTTCTCGCTCTCCAGCCACCTCTCAGGCCTAAACTGCTCTACATCGTCACCATACAACTTCCGGTCGCGCTGAACACAGTACGCATACGACGTGATCTCAGTACCACCTGGAACGAAATGACCATCGATCACCTTCCCCTCTTCCGGCGCGATACGGGCATAGAGGTTCGTACCGGGTGGCTGCAGTCTCAAGCCCTCTTTGATGCAGCCCACGAAATAGGGCAGGTGCTGGCGCGTTTCGTCGAACTGGATGGGTGCAGAAAGTAGACCGGCCTTGTCTGCGGCTTCGATTTCTGCACGCGCTTTGGTCAAGGCGTTGGGGTGTGTTACGAGGAATCGCAGGATGCAGCCCATGGCTGTTGCTGTCGTGTCTGCGCCGGCTTGGATGAGGAGTGTGACGTGGGCGCGCTTTTGGCTTGCTGTGAGAGCCGAACCATCTGGGAGACGGGCTTCGAGACAGCTAGGTGGTGTCAGCAGATGTTCAGTACGTCCTGCTTCCAGGCCTGTCCGAGCAGCACATGACCTGACAGGCGCCAGCTAGTGAGTCGCTGTATCGGATCTTGATATCTTCTCACACTCGCTGAAGCGCCCTTTTGCAGATTCTGTTCGCGACCTCTGGACGTTCTGCCATGTGGCTTAGGCATGTCTCTGCGCGCAAGATTGTATGAAACGCTTCAGACTTACTACTGCATGAAGTCCTTCCTTCCCCCCTCGACACCATCTTTCTCAGCACCGGCATTTCGATCCTCCCTAGCGCTCACCTGTCGATCCGCCTCACACATCAACCAGCCCATCCCCTTTCCATTCTCCACCTTCGGCAAGAACCACAACCCCACAATCGGCGTCTGCAGCAAAACATCCCTAAACCACCGCCACCTCACCGCAAATCCAAAGAAACTCAACCCCAACCTCCAATTCTTCAGGATATCCCTCACATCCTCCTGCCGCTCTACACACCCAAACGGCTCCGTGAACGAGATCATGGACATGATATCGGCCGCGAACTCGGCCACCTTGTCACTCAGACATACCCTGCTTTGAGCGTGGGCGTGCTCGCGCATTTTACTGATGAACAGGTCCACGCGCGAGTCAAACGCAGCTTCCCAGCTCTTCTTTAGCTGGCCCAACGTCCACGGCGCATTGGCCAGTGCCTTGCGCAAGATGCGGTGCTCCTCGCCGTCGAGCGTGGAGAACATGTGTGGCGGTCCAAGCACGCCGGAGCCGTAGAGGTTGGATTTGCGATTGCAGGCAGGGGAGCGGTAAATGTCTTTCAGGGCTGAGGCGCGGGGGAAAAAGAGCATGCTGGGAGAGATGCGGATTGGGGATTCGGCTGCGGGTGTTAGTGGGGGCAAGTGGGTTGGAGGGGAGGGGAGGACATACAGCCGTATTTGGAGATCAGGTACATAAGGTATTCAGGCTCACGCTTTGTAAGGGAGACCAATGACATGGTGATCGAGAACGAGGTGGCGTACCATGGTCCGGGGAAGCTGGAGAGGGGGTGGAAGAACTGGGTGTATATGATACGATGGAGGAGTGCGAACAGGATGCATAACGGCACCACGAGCCCGAGTTGAGGAAGAGACAAGACGGATTGCTCCATGATGGTCTGAGATACTCCAAGACAGCAAGCGTTGTGTCAAACGCGTCGAAGAGAGAAGCTGTAGACGGCAAACAAAGAAACCCAACGGCCGTGATGCAAATGACATTGTCGCATCGCCTTGCTGGCAATAATATGTTCCTCGTCTGCTAATGGGGTGGACCCCACCCCAGTGTGCTAAAGACAGCAGGTACAAAGTTGATCATCTGTACCTCATAACATGGTAAGGAAGAACTCCGAATAAATAACATGATGGTTGGTCGAGGAGCACGCATGAAAAGTGTTGTGCATGCAGGCATCCAATGAGGGAAGGTCCAAATGCTGGCCCGAGGGATCACGACTGGGGTTATAAGTGGGGAATTAATAAGAGGATTGCGGCTGGCCTGATGTCGGATGGGCACAACTGGGGCCTCTGCATACTCTTCGTGGATATATGTTGCGATCGTGGTGATGAGTACTTCTTGTCATGACGGGGTTGTGCGTTGAGAAATGGCATCATAATCCACTATTTACAACGCAATCAGAGACTGCCTTAAGGTTACACAGCTGAGAAATTTTCATCTCGACGTCCTTTCCGCTGAGGTGCTGATCAGTATACGAGGTCCTCATAGAGATCTCGCTTGAAAGACACAAAAGAGCTGGCAGGTGAAGGCTCGAACCGTGTTATCGTAGCAAAGGGGGAGCCACCTCAGACGCCGTTACCGTTGCAATCGTCTTCAAGTTCAAAGTCTTCCTTTTCCAACACCAACCGGTAAAGCGGAGATATCATCTGACTCGTCGGCTGACGTTGCAATATGAGGAGCGACTGTCTCTTTCTCGTCCTTTGCCGTTATTTCTTTCTCTTTGTCTGCTGTCTTCTCCGCAGCGTCATAGAACTCATTTCCCTCCTTGCGCTCCGCCATTGCGCCAAAGACCCCTGCCCGTTTCCTTACAATAGCCAATACTAGCGTAACGAGCAGATTGAAAGCCGTAAAGGCCATCATGATAAGAAACTGGCGGTTGTAGCTTCCACCGAACACCCTTGCGACTTCGTTCTTCAAAGCGTCGGGCATCTGCGCGAGAGCAGCGCTCGATGTCTGAACAGCTTTGATCTGCTCTAGCGAGAGGTACGCCGTGAGTCTGTCAGAGGTGTACTCGCGATGTACAGCGGTGCAGATGGCTACTGCGACGCAACCGCCCAGTGTGCGCATCATGTTTAGCGCGCCGGTGCCGACGGAGATGTCTTTTTCGGCGATCGACGTTGCCAGCAGCATGAAGTACGGGGGACTGGCGAGACCTAGACCTAGACCAACAATAATCTCGTAGCCATAGATGCCAGGCCAGAGATGCGAGTATGTGGGCAAGCTGCCCATGAGACCTGTGCCAAGGCATACAACTGCCGCAGCAAGAATGAGGACATACTCGGTCGCCACCTTTTTTGCAGCAAGGCCGGCAACCATAGCGCCAAGTGGTGACACGAGGGTGCAGGGCAGCAGTAGGATTCCTGCGCGTTCGGCGGTCGTGAAGTTGACGGTCTGGAAGCGTTGTGGAAGCTGAACGAAGATTACATAGAAGGGCATGCCCAGAAGAAACATGCTCCTTCGCTTCTGTTAGCGGGTGTCATGGACGACGTCAGGGGTGGTAGCTTACAGCAAGATCAATGCCATGGATGGATTGCGCAAGAAGCGGATAGGAAAGATGGGCTCCGTCTCTGTACGGTATGTGATCCAGGTCTCGTAGACTCCAAATGTGAAGAAAAGGACGATTCCGGTCACTAGTGTACCTACGATAACCCCACTGCCCCAGGAATGTGATACACCGGCCTCTTGCAAGGCAAATATCAAAGGAATCGGCCAACACACGGAGAGGATGCCACCAATGCCATCGAGGCCGCGGATACGCTCTGCGTTCGACTTCTTGTCTTTGAGACTAGGCATGGAGAGGAAGAGCAATACCATCGCTGCGGCACATATGGGTCCACTTTCCCAAGACTTAGCCACTAGTTCGCGAGGTCCGCTGAATACTCACTTGATGAAGAAGATCCACCGCCATGTTGTGCGATCTGCAATGATACCGCCGAGTAACGGCCCCAAGAGATTAGACATGGTGAACACTGAGCTGATGACGCCTGAGTAGAAACCAATCTTCTCCGGTACAATGAGCTTCATGATTGACACGAAGGTCAGCGAGTAAAGACCCGAGCCTCCAATACCTTGAAAAGCACGGAAGACAATCCTGGAGGGTCAGTGGCTGGTATACACAGCGAGTGTATAGACGTACAGTTGAGTCATTGTTTGGGCTGCTCCACATGCCATGGAGGAGATCAGAAACATGGTGCAGCATACTAGCAGAACAGTCTTTAGGCCCCATATGTCACTGAGCTTTGCTATGATCATCAGGAAGCCTGTCGACGGTCAGCTGAGTAGATGTTGAAAACGATAAAGGCACTCACTGTTATACGTCAAGAGGTACGTGGTGATTAGCCATGCTGCTTGGTCCAAAGCGCTGAAACCGCTTGAGATCTTGATGAGGGCGGTCGTCACAATGGTTGTATCCAAGGCGGAGAGGAACAGACAAAACCACAGTCCCGCGATGATAGTGTGTAGTCTGGCCGAACTGATATTCGGCACGGTGGCCGGAATGGCAGTAGGACTATTTGTAGGCTGCGTACTCATTGTGCCCCCTTATCTTATTCTTTTGGAGGCGAAAGTGGCTTTTGCGATGCCCAGGCAGGCTCTTGTTTTGCTGAACAGAAACGAGGTCGTATGTGCTGCCGACGTTGCTCACAGGTCCTTGCTAGGAGAGAATTGGTTTATCCTGTGTCGTTTCAGGCAACAGAAGACAATGTAGTCATTAAGATAATTGAGAGTTCCTTAAACTTTCGCGAGACGGCTTCGGAAGCTTGCGTTGGAGCTGTGTATGCAAAATTTGTAGCCCACCGTTTCCGCAGCGTGAGAGGTGGGAAGCCGGGTCTTAGAGGGCGGGCTTCTCATATATGCATACTATTGGGATCCGGCATGATGGATGCTCACCGCACCAGGAGCAGCTGGAATCGAAGCCTCGAGGCCACCAGTGGGTGGGAAGCCCGCAGCACGGCAAAGTGAGACGACATCAAGCCCGCATCCGCCTGATCATGTAGGATACGTCCGTTAAGGACATCTTGTGGCTTCGCCTCATGGTCCAGCCTCGGCCTCAGCCAGACATGGCACGCTTAAGCGAGTGCGAAGGAGTCGCATCCTGCACATGCAACAGTCTCATTGAGCAAGCCATTGTCGAGCCTTGTTGTGACCAAGGATGGCCTCAGGGTGTCAGGAGATACGACTTAGCGGGGAAGGTCAAATGCTTGCCCCGACGATGTGGGATTGATGACTCCTACAGCGAAATCAGATTGACACTTTGAAAACACAAAAGTTTAGCAGATATAACCAGTGAGATCTCACTACCCTGAACTAGGCGTCGCTTTGACCAAAGTGGCAGATAACGCGCAGGTGCGGGAAGTCAACGGCATGATTTTTAGCCGGCTCGCATCTAACGTACGCAAGCGTGAGCAAAGCGCACTAACCGAACCATCATGACAGATTTCATCCACACTTCTTGCTTGCCATCTCTTCACCTACGTCGCTGGATAAGAGGAGATGGTTTGCCTGAGGTCGTTACACGCGCAATTGCCATGATGCCATCAACACCCTTCTGGGGCGGAAACAGCGCGCTTACAGTTGTCTGTGCAGCCGCCCATGCCTGCAGTTTGTGTAGCCAGGCGATCAATGCAGGTCGTGCAGGCGTCTCTAGGTACGCTGTGCATTCACAGTCCCTCCATCTCGTGCATCAAGTTTGATATTGTTAGCTCGAAATATAGGTGAAGCAGATACGGTGTGAGTTGCGGTGAGAGGAGCTGGGTGGTCTCGCGTCGCGCTTTCCTCAACTGACGTCAAACGCGTTGCTCCTCGACGCGTCCACCCAATTTCCACTTCCTCATCTGCGCCTGCTCACGGCGTCAATTTCCCACGACAGCGCGCGCTTATTCCTTTTTTGCCTCACAGTACTTCGTCCAGCCATATTAAGGCGTGTGTGCTACTTTGCCTCACTCGAATGCTGCCTCAATTCTCGCTCGCAAACCATTTCCGCCTACGCGATGAGCTCGCAATTGTTCGATGCCCAGCTGCACGTTCCTGACAACAATGCATCGAACAAGCAGTTGTTCAAACTGATTGCCGCCGGGAAGTTCACTGGACGAGGGTTGCCCGATGTCGCTCACAAGTATCTGGACGCGTTCTGTAATAGAAGCTACTCAAATGGTCGTCGAAGATGGTTTGGAATCGCGCTAGTCGGGATGATGCGCGCGTCTGCCAGTGTGATTGAGCGTTTGAAGAAGCTGTCTCGAGGAACATCTCAGATTGGCGCAACGATCCTGAACCGTGAAGAGACTGAAGAATGCAGAATTGTCGCCGGTCTCATCATTCGGCAGGGTCTCGAAGCAGGCATCGACTTTGCAGACTTCTGGGCATCGAGCAAATTCCCGGACAGCGTGCCCAACTTTCCGAGAGACTTCACTGAACTTTGGATGAGTCAACTTCAGACGTATCTAGACACTTTGAGCGATCTTGCACTTGCAGACCTTAACAGCGATGCTGTGGTCTTGTACCCCATCGCTCTCGCCTCCAAGGACGGTTTCCAATGGGCTGGCAGATCTGCAATCGCACTGATCGAGAAGGACGTACTCACGATGGTCATACCCGACTTTGAGCTTACCCGACTCCAATTCCTCGACATACCGCTCGGTTACATCACGGGAATGAGCTTGCAACAAGTTTCTCCATGTGAAAATCAAGAAGGTCGATCTGGACACAAGATGTATACTTTGATGATGAGGTTGCGACGCGGCTTACCGAATTACCAGCTCGATACATCTGACCACACGACACCTGAGTTCAAGGTGTCATTCGAGCTCCAGGGAGATGCCAAGGAATTCCAAAGGGGGCTGGAAGATGCATGCAAGAACCTGGGTACCATCGCGACCAATGGAGCTGATATTAAATCGATGCATCTTTACAAGAACAATGGTCTCAGATGTTCTGATAGCAGCTCAGTACATCTGCCGGGCGAGCCTGCCCCGTCCGAACCTGCCCCATTCGAGCAATCAAGGCAAAAGGAGAATCTCACGCAGCGCTCAAGCCAGGAGAACGGTCGAGGAAAGTTACCCAGTGTCTCAAGAGCGACGAAGCAAAAAGCTGTACGAGCTCGGCAGCTGCCATCTGGTGTGCCCAATGCTGCCAAATCCAGAGCTGCTAAAAGTGCAGCTCCAGTTGTTGAAGAAAGCGAAAATGAAGACGAGAGCGACGGATCGTCGCAAGACGAGTATGACTTGAACTCAACAGCACGGTCGCGCAAGTCAGTCAGTAACGTGGCCGTCAAAAAATCACAAGGTCGACGTAAAACGACTGCTGAAGACGAGGAGTTTGTACCAAATGGATCAAAGACAAGATTGGCATCAACTAAGCGGAAGCGAGGCTCTAGTGATGCGGCTGAACAAATTCAACCAGCGAAGAGGAGAGCACAGACAAAGTCAAGCAATGTCACGCGGCCGCTTGCAACTAGGACGACAACGAAGAAGCAGAAAGCCTCCGAACAGGAGACCGCACATTTGGCCCCAGGACGAGCCCGAGAGCCGACGATGCAATCAGCCGCACAGCAAAACATCCAGAATGTGGCAGCATCGCGGCACCCGTTGATTGAACGGCTGAAATCAAAAAGCCCGAGCAAAATTGCTGCTCCAATGTTCAAGAAGCCTGGTCAGCCCGCCTCCACGCCGGGTAGACCAAAGAGCAAAGCTATACGAATTACTCCGAGACCTCAGACACCTCATGATACACGAAAAGATTTCGAAGATCTCCCTGCATACAACCCCGCATCTACTCCACGCAGTCAATCGATTCACGAGGAGGACTTTGGTGTTGGCTATACTCCAATAGACACTGAGATTCTTTCCAGCAACACAAAAAGAGTTCCTGACTCACCACATGCCGAATCGACAGCCATTTCTGGCCACGCTGATCAGGACGATGTTCATAGAGAGAAGCGCCGAGGAGACTTGGAGACCGCGAAGAGCGACCCGTTCCGTGGGGAAGGCCAGAGATTGACTACATTCACTCGCAAGTTAACGGCAGAAAGTTGTTTGGAAGGTGGAGCAGGACATGATGGCCATCGCTCGCTGCTAGGGGAATTGCTCAGCGACGATCTCGAGGTTGATGACCCAAGAACCATTTTGATAACCCAGCCACTCTCGAAACACAGCCCAAGCTTATTCAAGCACCGTGTTCAGTCCCATCTTCAATCTCATGCGCAGCACACAACTGCACAGACCAAAGACTTCGCTGGTCCCTCAGCACACGCCGCAGAGCATCACAAGGTGGATACGACACTGAACCATGCGTCGCGTTCGCTCACGTTCGAGCCTACACGTGGCGTGCGTGCTTCGCAAACCAACACCCCCACACATAGACGGACTGCACCCATGAACAGGTCCAGTCCTAACCCCGTCCTGATTGCACTGAAGGAACGACGTACGCCTATGACTCCTGCGAATGAACCAGCAGAGCTGAATCATTCTGACCTTTTGGATGCACAAGAAGCGATTGTAGACGCACTGCCCGACGCGCCACAACGAGAAGCGCATGCAGTGGGCCCAGATGGTGAGACTACACTCGTCGGTGAGGACGATGATATGCCTGAGCAGCATACGGCAGAGTCGCGAGATTTGCGATTCAGATCGTCACCACCTATCCCAGACTCATCGAGTGCCCGAGATATCTCCTCTGATAACTCCCAGCCAGAGCCCGAGCTGTCACCTCCGACTTCGCGAGCAGACGAACTCGAATGGGAAGACGCTCTCCAACCACATCAGCGGGATCTCCACGAGCAGCTACTGCGTACGTCAAAACGCGTCATACGTCATATAGTTGACAATGAAACCGCTGTCACCGATATCGCTGGTGTCTTCGCCAATGATGGGGAGCGCATACTGAACCTAATGCTCGAGAGACAGAACAACGAATCTGCTGAAGCATTCCGGACCCTGGCTAGAAAGAAACAAGATTTGCTCAAAGAGCTGTCTGATGCGTCCAAGAATCTGAAGCAGCAGAGGAAGGAACTCCGGGCTGCTGAATGATGGCGACTGCATGATGGAACCCATTCAATTGCCTGAGGCAGTCTCAATCAGGTCAGAAGTGTTTGATGATTTTACGAGTTTCTTTATGACTTCTCATCCGAGTGCTTCGCGCGTTTGCTTCGCGCGATGGGCGGATACGTAATTGGGGACGGTGAACTATGCATCAACGGAGTCATCTGGTCGGCGTCGCATGATACCCTTGTGCATCGTTGTGGGAGGAGAACCCCCTCGTGAGTATTCGCAACGATAGTCATATGTAGAGCACAGCTGCAATCAATATTTGCATACAAGAGCGAAAGCCCAGCAGCAGTCAGTTCTTGTCCATCTATCAGCTATCGACTCATACACAGCCTGAAGACTGCAGATGGCTCCAGCCTTGTTTCCGTACAGACACCAGTCTAGCGCCGTCCAGTCCCAATAACTTCACAAGGCCACGCCCGGACTTCTCTACGACGTACGAGCTGCTACCTGTAACAGGTCTCTGCCTCCGTTCCACAGCACGAAGAAAGCACTCATATTCGAAAGTCCATTTCTTGTGCTTTGATGAACAGCCCTAAGACTCCAACATACAGTGTGTACGAGAGCTGGCCAATATCTACTCAAGCCCCCCCCCCCACAACCTCCCCCAACAACGACCCTCCACCTCCGACCTCTCCCGTACCACACTCATGCCAAGTCCACAATCGCGGGGACGGTCTGGGGAAGGAAGCAGCCTCCGTCCCCTACGCGGCCGGAAACCACATAAATGCGGATTACCCACCAGCTTCTCGAACACGAAAAAAAAAATGGCTCAAAGGGCCAGTGTACCTTGAGCCAAGGTACTAGTGCTCTGGGAGACTCCACGGAGAGAAGCTTGGCTAGCTTCGTGCTGGAGGCGGGTGTTTGAGGTTGTGAGGGCGCGGGACGTTGAGGGAGGTGAGGCGAGCAAGAAAAGTATGGTGCCAATCTGGTGTTAAGATGTGTTGCTTTGGGGCTTGTTTTGAGAGTGTTTGTTTGTGATGGTGCTGGTTGTTTGTAATTGCGTGTTGCTGACACTAAGGCGCTAGTTGGACGGGCGGCTACGCAGGTGCAGTAGTGTTGAGAGTGGGTCCAGTAATTTAGCACCCATGATTGTATAGGTCTGGACGCGGACTGATTGCAGAAACGGTTTGTATCAGTTATGATGATGTCGATTGCACAAGTATGCTTGTGCGTTGGATTGTGGATTGGTCGATTGAATTCGAGGTGCGACCAAGCGCAATCGTCGTGGTAAGGGTAAGAGATCAGGACGCAACTGCGACAATCAACGTATGGTATCAATCATGTTCATTGAAGGTATCTGAACTCATTACCACGGCTCCTTCTACTATGATCTCTGGCATGATCGAAGGAAGCCCCATTAACAGACCCTTATTTGGTACACACAGGCATTATACAGGTGTATGGCTCTTGCCAGTCCACATTTGGTATCCAATGCTTTCGTCTTTGCTTGGCTCTACTCTTCCTATCCACCTCCTCTCCTCGCTTCCGGGGTATCTTATGCGCGGTTGGCGTTCTTCTATATGGAGTCAGATGCAGGTTAGGGTAGATATGAGCGAGGTAACGTACGCGCTTGGAGATCCATACACCAATCAGCAAGCAGGCAACGAGGAAGACGATGACAAGAACGACAATGACACCGGGCTCGCGCTGGGCCCAGTTGTCACGCTTGGCCAGCTGGGCCATGGCGTACTCGCTGCGAGCAGCAATGAGGTGAGAGATAGCGGCCATTGTGTTGGGTGTGGATTTCTACAGCCATGTTAGTCGGTCACGTCCTGTAGTAGATGATGTGTAGCTATGCAGCGCGACAAGAGGTGGCTGGAGAGCTGAAGCACGAGCACGAATCGACCGAGTATCATTCCGGAAGGAGGGGTCCATGGTCACTGCGCCAGCACGAAGCGCGGCATTTGAAGCTTGCGCGACGGTGGCCACAGCTTGGAAAAGTGCCAATTGCTCCAGGGAAGAAAGGTAGCGAGCATACCTTTGGTTGAGACGGTCCTCTGTCGAAGCGGTGTTGAGTCCTAAGGAATTATTGAAGCTCTCGAAGCTGTTGGTAGGCGAGGAAGCTGGTCAGCGGATCTCCACAGAACGTCGCGACAGAGGTGAACGAGGTGGACTCGATGGAAGAGCAAGACAGGGCATCAAAGACGAAGAGCCTCAAGAAATGGAGGCTACTATCCGCTTTTAAATGCGCCGGCTCGCCGAAAATTTCTGCAGAGTGAGGCATTTGTTTGGTTCCTGTTTGGCCGCCCGGGCCCGGCGGAAGCCCGGTAATAAACTTGCATGGGGCAGGCGATCGCCTAGTCAACGAAATGTGGACTTACTCTGGGCTATGGATGGCTCTGCGGAGAGGATGAGGATGGAATCGAGAGAGCAGAGTGAGGAGAAGAACGTCGCAGCAGCTGGGAAGGAGAAGAGGTTGGGGCCTGGCAACCTTAACGCGATCCAGAGCTAGCCCTGCCGGAGAAGGAAAAGACGCTAGACCCAGCCAATCGCGCGCAACGTGAATTTGACGTGGGTGCAAGACGATCGCGGCCGCTCTCGAAACGCCTGCGATTTCACCAAGGCTCTTGGGCGTGCAGTCGCTCAATCGCTGGAGGCTAGCTGGAGAACCTCCAGACCTGCCTCTGCAGCTGCTTGCCAGCGCCGTTCTCAGCGTGTTCGCGCTGTGGGGAGCTTGCAGCTGCTCCGCAAAGATTGGATTGCGATGCTGCAGCCGCCGCTGACGCTACTGTGATGGGTCGCCATGGGATCCATGCATGGTCGCGCTGCAGCCGCTGCAGTGTGTGAGCAGAGCAACCATTATGTCATCGATGCGCGGGCAGCTTATCTGCACTCACTTGCATCAGCGCTCACAGACCCCCCGAGACTCGCACGAGGGCGGGCAGCGGCCGTGGGGCGCGAGGACAAACCGCGACCAGGGGGGGCCCCAAAATGCCTCATTTCACCAGGTGCGAGCCTCTCGATAGCGCGAACGCTACTGGAGCGGCCTGAGCAGCGAACGCGGCCCACGGAGAAAGTGCGTGGGATGGCGTCTCAGCGTGCAGCCAGGATCTCCACCAAGCTTCTGCAGCCCCAGATTCATAATGCTTGGCAAGCAGCTTGCAGCAGTTGACGGCTGACTGGAGACGACGACGCTTGAGGTTGCGACTGCATTCATTACCTGCCGAAAGCGATGCTAGCAATGGCAGTGGGTGGGCTGCTCCACGTCACGCGTTTGCTGCGCTGGCACCGCAACCGGGTTGCTTATTGTGATAAATGGGCCCGACGGGTAACTTACCTATCACAGCAGCCGAGGCAGCGACTACCGTTGAGGCAAACAGTGGACATCCATGGATTCTAACAAGAGCCTCACCGCCAGGGTTCTTAGCGGACAGTAGCTCCTAACCGATGTCGGCAGATTGTTGCCGTGGTGTCTATCAAATTTGTGTTCACCGGAATAGCTGTTCACAAGTGCACACCTCAACACAATTACTATGCAAGTGGCTGGGCGCGCTGTCACAACCCCCTCTCGTACGAGCGCACGTCAACACCAGCAACACCACTTCGCGACTGCCACGAAATAGGGCCTCTTCAAAGAAACATTTCTTACTTATCAAGCTTCTCTGTTCATGACCGTTGACGCAAGCAAGCGGACCGCATCTCTAGCCTCCGCCCACAGCCGCGCTTCTAACCCCAGATTTTCGAAGGTTTGGGTATCCGCAGAACTAACAAAATAGCCCGATCATCTCCACGTGTATTCTTCAGCTCTGCGCTCAATTCCTTCATACTCTGACATGATCCACGTGCACTCTCACTCTCCTCAGTTTCTCCATATCCTGATCTGCTTATCCGCTCCGCCGCTGCCTACTTTGTCACCATCAGGGCTCCAGTCCAGTGCGAAGACCTGATCTTTGTGGCCCGGAAGATCCTCCTTCAGCTTTGCTGTCCTCATGTCCCAGACCTTCAGTGTTGTATCTTTGCTACAACTTGCAAGCAACCTGCTGTCTGCGGAGAAGCTGGCCATATACACAGGACCAACGTGCGCTCTCAGCGTATTAAGAAACTTTCCGTCCCGTGCTGACCAGAGCTTGACGTGGTTGTCCCACGCTGCCGATGCAAGAAGCTGGCCATCCGGCGAGAAAACAACCTGGTTAATCTGCTTCTGGTGTCCGGTCATTCGGTTGACAGGCTTCGGGCTGGTCAAAGGAGTCCATAAGATCAATGTGCAGTCCTCTGAAGCTGTCGCAAGTCGCTCAACAATTTCACCGTTGATGGTGGCCGCCTTCTCGAAACGTGCTTTCGCCTTCGCAACCTTCTCCTCTGGTGTTGAGGGAATCTTCCGTGTATGGTCATGGTAGGCAGTGCGCAGGACGAAATCCGTGGACAGAGCGAGGTGGTTCACCCAATGCGCGTGGCCTGACAGGGTGCTGATTAGCGAGCCCGTCGTAGCGTTCCAGACCTTGATTGTCTTGTCGTGGGAAGAGGTGTAGATGCGTCCAGTGCCACCCCACTTCACGCATGTGACGCTGCCTTTGTGACCTGAAAGCGCATAGTCGATCTTGCCACCGACTGCGTCCCACACTCTGACTGTTCCATCTTTCGATGACGATGCTACTCTTGGCCGCCCTGGCTCCTGCAGGTGGAATGGCTCCCAACAAAGCGACGTGATGAAGTTGGTGTGTCCTTTCAATGCGCCGCCAACCTGCTTTCCTGTCTCAGGGTCCCATATCCTGACCTCGTTGTCATACCCTCCAGATGCTAGTAATGAGCCGTCCGGAGAGTAGCTCACTGCAAGTACCCACCGTGTGTGACCCTTCATAGTGTGCACTGGTGTACCCGTGTCGCAGTCCCATACTCTTACAGTCTTATCTCCACTCCCACTGGCCATACGCCCTGAGTTCTTTGGTGAAAATTGTACTGCCAGGATATTGTCTCCGTGCCCCGAAACTGCTGCTGCGCATCTCGACACAGCCTTCACCCTGAACACAGCTTGTGGCGCATATTGCAGCACTATCTCAGTTTCTGCAGAAGCCTTTCCTGACTTCACCAATGCATTGTACAAATCCTCCTTGTCTCCTAGCGCTTCTGTAGCTTCGTCGTGGAAGAATCGGTACGGTACCTGATCCTCAGCTTGGTCTTTGAGGTTGTTCAGAAGGATCTCGAGATTCTTGGTTGTCGCTTGTGAAAGAGGAACGGTAAGTACAGGAAGACTGCCACTTTCGCCTGTGGCCTGGTCCACAAAGCGAACTCGTACGGTACCATCTGGGATGGTTGTGTCGACATCTTGTTGTTCGCGGGTGAACTCGGCCTGCGCGCGCTTCTGGCGCTTCGAGGGGGGTGGGTATTGCGTCGCCATTCTAATAATAAGACGGTCTTCGAAACACAGACCTCAGACTCAGAGGGATGTATCTCTGTCCAAAAGATGTTGCAAACGCAGCCAAACCCCTCCTGCACTTTTTTCGTTATCGATAAGTGAAATCGCGCTAGTGACGCGCTTGCTTGCTCCTTCCGACTGCTCTCACTCACACCTCACATGACTGCAATGTAGAGCCTGAAGTGACAAAGAGCACGATATCCGAACTTGATCAGCGACTGAACCTGTAACACTAACCATCATGGTGCGCCTTACAAGGCCATCGACTTCAGCCACCTCGGCGTCCATGACGTACAGCTATGGTGACTACAACACTACCGCTGCCTCACACCGCAGGACACGCCCAGGAACCGGCAGGCCCTCGACCGCTCGACCTCGGACAGGTGCTTCGACCATTGCGAGGGTGGAGTCTCAACATGTGATTTGTGCTGTTGCGGAGTCTCGCGGCATCTCACCAACAGTTGGTTTGGCTTTCGTTAACCTTGATTTCGCAGAGGCTGTGCTTTGCCAGATCAACGACAGTCAGACCTACGTCCGAACAATCCACAAACTAAAAGTATATGGTCCTTCAGAGATCCTCGTTGTTGCCACGGCTTCAAGTCCCAGGTCAAAGCTCTTTTCCATCATCGAAGAGAACCTAGAAGACATTGGCAGCAAGATCACCCTGCTTGATCGTCGCTACTGGGTTGAATCTACAGGATTTGAGTACATCCAAACCTTGGCCTTCAGAGAAGACGTCGAAGCCATCAAGATTTCTGTGCAAGGCAACTATTACGCCATATGCTGCATTGCAGCCGTGAGTGATTCGCTGATGACAGGAAAACATACGAAAAGCTAAAACCTTTTCAGGCGCTAAAGTACATCGATTTGGGCCTGGGAAAACACTTCTCGTGCCACTCACTCAGGATGAGGTATGAACCGTCGGAAGGATCTATGATGATTGATGCGTCCACTATTTACTCGCTTGAGCTTGTGCAGAACCTCCAGAGCCCAAAGTCAAAGGACTGTCTCTTCGGGCTTCTCAATGAAACTCTGACCGCAATGGGAGCGCGTCTGTTAAGGAACAACATTCTGCAGCCGCTCACAGATGCCGAAGTGCTGAACACCAGATATCTTGCAGTTGAGGAGCTAACAACGAAGGAGGAGCTGTTTTTCTCTACGCGAGCTGGTTTGCTGTCATCATCCAGTATATTGCGTGCTACTGACTGAGCTCAGCTTTGAAGAACTTCTTGGACGCTGATAGGATATTAACTGGCGTAAGCAGCGAGCTAAGAAAGCGAGTTGTCAACTGACGCTTGCAGCTCATTGTCAAACCAGTCAAGCCAACGCTGCAGACGACTGAGCAAGCTATCAACCAAGTCATCATGCTCAAGCAGTTTATTCTCTCTGTTAGTCCGGTCTATGAAGCTCTCACCGGAGCAAGGTCGAGCATGCTGAACAATATCCGCGAGGTAATCGGCCTGCAGCTCTTGGCCCTTTCATAACTGATTGCTATAGCTATGCGCACCAGAGAATACTTTACCGATCAAGGTTTTGATTGATGAGGTAATCAATGAAGACGCAACCTACGCAAAGCAGCCTCTTGAGCTCCGTAACCAGCGTACATACGCGGTGAAGTCTGGTGTTAATGGTCTGCTCGACGTCGCGCGTACCACTTACAAGGAGGCCACCGAAGATGCGTACCAGCACTGTACCGAGCTTCGCCGTCAGTGTGAAGTTGAAATTGTCGAGCTGCGATGCTAAATCGTTGTAGATGAGTATGATATCCAACTTGATCTCAAGTACGAAAATTCTCGCCAGTTCTACATCAAAATATCGTCAATCGAGCTTGAAGGCAGAACACTTCCACCGGTGTTTACAAACGTCATCCGCCGAAAAAATGATATCGAATGCCAGACGCTGGAACTGATGAAACGCAATCAAAAGGTAATCGTTTTTCTGGGCCTCTGGCTTCGTTCACTAAACGCTATAGATCAATGTCTCACACCAGGAGGTCGTCCTGATGAGTGAGTGTGCCGTGCCAACCATACTGGAGCCGAGCTGACACTTTCGGCAGGCGATCAAGCCGTGGATGCACTCATCGAGGCTGCCCGCGGTCAAATGTCGGTTATGTTCAAGATCTGCGAGGCTGTCGGCTTGCTGGACATGATCGCAGCTTTCTCGCACCTGGTGACAATCAATGACTACATTAAGCCGCAGCTCACCGATACACTTGCAATTCAATCAGGAAGACATCCTATTAAAGAGAAGATCATGCACAACAAATTCGTCCCGAACGACGTATATGCAACACAACAGACTCGTTTCCAGATTATCACTGGGTGCAACATGAGTGGCAAGAGTACCTATATCCGCACGGTTGCTCTTGTGTCTGTCATGGCTCAAATTGGATGCTTGTGCGATTGATATGAAGCTCTCACTTCTGTAATTGTGCTAAAGCAATCCAGTGTACCGGCATCGTACGCCTCGTTCCCCATTTTACACCAGCTCTTCGCCCGACTGGGCATGGATGATGATATCGAAACGAATGTCTCGACTTTCGCGGCTGAGATGCGAGAAATCGCTTTCATTCTGCGCAACATAGATCGACGCAGTATGGCCATTGTCGACGAGCTCGGTCGCGGCACAAGCACCAGAGATGGTCTAGCTATTGCCCTGGCGATTGCCGAAGCCCTTGTTTCCAGCAAGGCTCTTGTTTGGTTTGCAACTCACTTCAAGGATCTTGCTACTATTATGCATGAGCGTGCTGGCGTAATCAACCTCCACCTTGCTGTCGATATGGAGGCTGAACGGAGCATGACGATGCTTTACAAAGTTTCTGAAGGCGCTGTCAGAGATTCGCACTATGGTCTCACGCTCGCTCGGGTTGTCCCGCTTCCCTCAGGATTGGTCGATTATGCAGCAGCTGTTGCGCAGAAGCTCGAGCGCCATATGCTTTGCAAGAAGAAGACTTCAGAAATCGTGCTCAAGGAGAAGCGACGCAAGCTCATCCTGAATCTTAAGGAGCACCTTGTGCAGGCACAAACTGGCGTGCTAGAGGGTGAAACGCTTGCTGCTTGGCTCAAGGAATTGCAGAGAGAGTTCGTTAACCGTATGACAGCAATCGAGGCTGAAGCTGTTGACATTGGCGAGGAGACGGAGGACGAGGACGAGTCAATGGAAGACGTCAGCGATGCAGGTGAGCAGCAGCGACTTGTCACTTCTGCCAGTCAACCATCAGTCATGAGAATCTCTTCCGGGATGGCTTCACGGGAGTCTGAATCAACAATTCGAGCGACGCCTGAAGCCCCCACTCTCCGAGCTGTATCCGATAATGAACGCTAGACTTGACACCGTGTGTTGAGAACGGATGTGTCATTCATTGGCGTACGGTAGAGCATGGGAATCTTCAGCATGTCTCGCATAATTCGTCTATGAGCTGAATGGACTGGAGGCCATACATGCCTATTGATTGATACGTACTCGAGTTCACAGTAGTCTGGAGGAAGCACCTTCCAACAATCCTTTCGCACCCTCTCTCACCTCCCTGACAATTTCACCCGCACCTTTGACCTCTCTCACCAACCCAACCGCACTACCAGCATAGGTACAAAGTCTCGCCTGAACCCCCCACCCCTCGTCGCCCCTCTGCATCTCCACCTCATACAGCCTCTTATTCTCCGCATCTACCATCCCACCCATTGCATCCGTATACGTCTTATTAATAATGCCCCTTCCATTGTGCGTCTCTGCCCACCCCGTCGTTCCCCTCGCATTATCCCATGCCTTCGTCCTCACCGTCGACTGGCCTCCATCACTCGCCCTTAGCACCTCATCCCGGTACCCTTTCGCCACAACCGCCTCATGTGCAGCCAGAAACCTTGTCCCCATGACCGCGCCCCCTGCGCCCAGCACCATCGCCGCTGCCGCACCGCGCTTGTCCACTATCCCACCGGCGGCTACCAGCACCGGCCTGTCCTCTTCCCTCGCCAGCAACGACGCGACCTCATCACTCACCTCCGGCAGCAGCGACACCAGTCCCGCACCCTGCGCGAGTCCGTGGCCCCCTGCATCCGTGCCCTGCACGACCAGCACATCCGGCCTTACCTGGGTGACTACATCGCTTGCCTCCTTTACGCTACCAATCTGGACCCAAATTTTCGTCTGGGGACTTGCCGCTCTAAATTTGCCTGTCCACTCCGCTAACGAAACAATGCTGGAAGGCGCGAAGAACCACACGGCTGCTGGTTTGAAGGAGGCGATGACAGGGAGGGCGCGGGCGAGGTCGGCACCCCAGTTTATGAAGCCTACGCCGATGGGAAGGGTGGCGTTTATGTTTGAGTTTGTGTTATTGATAGGTGAGGTGCTGGGGTTCAGGAGGCGGGTTGCGTGCTCCAGGTGGGAGGATAGGTCTGAGACGTCTGTTCCTGCGCCGATGAAGCCGATGCCGCCTGTAATGTGTTAGCGGGGATGTAGCTGTTGCTGGTGAGAATAGCTAAGTCTGGGTGTATACAAGGAGGGCAAGTGGATGTTCTGTTTGTTGGCTGATCGTTCGAGATGGACATGTTTGGCTGATGTTTCTCATGTCTATGTTCTTACGTTTCGGGTAGAGAAGAGAGAGAAAGCGTACCGGCCTGTGAGATCGCAACAGCTAGATCAGCCAGAGCAATGAGGCGCATGGGCGCTCCTACAACTAGAGGCGTCTGAATCCATGGGTAATCACTCTGGAGCTTTTGGATTGGGTTCATAGTCTGTTTCTTTCTTGGTTCACCAATACAGTTTGGCAGCCTTAATTTACCAAGACCTGATGATGTTCTTTAAGTACTGGAGGATCCACTGGAGTAAGACGAAATTAAGGATCTGAACGTTGTTGCGTTGTTTTGGTGGTGTTTGGCTGACCATGTTAAGCGCGTATAGCCGTGGTTCGCTTCCGTCATCGAAAGTGCCCATCTCCTCGGCAATCGTGCGGCCAAACCAAGACAAGAATTGTCATGTTCAATTGCCTTCAAGTGGGAAATGCAGCTTAGAAAACGACGCTATACAAGTCGTGATGCATACATATTATTAACGACTACTATTTCCAAAGTCTAACACACCAGGTAATGCGGGCCTGCTTGTGTGCATAGAAGCGAATCCGATATTACTTCATAAATGCTCATTAAGCAGTTGGTCATTATACCACATGCATATATAGCATGCGATATCTAATTTCTCCTCTCCCACTCCACGGTACCAGGCGCCAGCGGCCTGGAGAACAGACTCGAGTAGTCTGTGCCGACAATGTCCTTGCTGCCACCCACGTTTCTCAGCTTGAACTCTCGGACGAAGGCCACAAGGATGGTCTGCAGCTGCAGGTACGCAAACTGCTCACCGATACACCTGTGACGTCCGGCGCCGAAAGGAAGGTATGGCGAGTTGGTTCCCTTAGAGATGACACCCCAGCCGTAGTCAATGGTGTCCTCTGCGCCAGCCTCTGGCTCCACGTCATTGTACTGGCCAGCGTCCCATCGGTGAGGGTCCCACACCTGGGGGTTGACGAAGTGAGAGTCGAGCTGTGCAGAGAAGCCAGGCGAAGACATCAACGTGTGCGAGGTAGGGATGACATAGTTGGTACCATCTGCAACAAGAGGCTGCTTGACCTTGCGCATGATGGAATGGATGGGGGCGTGTAGACGGAGAGTCTCCTTGACGACCTGAGCGTGCAGAGTCAACTTGGGGAGATCTTCGTAGGTAAGAGCTGGGAGATCCTGTCCAAGAGCAGACCTCTGCTCCTCGAGGAGTTCTTCAATAAGACCAGGGTTCTGAGCCAAACGGAGGAGGATCCAGGCAATAGTTGAAGACGAAGAGTGTTGACCAGCCATCAGGAGCGCAATCATAATACCAGCGATCTCGTGCTCGGGAATTTGTGTACCATCCTTGTACTTGCACTCCAACAAATGCCAGATCATGTCGTGCTCGCCCTCCTTCCTCTCGGCCTCGCCGCTTCTGCGCCTGCGAACAATGTCCGAGTACAGCTTGATCATAGTCTCGCGTGCGTTGTCACGCGCACGGTTGTGAGGAAGAGGGGCCCAGGAGAGCATGAAGTTGACAGGTGAGAAACCCATGTCAAGATCGTGGTACAGCTCGGCGAACTTGGAATCGAAAGAGTTACGGATTTCTTGACCCTGCAGCGAGCGAGATGCAGTGTAGATTGTGAGCTCGGCCATGACTTTGGTCACATCGAAGGTACCCTTCTTGCCCTCGAAGACCTTGTGGCGCCTGACGAAATTCTCTGTCTCTTCGGTAATGACGGTAACGTACGAGCGGAGGGCATCTTGTGTGAGACCGAATTTGACGAACTGCGGCCCGTGTCAGCTTTGCCAGCGTTGAAGAGGCATACATGCACACCTTCTTCTGCTCCATCAACTTGGAGTTAGGGCAGTCGTAGACAACGTCCTTGCCAAAGACAGGAGTAGTGAGCGGGCTGTAGATCTCCTCGGCGTTGACGTCCTTGAGCTTGCCATTGAGGATGAAATTGTTTCCCTTGGTGTCGAGACAGACAGTCATCTTGCGACCGAGGAGAACAAATGTGAACACATTGCCATACTATTTGCCAGTCAGCGCATTGCTTCCTTTGCCTCAGACACACGACATACCTTCTTCTGCTGGGCGAAGAAGAACTTATAGGGGTCCATGCCGTAGGTGACCGTGCTGCCAATCACCGGGAACCAATGGAAGACGAGCGGCGGCTCATTGGGGTTCTTGAGGAACAGCTGTTGGAATACGTTGAGGACGACGGCAACAACAAGGAAGGCTGCGAAGCCGGCGGCGACAGTGACAGGGGTGGACGAGTTGGCAGTGAAGTTGCCAATCGGCCCAGTAATATCGGCGAGGACACCCATATTGCGCAACGAGGGGCGGCGGAGGCGTGAGAGAGCGTTGTTGTTGTCGTAGGGGGGCGCGGCCTCTACATAAATTTCCCAGAAGTTGAGGCCCGCTCTTGCCAATCAGTGATCGCGCCTGCCGCAACTGGGGTGAGCCGCTTGGCAGGGACAAGCCGCGGCGTCGGCAAGGAGAAGATCGGGCCACAAACTGACGACACGCGCTCACACGCCACCGCCCACCGTAAAGAGTGTCACGTCATTGGCGGACCAATATGTCTGCAAAGAGTATCCCACAGTGGACGTTGAATGGTCGCTATTATTGCTAGAGCAAAAGCTCATTTCTCTACTCCGCTAGACACACGATGCGGATCCGGAACGCTCTTGACCGCTCAGCCGGCCCCATTTTTTACATCCGTTGTGACGCCAGCCAACCAGAACGCTCAGAGTACGCGAAACACAGCCTTCCCATACGTACACCCATCCTTGTGCACTGCTGTGGCACATGTTCTACCAATGTAGCTGGTATCCTAGTTTGCACACTGGCTCTCAAGTAATAGTAAAAGCCGGACTCTCGGGGTCCTCTGCAGGACCTACACGGTTGCCTAGTCGTGATGGAGTTTCTTTTGTCTTCTCCGCTCATCAAACCCGTGAAAGTCGGGTTGGTCTGGCCTGTGTGCCCCTGGAAATTGCTGAAGACGAATGAGTTGATGGACAGCAAACATCGGCTTAGTTGTATGATGATGGTACCATCATGCATCGTCGAAGAGCGTTTGATCGCCTTTGCCTCCCATTTCAATAAACTCTCGAGGATCCCGCTTCTCGGCAGGTCGCGACTCCTCAACGATGTCCTTGTCTTTTATCATCTTTGTGCCGCCCTTCTGCGTACCATTTTTCTCCCAGACCTTCAGTGGCTCCTGTCCTTCTCCTGTGGGGATCACGCGGGTGACTTTGATCTCGTTAATGGTGCTGAGCAGGGTGCGTTCACGCTTAATCTTCCTCTTTGAAAAGTCAAGGTTGGCAATGGCTCCCGTCAACCCATCTGTACTATCATTCGGGTTGATGACACCGCCTTGCGTGACCCACGGATGCTCGAGGCACTCCTCAATCGAGATACGTGACTCAACGTCCACTGTGAGCATGCGATCGATAAGGTCCAGCGCTGGATCGCCTACTGAGTCCCAGTATGGAGAAGGGTAATCGAAACGACCCAACTTGATCTGTTGAGATAATGTGTGGGGGTTGTCTTCGCTGTATAGCTCATCTGAGAATGGCGGGAAGCCGCAGAGGCAAATGTATAGAACGACTCCTAGAGACCACACATCAACCGCTCGTGTGTATCGACGGTGGTTGGAGTTCTCCAAGATCTCGGGTGCAACGTCTATCAATAGTCAGCAATGGTGCAGATGGAAAAGAACAGGCCCAGCGTACATGATGGTGTGCCACACAGGGTCGTTGTGAATGACTCCTCGCCGATGATCTTGGCAAGACCAAAGTCAGCCAACTTGATATGAAGCTCCTTATCAGTAAGGAGAATGTTCTCCGGCTTGATGTCTCGATGCACAATATTGCGTTCATGCTGATCATGTTAGCAGATCTCATCAATGAGCGTCAGGTATGACTTACCAGATACTTCACAGCTTGGAAGAGCTGGATGAACACCTTCCGTGATTCGGCTTCTGTCAACTTTTGCTTCATCACGATCCAATTGAACAACTCGCCCTCAGTCGCAAGTTCGAGTACAAGGTAGACGCCATCATCCTCATCGAATGTATCCTTAAGACATAAGAGAGCCGGGTGACTGATACCCATGAGCACAGCAATCTCTTGCTGTAGACCATCAATCTTGGACTTTTCGCCCGGGCCAGTGCGTTTCTCGAACTTTTTAACTGCATGACGCATGCCAGTGCACTTTTCAATACACAGGTATACGGACGCAAAGTGACCCTTGCCGAGCTGCTCTTGGATTTGGTATTGTTGAGAGAATCGATGGGTGGCACGCTTGAGTGGGTATCTGAAGACGAATCGCGCCTCATCCAAGATCGCGAGCTCATCGCCCTCCTTCAGTTCGCGACGCTTGTTTCGGCCAACTAGCGAATCGTTGACGAACGTGCCATTCCCGGACAAGTCTTCGACGACAGCAACAAGATCGCCGCCTTTCTTTTCCGCAAAAATGAGGCAATGACGGTTCGAGATGGTGCTCCCTGACAGTTGACGATCTACACGTCGGTCAGCTCTGAGGATTTAGTTGCCGAGTAGCAAGAACTTACCACACTCGCGATGCCGTCCAATGAGGTATCCACCTGCAGTGACGCCCTTTTCTGCTTTTTCCTTTTCATATGCCTCCTCTTGTTTTTGATACTCGTGCTTTGAGACTTTTTCTGTGCCGGACTTTGGGCCGATCATATTTTCTGGGACTGGACAGGCTTCTCGCCTCCTCAACACTAAGACATCGCCGGACTGGCCGTCGAGAGGCACAAGATAGCCCCACACCTGCTCGCCCTCCTCATCGTCGACGGCGTATGATCGTGCTTGCGGCGGATAGACGAACTGCGATTGTTGTGTGAAGGCTTGTGTATCTGACTGCTTATCAAATGGAGGCGAAGACAGTCCGTTCCGTGCTTGCGAGAACTTGGGCTGGCTCTGTGGGGGCGGTGTAACGGTGCCTTCTTTGTGGTCGTCGTCTGTGGTGCCGGTCGATTCCTTGTGTGTAATGGGCGAAGGCAGCTGCCCCTGCTTAATGTGACGGTGCTGGTCTCCGGGCGAGAGCTGGCGCTGGCCCCGGACTCTCTTTGCCTCAACTTGCTCGCCTTGGGAGGGCTATATCAATTGACTCATCAGCAAGCGTGTCTCACCCCACCGCAGGCAGAAGAAGTAAGACATACACGGCCTCGCTTGAGCTGGCTCTTCTCGGTCTGGGCAGGCATCGCGGCGGCGAGCGTGTGGAGACTCTACTTGCGTGGTGTGCGGTCGAGACGGCGAAGGATCAGTGCGGGCGCGTTCAGACAGGCGTGTAGCAGATGGTGGAAGGCATAATGGATCTGAACGGGGTCGGCTAGGATGGGTAGGGCTGTGCCGCTAACCTTTAAGACGCGGATGCCTCCAGACGTCCCAGGCAGATGAGCGAGCCAAGAAAAAGTAACGCCGGGGAACTGCTCCAGCTCCACTGCGCGATCGCCACACCCTGGTCCGCAGAGCTCCGTAAACGAACTTCTGCCAACTTCCCGGAAATGTGACAACGACTGGCGGCGCGCAGGCTCCGAGTCCGCTGCATGTGATTGCAACGATTGCTGAGATGCTGTCTCGGACGCATTGAGCGATAGCCCAGCCCTGACCCTGTTCGCGACATTGACCCTGCTAGGTTCGACCTCCTACCATGGTATCTTCATTGTCTTCTGCACAAGCGAGGAACGCACCTGTGCAGTCTTGCAATCACCAATTGGCTTCATTCCCTCACCTGGAGAACTCGGATTTCGAGAAAGCATGTAGCACGTTGCTAGACGTGTTTGAGCTGCATGCTTATAGTCAGACACAGTGGACCGCAGTGGACAGCGTCTCCCAGAACGACACTACTTTTCTAAGAATCACCAAGCCGCTGGCGTTGCATCAAAATGTCGCAGATGCTAGCGAGATCAACGAAGAGACAGAGCTTGACGAGGAAGACGATGAGGTCGCAGTGACCGCGGTGTCAGATTTGGTTGTGATCCACTACGATATTCTGTTGTCACCTTCGTATCGAGTTCCTGTGTTATACTTCTCTATCTCAGACAACCGACATCGCTACCCGCCAACCATGAACACGCTCTACACTCATATAATTTATCCTGAGTACAAAGCACAAGCCGAGAATGTGGGAGTGATTGGTGGTATCACTATTACTGTTCGTGTTCATACCTTGGATAATCAAAGCCAAGCTAACGAGTGGGTAGGACCATCCAGCCGCCAACAAGCCAGTGTTCTTTATTCATCCATGTCAAACAGCTGATGTCATGGAGTGCAGTGCCAATGGACGTAACATTAGCGCATATGAGTATTTACTAATGTGGATTGGCGCTCTGGGGAAGTGTGTAGGGCTGAACGTACCATTGAATCTAGTCAACGCAGAACAGAGGCGTGAACGGACGGACCACCCGGCACCCTCTCGTGCCACTGGCACCGTCGCAAACCAAGTCTCGGAGGCTTAGCTCTGAAAAAAGTTCAAGAATCGAGTAGCTCATCCTAGAGGGCCATTCTTTAGTCTTAAAGAATACATAGTCCTGTGGATGACTATCAGATTTCAGAAAAGCTCGCTTGAAACAGACAGCCTTGATGGCCACCATCAAACTTACGCCACGTTGTAGTCCACTGTCTCTGCAACAAAAGGGAATGTATACATGAAGTGCTAAGATGCCTACAATACACTTGTTTTGCAACATGAAAGCCACCTTACAAGGCGGTACATGCGATTGCCGTACATATACTACAACGTCTACATGCAAACATATAGTACAACGCTATTCCAAGTCACTCCTACCCTCACAACCTGGCGCGTACACTCGCTTTCTCCAATTCGCCAATGTTGCCCATGCCTGCCAAACTCCACTTCTCGGTGACAAAGCTATCGTTCACTTGGTGCCTCAACATGCCACTCTCCGCGTAATACTCCATGATGCTCCTAGCCTCTTCTTTGCTCAGACCACCAATCTCGATGATGTCAAGATCAGCCTTGGGGTTCTCAAGGTCCTTAAGGGCCTCCATAGTGCGCGCATCAACTTTTGTGTAGGGATTCCACTGCGGAACACTGGTCCCGGTCTTCAGAGCTTCCGCTGCCTTGATGCGGAAGTCCATTGCTGGGGAAGAAGGCGCATTGGATTTCGAGGTCGCGGCGAGTACGATACCACCGTTGGGCAACTGTTTGGCACCAGACAGATGGTCCACAAAGTGGCGGACGATGGTCAGGTCGTGTGCGTGGATGGGTTTCACGTCTGCGTTCAAATACTCGGAGTCTCGCATGATGTGCGACAGCCCTTCGGCGGCAAGAAGAATGTGTGGCTGACCAGGCTGCGAAAGTTCAGTCCAGAGGGCCTTGAAGACGGGCCATGAGGTTTCTGGATTGGCAACGCCAACTGCAACCAGGTCCTTGAGCTTGGCGTTTGCCGGTAGCGGGACAGTCAGTTCATGTTTCTGTGTAATCTTTGCTTTCTCGAAGTAGGTCTTATTTGCCTTGAGAGTCTGGGACAGGAGAGCTGCAGTGTAGGTATCCTGTGTGTACTGCTTAGGCTC
Source organism: Stagonosporopsis vannaccii (assembly GCA_028584115.1). Lineage (NCBI taxonomy): Eukaryota > Fungi > Ascomycota > Dothideomycetes > Pleosporales > Didymellaceae > Stagonosporopsis > Stagonosporopsis vannaccii. The sequence goes on along the minus strand of VWXS01000049.1, from coordinate 47,911 downwards.
AGAACCTTCCAGGGGAGCGTAGTCAGTGTGGGCGTTGACAATATCTTGGCCTGAGGACTGTCAGCAAAGCGCTTCTCATGGAATAGACTACACTCACCTTCTGGTAGGTTGACTACGAACCACTCTCTCAAGAAAGCCATGCTCAATCCCTGGAGCAACAGAGTGCTCTTCCCACTCATCCTCTTTCCGGTGAGTATCCGACGGATGGTCTTCTTCTCTTTGGCCGTTGCTGCCTCCTCCGCCTCCTTAACTAGCTTTGCAAGCTGAATCGCCTCCTTTCTCATCAAGACTGCTGGTCTTCTGAAGAAGCTCCAACCCTGTGTGGTCTTGAAGGCGCCGACGTCTCGCAGCGCATCAACGACTGGCTCCGGGAGACCCATGACAAGGCCCTCATTTGCCTCACTCAGGATATTGGCCTTGGTCAAATCTTTCAGCGAAGAGACCTCAAGCGCATTGTTGTTGCTGAGCACGATGCGCTTGCGCTGTGCCTTTCGCTCTCCCTGCGCAGGCCTCTTGCCCGTATCTCCAGATGCGGCTCCCTTACTCTTCTTGGTATTGAGAGTCTTCACTCCTTTCTTCGGTGCGGCGGAGAGGTTCTTCTTCTTCATCTGGGGGTTGGCATAGCGGGCAGCGGACGTGGAGAAGTAGGCCACGCGCGGGTGCAAGAGTCGCGCGGCGGCAGGGGAGTGGACGGTCGCATCGAGGGACAGTTGCGAGAAGCTCCGCAGACAGTTGGCGGCCGGCATGATGAGAGACTGAGACCCACGGCCCCGGCAATTGGCTGTTGATGTCGTCGTCGTTCGAGAACTGGCAATGCCAAAACTGAAGGCCGGAGGTTTCCCGATTGGGCAAAGCGCGCTAAAGTCGTTCCTACTTTTTTTGAGAGGAGCAGAGGACCAAGCACGATTGTCACAACGTTCGCTCTTCAATATTCTCAGGACTGAAATGACTGGCGGTGTCGCACTAGAATCACACTCGCATCTTGTAGACAGAATTAACGGAGGAGCCATGGATGTCGATACGCAGAGCAATGCTGCTCCTTCGGTAGCAGACTCAACTGGGACAAACCGACTGTGCGTAACCAAGCGCCCCTCTTCCCCGCCTCTCTGAGCGCATTTGCTTACTTTGATGCAGTCCTGTCGCTGTCAACAAACCTACTCCCTTCACTTTCGACCTCGGAAACCTGCTTGCCAACGATCCCAATCCTGTGCCTGCTGAGGCCGATGAAGAGGCTCTGGCCGCCACCGCTCGCGATGCCGCACAAGCCCTTATCAACCAGCTGCTTTCCACCTGCGAGGTCAAATCCACCTCTGACGGTGTGCACCTCGTTCTCCCCGCGCCACAGATGGCACTTCCCCGCGAAAAGCCCATTCCTCAAGCCAAGGAACCGACCAAGTGGGAGCGCTTTGCCGCCAAGAAGGGTATCAAGGACAAGAAGCGCGATGGCAACAAGGTTTACGACGAGGCGACTGGCGACTGGGTACCCAAGTGGGGTTACAAGGGCAAGAACAAGGAAGCCGAGAGCTCCTGGCTCGTTGAAGTTGATGAGAAGAAGGAAGCGAAGACAGGAACGGCACATGATGCGAGGGCTGATAGCAGGCACGAACGCAAGGAGCGAGCCAGGAGGAACGAGAGGAAGCAGCGCGCAAACGAGGCCAAGTCTCGAAAGCCTGGTGTATAGGATGGGTGCCGTGAGGCTTGAAGAAAAGAGATGAGCAATCTTCGTCACATTATGCATTGGGCGGCGTTATCAACTTGGGATATCCGACTTCACTGGCGTATGAGGTCCAAAAAGCGAGGCTGCACATACAGCCAAGATCGATGACGAAGCGGATGTGGTTTTGATTCTTACGAGGCCAGTAGTAGATACTGTGTGGAGTCAGAATATGTTAGGAGTCAAGACATGAGACATTGAGACAAGCGTACTACACACGCAGTTGGAGTGCAGTTATTGGTCAAGTAACGAACTGCGTCAAAGTCAATATCTACTATCACTCCATCTTTCACAGCATTTTGGAGAACGCAAGTTTCTTGTCGTCTTGTCAAATTCGCAGGTATCGTCTGAACTGCAAGGTGTTGAATTTCGAGCTGGAGTTTCTGCATCCGAAGTAGCTGCTTTGGTTCTGCTTCGCCCACATTTCACCAAGAATGGTTTGAACCATGCGGCTACATCTACCAAACGCAGCGAAGGGCATTGCAAAGTCATCTCGATTTTTATCAGTCATTTCGAAACGCCAGTGCGTCTCGGGTCTGCGCGGCTACACCTGTCAATTTGACAAATACGTCAAGCTTGAATCAGGCAGGTGCTTCTGCCTCGTCGCGTGTTGTGCACACGGAATGCACTAAAAGAGTATTTCCGGTGTTGCGTGCGGCTGCTCTGCAACAGTCGAGAGAAGAAACGGGAAGAAACGTCACAGCGGCACTTGTCCAATGCTTGTGCCCCGCTGCGACACCCCATTGGCTTCTCCGCACGCCAATCTTTGACCGATGAAAGCTTTAATGCCGCCAGCTCTGGGCGTCATCATTCAAACCCTACCCTCATAGTCAAGAGCAAAGGCCAACATTGGAGGCGCGCAATGTCTCTTATTGCAGCTAAGAGCCAGGCAGCGGAGACTCTAGTGTCTACAGGATAGGCAGTAACAGTTACAAGTTCGCCCTTGTCCAGAGCTTCAATTGATCAACATGCGCTAAAAGATGGAGGTGGGGAGGGTGTGGTATGGAGAAACTGGTCACTGGTCCACGACAACTTGGAGCCATGAGTGGTGGTAGGTGATCAGTTAGCCTCGGGATGAAATACCCCAGCCGTTTGTGCGGATTTCTCACACGTCACAGGGTGAAAGTGTACCGTAGTATAATATGCGCCGGTCTCGCTGATCATTGACTTGCGGCTCAGAGCCCTTTCCACGGTTCGCACCTGGCAGACTTCGTAAGACTATCTTTTCTCACCAACACGCCACTGAACCGCTGGTTGTATTCGTGCCGCTGCTGGTTATACGACAGGATGGCCTCCGCACTTGATCATGAGAAACATCGCGACAGTTCGAGCCTAGATGGCAAAGCTGATGGTCATGGCGTCCACAAGGAGTTTGTCAGCCCACTTGCAGACTATCCCGACCCGGACGCTGGCCTCAGCGGGGAGAAGCGTGCAGCCATAGTATGTTCTTTCACACGGTCGCCCGAACAACATACTGACCGCTCGCCAGGACAAGAAGCTCGTCCGTAGGCTCGATTGGAAACTTATTCCATGGCTGTCATTCCTCTACCTCATATGTAAGCCCTTTCAATGCCATCCAACAGAACATTTCATTGACCGCCTTCAGCCTTCCTCGATCGAACAAACATCGGCAATGCCAAAGTCGACGGTCTACAACAAGATCTGGGCATGACCAATGGTCAGTACAATGCCACGCTTACTATCTTCTTCGTCAGCTACTCTGTCTTTGAGCCTTTGACGAACGTCTTGCTCAAGAAGATGCGTCCTAGCGTCTTTCTCCCATTGATTATGGTACGTCAAGCCACCTGGTTGTGATTAGATACGTTCTGACCCCCCAGATCGCCTGGGGCATTGTCATGTGCTGTATGGGCCTTGTACATAACTATGAAGGACTCATGGCATGTCGATTCTTTCTCGGACTCGCCGAAGCTGGGCTGTTTCCAGGTGTAAACTACTACCTGTCATGTTGGTATAAGCGGTCTGAGTTCGGCATTCGAGCTGCTGTCTTCTTCTCGGCAGCAGCTTTGGCTGGCTCCTTTGGTGGCCTGCTTGCAGCTGGAATCGCTCAGATGGGAGGCGTTGGAGGCAAACCTGGCTGGGCTTGGATTTTGTACGTCTACATCTCCACCATCGCAGTGTCTGCACACTGACCCATCGCAGCATCCTCGAAGGTCTTGCTACAGTCATAGTGGGCATCGTTAGCTACTGGATGGTCCACGATTTCCCCGCCGAAGCCACGTTCCTTGCGCCTGACGACCGAACACGCGTCCTGCGCCGTCTTGCGTCCGACAAACAGGCTTCCGCCAGGGTCGAGACGTTCAAGTGGAAGTACTTCTGGCAGTCCGTCAAGGACTGGAAAACCACTGCATATGCCATCATTTACATGGGCGCCGACGGCTCGCTCTATGCTTTCGCGTTGTTCGTGCCCACAATCATCAAGGGTATGAACCCACAGTACTCGTCAACGACCGCCAACCTCCTCTCCGTGCCTCCCTATGCCGTAGCGGCAGTGGCCACCATCTTCATCGGTTGGCTCGCAGATCGAACGAAGCAGCGTGGATACTGCAACATCGGCATGTCAATCTTCGGAATCGTGGGATTCGCTATGCTACTCGGTAGTGGAAACCCTCACGTGCAGTACGCAGGCGTGTTCCTTGGAGCCCTCGGTATCTACCCCTGTATTCCCAACACCGTGTCCTGGACCTCGAACAATGTCGAAGGCGTGTACAAGCGTGGTGTAACCATTGGCTTTGTGATTGGCTGGGGAAATCTGAATGGAGTGGTGAGTTCGAACATCTACCGCGGAAGGGACACGCCGCGCTATTTCCTGGGTCACGGCGTCGTCTTGGCTTATCTGACGCTGTTCTTGTTTGTTGGTAGTGTGGTCACGAGGTTTCTACTTGCGAGGGAGAACAAGAAGAGGAGAAATGGTCTGCGAAACCAGTGGACTGAGGGGAAGAGCCAGGATGAGATCGATGAGCTGGGTGACAAGGTACCGGATTTTGAGTATGTTCTCTAGGAGTGGAAAAAATACTGCTGCGTATACGCGATAGTTGGAAGTATTATGGAATGGGAGATTCTTCATGCAGCCCGGGCTCCAGACATGGGTTGCCACATGCCAGTGCCCTCCGAAAGTCTAGTCGATTGGTCTCGATACTGCTCAGACGGCAGTTCGGAACGCTCCAGAACAAGACCTCACAGCTTACTGTAATCGCCCACGAGCGTTGAGAAGGCTGATTAAAGCGCCTCCGATGCGTCCTTGATTGGTAGTAGGCCCGCCCACAAACGACTGCATCTATTCGTCCAGTAGAAGCAAGGTCTACGAGGCGAGAACATGCGGTAGAGAGAAGGCGCCATGCGAGAGGGGGTCATCTACCCTTCAACTTCAGCTTGGCTGGCAGTCACGAGCCGCAAGAGGACACAACCATGCATCTGCCGTCATCGCATGCCCCATCTGTTCCGACAAAACCTCTTCGCTACCCACCATGATTTTGAGAGACGCCTCGCGGGATTTCACTGTGGTAGCTGCCGAGAGTGCAGATACCGCCCGGATTCTTCCTCTGCGCTCTCCACCTCGGCTCATGCCGAGTGAGCCTCGTCTCACATCGTGGCCCCGAGTCAGAGCCGCGTTCAGAGCCCCCACGGTCTCACGCTGAAACCTAGCGCCCGCAGCCCGGAGAGCCTCTGACTTGTCCCGTACGCCCCAGCTGCGCCACAGAGCGCCCGAAGAGCACTGCGTCGGGTAACATGACATGACATGTGACGTGTGACATGGCATTGACAAGAGATTTGGCGGGTGATGAGGGGGGTGTGTGGGGTGTTTGAGCATGACACGACTCAACACATGTTCGCGTGGTGGGAGATCGAGGTCGACGTCTGTGAACGCAAACACGGCACAAGCGCAACCACACAGACGGTGGGAGACGGAGCTGGAGTGAAGATGACGTTGGTGTCGCTACTCGCCCGCAGGCTTTCGCTATTCAGATTCGGATTCAGAAGTTATATACAATAGGATAGGCCGTCGAACGGTGGTAATGTTGTAAGTTGTGGACAAAGGAAAGGACTGAGCTGTACAAGCCGTGACGTATAACACCCATCAGGCGTGGTGGTAAGAATGTGAAAGGTACTGTAGTATGGTACGTTGCGTTGCGCTGCGCTGCGCTGCGATGCAATAGAAGCATGCGTTATGTCGTGTCGTCTCTCGTCTACCCCGGTCCTTCCTCCTCTCTATCCCCGCAGAGATTCGATACAGTGAGGGGAGGTAGGATAATCAAGGCCCCATCTTCCCCGCCTCGTACACCCGCGCCATGAACCCATCGACATCAACATCGATCTTCTTGCTGCTCAACACGTGCTCCACCGCGCTCTTATCGCCCTCCATACAGCTCCCCTCCAACACCAACAATACCGCCACCGCAACCCGTGGCGGAATTTTGTCGCTCTCAATGGCATATACGTCCATGACCCGCGCCGCATGCTCGACGCCCAGCCGCCCGCAGAACAGCGAGCTGAACATGTGGTAGAGGTAGTCGCGGGGCTCGACACGAAGGGCCTCGAGGCGGGACGCGAGAGCGGGCGACTTCTTGCCGAGTGCGTGTAGGGTGGTGGAGTATGCAGCGTGGATGGCGTTTGGGTCGTGGATGAGGAAGGAGAGCGGAAGGGGCCGGTTGAGGAGGTTAGAGAGGGTGATGAACGTCTGTGGGGCGGGGAGATTGAGGAGGAGGAGTGCGGCGATGTGATGGAGTCCGTTTTCCTTGTGGGAGATGTCTGGGCGGTAGGTGGCGTAGGCGAGGCAGACGTTGATGAGATCTTGGTGGAGGGGTTGTTCGTCGTTTGCGGTGGGGGTGGATGGGGCGGCGAACATTCTTAGTTCGGGGAAGATGGAGCGCGTATTTGAGAGGATTTGGGCGTAGCGGCCGTCGAGGGCTTCGGTGCCGTGTTGCTTGATCTCTTTTTGCGCTTTTGCGAGGGCGATCTTGAATGTGCCTTCTGTGACTTCCAGATCATTCCCCACTGCTTTCGACCACACCTGTCCTCGCAACCGCGGGGGGATGCCGTTCCACCACATTTTTCTGTGTGAAGCACGAAGCTCGGGTTTTGTCATTTCTGTGGCCCAGTTGGGGAGCAGCAGATTTGACCAGTACTCTGCTTTGATTCGGGATGCCTTTTCCCGAGCCAGAGCCTCTTCCTGAGCACGCTGAGCCTCGAGGCGTTCTATAATCGTCAGCTTTCTACCATTTTTCTGTATACAGGACAAACTCACCAGCCTCTTCAATCCGCGCCAGCATCCGCTGGTACTCTTTCAGGTGTTTCTTCTCCTCCTTTGGGTTCTTGGGCGGTAACCACGACGGTCGAGTGCGCGAAAGGTACTTCTGCTTTTCAGCGGATGGCTGGAACGGGTCGATCAGGGGGTCGCTTTTGCGGATGGGCGGCAGTGAGGGCTTTTTGGATTTGGACGCCGGCTCGTTCAGCGAGGTGGATCGTGCCAGGCCAGGCTGCTGGCGCTGGATCTCCTGCTTCCGCTCAAACTCGACCTGGAATTCCTCCAGCTTCTCGGTCATTGTCTTCGCGTCGGGATCGAGAGAGCCATATGTGTCGTGCCATGTGTGCGTGCGCTGCCTTTCCAGTGCTGGCGGGGACTCGTTCCTGTCTAGTGTGTTGGGCGATGGCGGTTGTGGAAAGCGAGAAGTCGGTGCTGGCGACGTCCTCGCCGACGAAGCACCGCTAGCTGTGCTGCCAATTGGCGATGGCTGCGGCGGGCTGCCGCTGGTGGAGGGGGCCGGCGACCGCTCCTGAGCAGGGCGGGGCGAGATGGGGATGTTCCAGATGACGGCGTCCTCCGGCAGCTCGTCGTCCTCGTCGTCGCACTCGGCCTCCCTCTCCTTCACCGTCTTGCGCTTTGCATCCTGCCACGACTGTCGACGGGCGTTGATTGAGGGCGAGGGCAGGACATCGAGCGTCCGCGAGCTTTTCCGCGACAGTGTGCGTGGTGCTGCGGACGTGTGCGCACTCGAGGGGGACGGGGAGCGCGAGGAGCGTCGTGGAGCCGCCAGGTTCATCGTCTGTAGCGAGGGTGCGGAGGGTGAGGTGAAGCCCCTGCGCATCTTGCCCGGCTGCAGCTGCTGCGGCTGCGGACGCACGGCGTTGTTGAGCGGGCTCTTGCCGCCCGGGTACTGCGGTTTCCTGGCCGTCAGGTCGCGGAACGAGTGCTGTGTGGGGTGTGCATGCGGCGGGCCGCGGAGGCTCGAGAGCGACGACGACGAGATGCTGCGGGCCTCGTAGACGACGCGGTGGTCGTGGGCGACGGGCATGGGGAAGACATTGGGCCCGCCGCTGACGTCGTCGAGGTTGATCTCCTCAAAGTGCGAGAGGTCGCTCGGGCCCATGTAGTCGGAGAGGGTCTCGGAGTGGAAGCTGGACGACTTGGACGACTTGGAGTTGGTCAGGTCGGGCGGCTCCAGCTCGTACGAGGCCATGGTGAGCGCCGGCTGGTGGGCGTAGGTGAGGGTGGCCATGAGCGAGCGTGGCTGCCGCTGGGGAAGTGGGCGGACCGGGGCCCCAATGCGGTGAGGAAGAATGGAGTGCGGCTTTGCTCGCTGGGTGCAGTCGGTGCGCGTGGCCGGAAGCGGGATCAGCGCGCTCTCGCGGCCATAGTCGAGCTCTGAAATAATGTATAGCGCGGTGCTTGGGGAGAAATAGTCGTCGGCGGCGTGCAGGGTGTCGTCGTCGTCAGAAACCTGGTGTTGGTGCTCCAGCCGGGCAGCGCAATTTCGGGAAGGCATCGTCGCAGTCGACGCTAAGCCCCTGATGATCCCTGCTCGAGGCCGTTGTTCCAGGCGCAGTCACGGCTGCTTTCGTGCAGTCTGCGGGCGGGCGCTCGCTTCAATTGAGATGATAAGAGGGCCGCGGCATGCACGGTGGGGATCAATGGGCAGTGGGCAGCGCGGCGGGTTCCAGCTCAGACATGGCGGTGGTGGACTGAGGCACTTTCACCCCGACGCGCGCAAGGGACGCCCGACTTTTGAACCTTGGGTCCTCTAAACAGGCGCCTTCCATGGCGTCGTAGCGGCCTCCCGCTTCGACAGTCGACGTGAAACCATCAAAGTCCGTCATGGTTCGTTGTGGCTGGTGCCCGGCCCCTGCAATTCCTCGGTGAGCTTTACATCACAGAAATCTCACCAGCAACCATTTGCGCCCACCGCACCACTTTTTGCGGCAGCTCCCAGCAATCACGAGCAGCCGCGCCGGTGCTGGTGGCTGATCTTGTCCAGCGCACACCCTCATCCGACAAGTCTCTGCACTTGGGTCGCTGAAAGCAGGATTTCAGACGTCAGGATTATTGCTATGTCCATGCTTCCGCCATGCGCCGTCCATGCAGCCAAGCCTGGCTTGCATGCAGTCCGCCGCGCTAGCACATGCCGGGTCAGATCTTGATTCCCGTTGTTGAGCGCGCTTGCTGCTTTGAAGCTCGAGGTCAAGCAAGTATTGGAGACCAGTCGCTCACGCTGCAGCCAGTCTGCCGTGTTGCACCCACCCGCAAAGGCCTGCACGAAGCACCATCAGCGCCTCTTATCTTTGCTGCCAAGCACTCGCCGCCGTCTCGAGCAGCTGTCGCTCTACTGCATCAGACATACGAGCTGCTTTGAGCGACTTCTCGAGCCATGCCAGCAACGCTCCATGCCTTGTCTGCGCACGCCGAAACACCGTGAAGAACGCTTTGCAAGCGAGCCTGGCCTCAAATTAGCCCATCGCTCATCAAAGTCTCCGTAATACGAGTTCCCCGCCAGGCCATCTCACGCACCCTGGGGTTCATCGGACGGGCCCCTGGGTTGCGCGATTGGGAGAAAGGATACCGCGTGTTCCGTCCCCGCCAACTGTGAGACACTCGCTTCAGCCACACTTACCACTGGATCTGTCGCCGTGAGATGACGCTCTGCGCATGCACAACGCCTCTGTCGCTGCGCGAACGCGCACGTCGCTGCATCATCACGAACGCCAGCGCGATGATGCTGTCGACTGTCCCTGTGCAATTCGTCAGTCCGCTTGATCGGTAGGAATACCCGTGCCGATCGACGCTGCACTGCAGATTACTCGTGTCCCCGCTTAATCGGTGCAACCACGATAGTAGCTCTGCTGTGACTGGCCGGAAAAGCAAGCATTTTAGGACATTGCCATGGCACGGCTACAATTGGGGAATTTTCGGGGTTGAGATGAACGCACTGATAAGTAAGCTTGAACACGTCCGTCGCACCTTGGCCAGCATGCGCACATACTCAAGGCACCTCACCGCCGCTTCATGGAAGCTTTGATGTAAATTGGTTAGTACTGTCGACACGCTGTTCATTGCCGTGTCGATGAACATGGCTTTCAGCTGGATTTTGAACGCACTGCGCCATGTCAGCACACCACCCAAACTACATTGCCGAGAGTAAACTGGTCATGCCAAGCTGGATTCGGACAACATCTGCAACCTACTTGAGCGCTTTTCGATGGAAAGTCTGTCCTGGGACCTTTGACAATTCTATGGTCAGTGAGTTAACGACGTCTGCTGCCCGTTAGCGTCTAGTCCCGCGTAAGCAATCCGTCCTACTGACCAGCCTTGGTGGCGCGTTCGGTATTCTTCCTCACTTCTAGCGTGGTTGTATTGATGCAAACACCACAATAGAGAAAGTGGGCACCCGGGCTGCATTTGGGGATCCGGACACCGTCGTCGGTTACCACGTCGAAGTTCGCCATGGACTTTGCGGGTTTGATATGTACGCCATAGTCTACGTGGCCGCGGTGCATGACGCGTACGAATTGCTCCGCATGCTGACGATTGACTGTTATCAAAAGGAAATCATCTAGCAGACGTAAGAGTAGGCAATCACTACCAAGTGCAAAGCCCAGCACATCGCGTTCGAGCTCAGCATAGAAATAATTGCAAAGGATGCTTGAGAGGATCGACCCTTGAGGGATGCCAGTCCTCTGACGGTAGAAGCGCTTGCCGATCTTGACAAGATTACGCTCTATGTGTTCACGCAGTAGACGCATTAGGTCATCCTTCAATTCGTGCTGCTGCAAGTTGGTATTGACGAAGACTGTGTTGCTCTTGGTCCCGACCAGCTTGTTCTGGACAAGCTGGCTGAACGATTCTGCATCATTAGCAGCTGTGGTGTGTGATACCCAACGCTTCAGTGGCGGTGGCTTGGCGTGCTGGCCGTCTAGTCGCTGCAAGGTGCCCAATGGACTGATCTCGACATGCTTTCCGGTCAAGTACGCTTGTGCTGACACGAGGTTTTCGACCATGCTCAGCAGTCGCTGTTGAGGGATAGTATCGAAGCAGGAGAGGACGTCAACTTTAGCAAAGTACAACTGCTTGTCTTGCAGGCCTTGCTCGCGCAAAGAGGCCTTGAAGTTCTCAATTTTGGTGAACATGTCGCCGACTGAGAATAGTGAGGAGCCAAATTGTTCAGGTTGAAGACCCTTCGAAGTTAGCATGGTATACTCGTATCGTACATTGTGATCTAACTTTTTCATAAGTGATCGCATTGAACACTGGAGTCATGACTGAGTTGATGCTTTTGCCCAGAGTCGTCGCGCCATATCGCGTCACCTGCGGTCTTCGTTTCAGGTTCATAATCATGCGAATGCCTTGCTTTTTTGGCAGTAGGCGCAGCTTGCTGAAGCCGAGCGGCCGGACAAGTAGTAATCTGTTGACACGTTCAGTCGGCATTTCTTCAAACATTTTCAACTTCAACCTCGACAGTGGCGGCTCTGTAAGTATACGCCAGACATCGTGTCGAAAGTAGAACAATCGATTACGGTCCCCATTGGACTCTGTAACATAGAAGTTCGACCTAATCAAAGGTACCAAGAAGGAGTCGAAGATCCAGTAAACGAACTCGTGAAAAATCTCCTTGCGCTTCTCGAAGTCGGGCCGCGCCAGCTTGGTAGTTTCGCTTGAACCAGGTAGCCGGAGCCATGCTAGACTTGTAATCTGCCATGTCTCAGTGCTGGGAATGAGCCAAGGCCGGAGGACTTATACCTGGATCTTTTGTGTAACTTGATGCAGAGTCAGGGTCTCAAACTTTCGCAAGGATACGAACTGGTCGATATAATGCATGATTGTGCGTTTGTTTTCATCGTTACCCCAGAAGCCCTTGGGGATCACTTTGGCCACGACCGCGCGACAAAAAGCAGATACGTGCGCTGTGGGACAAGCCATGTCCGTAAAGCACGTTTCATCTGTGTCTTGACCTGCCAGCGTTCTGTTGGAGTTTACCTTGTGGCTTAGTGCTCTTGACTGAGCATCACCGCTGTGAAGTTGGTGTCGCCTCCATTCTGGCTCGGACGAAAGAGGGACAGTCTTTGCTGTTAGCACTGCACATGTTGGACTCTACAACAGGCTTACCTCGACCGGACAATAGTGGCGCAACAACTCAGTGTATGAACATCGTTGGTTGAGAATACGCAACTTCTCGATCAGGTGCATCACGGTTCCTCGCAACCTCTTCGGCACACGTCGTTTCCATTTGGCCACTTCATCTGCATTGTTGAGTTTGTTGCCCAGTTCTCGACACATTGTCTGGTGGATCTCCTTCTCCCGCAAGGTGTAATCTTTGAAGGGCATTGCGGTCTCGCGTGCGTCAGTCTTAGACGTAAAGACATTATGCAGGCCATATTGACGCGGAAACATGTATCTCATTATCTGGACAGTCTGTTGCTTGTCACCTCGGCAAGGATAGCGGTTGAGCACGTCTGTATGTGTCAGTTATGGCATGTATACGGACATGTTCAGAACGACTAACGAATATGACGCATGCCGAACCGGACGCCGCCCCTTGCATTTAGAGCAGCTTTGGCATAGAACATACGGCTGCGCACGAAAGCTATCTTGCATGGTGATCGGACATGGACTTGCAGACCAGAAGGCTTTTGGTCTGGCGGACTTGCCGAACGACCACCTGAAGGAGCTGGCTTCGACACTTGATAGGGCTCCAAGTCAGAGATGGGAGGGCCGCTCAATTGATAGTAATTTGCGGACTCGCCCTCGATGGGGCAGAAAATAGCACACTCTGTAAGCATATCTATCATAATGCGTTCACCTTGCGCGCCAAGGACTGCAAGCAGTCGACACCATGGCGGCGCAGTCAACGCGTGAACATTACTGTTTGGAAAGCGCGCAACAAGCCCAGGTATCGAGGCCGTGACGTGCTGATCGCTATCCTTGTGTCGAAAAGCTGACCCACATCGCTCAAACCCATGACATAGCAGATGGCGGAGTTTGAAGGACGAGGAGCGATTGAAGAGGCGCCAGATTACAAAGTATACAATCTGCGGCCCTTAGCACCTGCATGGATGGATACTTCTCTTGATGACTACGAGTTGCTTGTGTAGAACCTACCTCGGGTTGTCTGAAATAGCCAGGCCTGAAAGTGCCCCCTGTGATGGCTGGCGATAGCTGCTGGGTGAATGTCTCAATGTCTCGGTTTCGCTCTTTGGCGAGCTGCTCTTTGTCTTCGGTCTTTGCTGTCTTGTGTTGACCGATCACGGTCGAATCCAGCAGCTGCCCGAGGTCAACGTCAGGAGTGCATGTTGAGCCCGCTGGTTGGTCGGTTGCAATTGGCTGTCCCAGCTGAGCGAGTTTCCGACGCCTGTTCTTGGACGATTTCGGAAGCACAGATAGAAGATGGTGGCGCAGTGTAAGCAGGCGAGGATAGAAGCATTGCAAAACAGGCTGTTCAATGGCTGCTGCAGGTGTGGCACTCGCAGATTGGCCGGCGAGGTGCGCCTTCTTCCGCGGGCCCCCCGCGCGGGATGTGCACTTTCGCTTCATGCTGACCTGACGGCATTGATGCGACAGCGATGGGCTGGAGGATTCCAACAGTGCAAGCGAAGGTGAAGTGGCAGCAGATGGTGTGTGGTTGGGGGTGGTGTTGTGTTTGGGCGGCCAGAAGGAGAAGGCACGCTAGCAACAGGCGCCCTATCAAGAAGCTCCGCTGGTGGATGTGCCACTCTCGGTGAGGTACATGCAGTGCGCGCCTCACTGAGACCAGCGGGCGTTGGGCTGGGTGTCTCTGCACGGCAGACCGGGAAAGGGGCACTCGGCGGGCGCGGTGCAGTGTCGTCCCAGTAGAGTTGGGCGTGGCCCAGGGTGACCGTGGGAGCAAGGCATGGAGCGGCGACTCTAGCCTCGAGGCGTGCGCTAGAGCGTCGCCGGCGGGGCGTGTGTGGAGACGGCTTGCAGTTCGTCGAGGCCAGGACGACAGCAGACGCAGTGCAGAGGGGACTGGAGGCAGTGGCTGCGCTGGCTGGGACTGCAGTGTCTTCCCTTGCAGCCTCGCGCCCTGGCTGGGAGCGGCGGCGGGCGGGCTGCTGGCGGGCTGCAGTGCCGTTTCGCCAGGCTGCTGGCTGCTGCGCGCAGAGGCTAGCCCGTCGGCCGGCCACTCGCAGGCGCTCACAGCAGGCCGAGCCGCAGCGCTGGACGGGGAGCGACTGGCTGGGCGGGCGGTAGATCTCCACACCACTCGAGCCCACGTTGACCCGTTGCCGTTGCCGCTTGGTGACCACCGTGACGCCCAGCAGCGCGCCTCTTCCTCGACCGGACCGCTCCCAGGCGCGCTGAGTCGCACACTGCAACTGGAACACCCTGCCCGGCCGCCCGCGCCCTGCTGCCCGCGCCCTGCCTGAGACACGCAGGCCAGCCGCCGGTGCCCGCCCGTCATTGGCTGCTCTGCGCCGCCTGGCAGCGTGAGTTGTCGCCGCGACGCTCTGCAGCAGACGTCGAGCTGCGGACGATTGGCCCGCGGTGCTGGAGGCTGCACCGTCCTCGCTTCCCGCAACCGCAGACGCAGCGACAGGAGCATGGCACGGTAGACGAGGGACACCATGGCCGAGCCCAACTATGCATACAACCCGGCCGTGGCCAGCTGGGTGCAGTCCATGTCGCTGGCCGGCATCGAAGAGCAGGACCACGGCCACAGCCACGACCACGGCCACGACCACGGCCACCCCCCAGCTCACGTCGACGACCACCACGCCCACCACGCCCTCGACCGCGCCCCCGACAGCCCCTCGCCCGATGACTACTACAAGGCTGCCTACACCCCCGCGCACGACGCCGCGGCGCCCCCGATCCCCGTCCCTTCGCCAGAGATGAACGTGACGCGCCCGCGCCAGAACACGGCCGGCTCCAACTCCCTGCGCTCGCCCACCAGGACGACGCCCCGCTCTGTCTCGGGCCCCGCCTCCTCGGTCGCCTCCTCGCGCTCGCCTCCACACGTGTCGAACAAGGTCAAGGCGCTGGCCGAGCGATTCGAACGCTCGCCCGGCGGCGACGTGATTCCCTCCGTCATTCGATCGCGCTCGCGGGAGCCGCCTCGCGCTGGCTCGCACGATCCCGTCAAGCGCCCCGCCGCCCCGACGTCCTCGCCTGCCTCAGCAGCACGCCCGACCAAGGAAGCCGCCTACGGCTCCTACAGGTTCAACAACCTCAAGCCTCGCGACCGCCCGCAGCCCGCGCCCACGTCGCCACCGCGGACCGCACGACGCGCAACCAACGCCAGCCATACGAGCAGGGCCAGCGTCGACCAAACGCTCTCGCCCGCACGCCTCCCTGTGACCTCACCCCCACGGAACTCGGTCACCTCCCCTTCACGACAGTCAGTCACCTCGCCGAACCGGCGCCCTGCCCTCGAGCGCGCGTCCTCGAGCGGACGGCAGCTTTTTGGCGAGATCGTCGGCGGCCAGGACGCATCACTGCCGGGGTACATGATTCCAACCTTTGCGAGTGCCGCACGTGAGGAAGCGGCCCAGGCAGCCCAGATTCCTCTGCCGCCCATCAACGATGCACAGGACCTTGCAGGTGACGAGGTGCAATTGCCCGCAACAACTTTCACCTCGCCACAGCACCAACGCACTCAGAGCAACGCCACAACGACCTCCACCAGACAAAGACAGTCACGTCCTGCCTCGCGATCCGTACATTCTCCACCACGCCAGTCTCCGCCTTCACGAATCCCCGTCATTTCGCAGCGATCACGCCGGTCCAGCAATGCATCCGAGGCCAGCTCGACAGCTCATTCTGTCAAATACACACCCACTCGCAGCAACCGTTCTTCGCCCAATCGAAATATGACCCGGAAGCCAATAGCAGGAAGCACCTCCGCAAAGACCAACGGCGTTGACCATGCGACGCTACCAGCGTTAGCCTACCGTGGACATCGAGAGCGAGGGAAATCGCCCGCAAGGACCGGACCTAGCGTACCAGCAGTCGTTACTGCACCACCTCCACCAGCCTCCCCACGCTTGCGCAACTCGAGAGACAGGCAACCGTTGCAGTCTCCCAACGCACACACCAGAGCAGGTGACGCGCATGGCGAACTTGAATATTTTTCCCTGGGTGACCAGCTTCACTCGACAGGCGACCCTCTGGCGAGCCAGCCCGGGTTGTTCGACGGTGAAAGTGAATCGCAAACCCTTAACTTCTCCTTCTCGCCTAGCGTCATCTTCCCCCAGGAGTTCCAAGCTCCACCAACCGAAGAGTCGCACGAAGAACAGCAGAGCCCATCGTCGAGACACCCACAATCGTTGAGCTTGCAAACGTCCAGCCTCGGTGTGCCGCCGCCATCGCAGCCGCGGTCTGCAGTAACAGATTTTGAAGAATCGCCAACCCTAGGCATACCTGGCAGCTTTATCATAACACCTCCAGCGGCTCAACCGGAGCCTCGAAAACCAGTTTCGTTGCCACCACTGGAGCAAGCAGAACCAGCGCCTCAGCAGGAGTCTCCCCAGAGTTGGCAGAATCCTGAGCATCAAGAGCTTCTCAGGCCGGCCATCTTCCGCCAGCTGAGCAGTGAGCAGGCTCCTGAACTGCCTCCCATCGAAGAGTCGATTTTGGGCGTCAGAGAGTCGATACCAATCATGTTCAACGACCAACATCTGTCCGGCGAGGTGAATGGTGCGCACGGGTCGCGGGAGGAAGAAAGACAGCCTGTCGCCCCTCCAAGGCGGTCAGTGCAGGTATATGGACATGAGACCTTGCTGCCTGCTCTTCACTTCAAAGGCGAGGATTCGCCCACAGATTCTTTCCACGACCGCGATTCCTTGCACCCAGATGACTCTATCAGCGTTGCGCCCTACCGCTCCAAACCGATGCATGCGAAGAGTGAAACATACAGCGTGATCAATTCCGTACTGAACCTTTATCACCAGTCGCAAGTGATATCACCAGAGCTGGCTTCGCTTTCCAGGCAAAGAGTCCAGCAGGTCTCGCCTGTGATAGCGCAGCACCAGGATTGGGCGTCAAAGGAGGCCACTGAGACTTACCTGGCGCGAATACTGAGCGATGCCAACGGCTCGCAACGGGATAGCGCGCAAGAGCAGCTGCGCGAAAGGGAATCTTTACCGCTTCTTACGCCGAACGTGTACCAAGCAAGAAAACCATCGCCAGAACCCGCGAACCAAATACCAGCATTCGTCTTTCCTCCGGAGTCACATCGCTTTTCTCGTGGTTCGCAAGGATCTGCAACCACGCTCATACAGGAGGACACATCGCCGCCAGGTACTTCTTTTGGCAACCCGTCGCAGGACACACTTTTGCCAAATTCTACACACGACAATGCGACACCTTCGACAAACGGTCTGGACCTTCCACAGCTCGCTTGGACCAATGGCGGCCTTGGATTGTCTATGAACAATTACATGCCTCCTTCACCTACAGTACCTTCACCGACCGTGCAACATCCCCCGAGGCCGGTCTACTCCCCACCCCCGCCGCCTCCGCCTTCCAAGTCGCTGGACGAATTACCGCCGATATCACCATCGATACCATCGTACCCATTCTCCGGACCCAGGCCGTCTCCCGCCTCGCAGACCGACGAACGTTTCGACCAACATCCCGCACGGTCGCTCACCCCGGTCGGCACCATGCACGACAGAAATTACGATGACCACTACAACACTCCAAGATCTGTGGAGATTAGCGATAAGCCGCTGCCAGAGATTGACATGACCGAAGATGAAACCCCGACGACTGCCGAAGAAGCGCCACCTGATCCAGCACGCCAGGCACTGACCAAGCGATATCGGATCCTGGAAGAAATACTGACCACTGAGCATCAGTTCTGTATAGACATGATGATTGCTCATAACATCTTCGAGGCAACGGCTGGCAGCATTATGACAGAGAAAGAGAAACGCTTCTTATTCAGCAACTGCAAAGACCTGGAGAAGTTCTCGCTCTCTCTCTTCAGAGCGTTCAAGAAGGCGGCAAAACCAATAGTCAACCACGACATGCCGCCTCCAACGGGCCCTTGGAGTCGCGACTCGACCGACTCCAAATCTCTTGGCTCTGCTGAATTGCCTGCGAATCTTCGGTCAGACGAGTTCAATCAGTTCGAGAATTGCACGCCTGAGAACGATCACATGACGTCAATTGGCCAAGTCTTCCTTGACAATATAGAGAAGATGGAGCGTCTTTACACGACGTACTACTTGAACTCGCAAAACCAACACGCGTACATCAAGAAGAATCAAAGCAACCCAGAACTCACCGGGTGGGTCGTGGCATGTTTCGAACAGGTTGAGAACATGACTCAAGCTTGGGATCTCGACTCTCTACTTGTCAAGCCAGCACAGCGCCTTCTCAAATACCCTCTACTCCTCGAATCGCTAGAGCAAGTTACTGATGCTGATCATCCTGATCTCGACAGCATAAAGAAAGCTCGTGCCGAGATCCTTGCCATCAGTGGACGTATCAACGACGCGAAAAAGCGCGCAGATACATTCCGTGCTGCGACCTCAGAAGGCAAGAAGGAGAAAAGCAAAGGCAAGGGAATCGGCAATGCTTTTGTCAAAGCATTTATACCAAAAGCAGACAAGACGAAGACCTATGACGAAGCCGAGAAAATGTTCAAGGACATGGAGTACAAGTCGCGAGAACAGAAATTTGGCGGTCACTTCTTCCAGCTCCAGATCGTCATGCGCGACTTTGAAAACTACCTCGACTCGATCACCGAGCATTATCAGCAACTCAACATTGTGTTCATGGGTTTCATCACTGTCTGCGAGGTTGCACCCTCGGTCAATCCTGAGATCGAAAGTACCTGGCGCAAATGGGCTATGGCTCATTTTGAGCTTCAGAACAAAGCCCTTGAAGACCATGTAAGTATTGTGGGATGATTCGTCTACGTTATTCTGACCCGAGAGTAGAAAGCTGCTGTCCGCAGCCGCGTTCTGAAGCCAATCTCCGATCTTTGGGAGATGTGGGTGTCATATCAGAAGACGATTGAGCAGCGCAAGAAGTACCTGCTCTACTACGTAAAGCACAAGCAGGCTATTGATCGCGGCGAGAAACCCGACACAGAAACTGTCTCGTCCGCAGAACGTTTTACTACCATCAACGACACCCTGAAGCTCGAGCTGCCATTGCTGTACGATAAGACAAAAGCCGTTATGCGAAATGTGATGACGCTCTTCATGGCGCTCCAGAAGGACTGGTACAAGACGTGTTCGAAGAAGATTCTTCCACTCCTGGAGACCGAACCGCAACACACTACGTCTATTGTATACGACCTGCAGGCATACACTGATCGCTTCAAGTCAGACTATAATCTGCAAGAGCAGAGGGCGAAGAGCTTTGGCATCACCAACAGCCAACGCCTGCTGCAAGAAATCTCGAGCATGACATCACCGGTTCCGTCTGATGGAGCCGGCTCGGCGCGCAATTCCCAGTCTCGCCGCACCGAATCCATGAGCAGCGAGGCGTCTGGTTTTGATTCACGCAATCGACACAGCGGTGGCTATGGCTCAAGGTCTAACATGCGCTCCATGGATGGACCTCCACGCTCCTCCCCAGCTGGCCCAGCGTACCCGTCCCTGTACCAGAACTCAAGCTCTTCGTCTCGAAACAACTTTGGACCTGTATCCTCCCGCGAAGCAGCTCGTGTCCTCAGTTCAGCTTCAGATAACAGCGAGGCGACAACCGTTCGTCAGCAGGAGCGTCGCAATTCGACGCGATCGAGAAACCAGAATTACTTGGGCATGGATGGCGTTGTTGATTTTGACGACCGCTCGTCCTTTGGCACAAGCGTATTCGATTTCCCACCTCAGCTAGGCGCTTCGTTCTTGTCGCCCACACAATCAAGCATGCTCACCATGTCGGCACCTAGCTCGCAACCCCCATCTCTCCCAGGCTCAACCCGCCAATCTGGCGTCTTCAACTCGGCGCTCCCCATGTCCGACACGCCTAACCGTGGTAGCGCCGAAGAGCTGCCCATCACCCCTGGCGACACCGACGAACCTGAAGTCCTCTTCCTGGCCGCCAGTCTCTTCGAATTCAACATCGCGCACGACCGCCGCGAGGGCGGGATCCCCTACCTCGTCTACGTCCCTGGCGAGATTTTCGATGTCATCGGCATGAAGGGCGAGTTGTGGCTGGCACGCAACCAAGACGACGGTTCCAAGACGATCGGCTGGATCTGGGAGAAGCATTTCGCGCGCATTCTTCCCGAGGACGCATGATCTTATCTATCATATCTGTTGCCATTTTGGTGTACACACTCTACCAATTTTCTTTAGCCATCCATCTTCTTCAGTCATCCTTCTTCTTCTTTGTTTTCTTCGCCGCCCCGTTCTTCTCTTTGCAAAGGGGGGCTTGCATTCTTCTAGCTTCACATCTTCGACATAAACATAGGCTCTCACGCTGGCTTTGGCGCATATGGGAGGGGATTGCTTGGGTTAAGAACGGAACTATAGCGACCGAACGAGCATTGCTGGCGCAATCTTTTCTTGCCATGTATGAACGATCTGTGGGACATGGTGGGACGGGATGGGACGGGATGATGCGGGACGGGGTGTGGCATGTCGCTATGCTGGGAGAGTGGTGTATGAATATATTGATTTTCCCGGAGACAATGCATGGTTGATGCTTGAGTCTTCTATTGTTCAATCGTGCTCGTATCATGCAGCATTCTGTCTAGGCATGGATGGCGCCCAGAGGGCCTGCACTTTCGTAACACGACAGTTTCCGCATCGGTTGTACCCGCGCCCGCGACAGGCAGCGCTTCGATAGCGGATAACGGGTTCTCGCAATAGCACTACTACCTCTGGGCATCAGCGGATCCACTTTGCTACGGGACAACCTTACGCATCGCCAGACATACGCATGTCTCTTCCAGTCCTTTTCTTCCTCCTCACTCACCGCACTGTCTTTGCCGTCTCTATCGGACCTGGATCTTCATGATGTGGCACTTGCCATACCCTGCGTAATTGCAACCTGGACAAGTGCCATTCCGGTTTGGAATGGATCGGTAGCCGCAATCCACTTTTGTGTGGCAGGTATGTAGTTCAGCCGGGGAGATCAGCGACTGGCGCATTACGCACCAGCAAACATAGGCGTGTATTTTCTTGTTCGCTGCAGGCGGTGTTTTCCGCGCAAAATGGAGGAGCAGCTGTAGTGCTGTCATGGTGTTGGTGCGTGTGCTCTAGTTACTGCAAGGGATATGTCACGCACTACTCGTTACCGGACCTGGACTTTCGTGATTTCGCAGTTGGCGCATCTTGTGTAGTTGCATGCTGGGCAGGTGCCGCTTCGGTAGGGGATCGAGGGGTAACCGCAGAAACACTTTTGTCATTCATGTAAGTAGGTGTGGTTTGCTGCTGGAGAAGGGGGGACTTACACACTGCCAAACATAAGTGTGTTTCTTCTTTTTTTTTATGGTGGCCTTTTTTGGGTCAGTTTGGGGGATGATGTATGGAGAAATGTTGCAACAGCGGAAGATGTTGGGATGTGGGACAGAGCGCGTGATGTTAGAGAAGAAAAGTTCTTGTTGGAACGGAATTATCGTATCAGACAAGAGAGGCGACATGGAGAAGTCAAGATAAGCTTACAGATGTTGATCTTGGCATAAAGCCAGACCCCTTGCTCAGTTGCAAGTGTTTCTGGAAGAGGGCCATTGAATGATGATCTCTTAGGTATTGGGGGCGCTTCGCTTTTAAACAATGCTGGCAAAGTCGGACACTTGGACCTTCGATAAGTTCTAGCTTGTTATGGATTCGGGCGGATGTCGGTAGAGCGTGTCGGACAAGCTTGTTTATTGGTTCTGGAAAGGAATCATTGTCACATCGCACGTTTATTTGTCAGAATTTCGAACTCTTGGACGGTAAAACCTCCCAATGCAGAAGATACGGATAAACACATGCGCGCAGATCTCCTTCATGAGGAGGCGGGGGGTGACTAGACGGTTGACAGGACCATGATGCAAGCAAGTAGGTACATGCAAAGTCTCCCAGCGGCTGACCGCTACAAAAGCTGGCTTGTGTCAACGCTAACGTTCTTGGATTGCAGGCAAGGTCGCATTGAATAATGCGATGCCTATGTCTGATTTACGAGCACATCGTAATTTAGAAGGGCAGGGAGAACTGTTGAGGAGGTAGCGGGTCCGGTGGTGAAAGTCTACAGCCGCTCCTCAGAAAGAACACAGGGATTCTGTCAAGCGATCAATTGCACCACGACCGTTCAAACGCATAGCACGCACCACAGTACATATCTGAGGCGAGAACAAGTTAGACAAAATGTAAGTGTCTAAATTGGGTCGCTGTGAATTCTCGAAGCTACTTGCAATGTGACAGCCTATCAGAATCTGGTAGGCTGCAGACAGTGTGCTTACGGTCCTTCGAGAGGCACCCCGCGGAGAAAGACTGATGTGCCGCACGTTGACTGACTGAAGACCAATGTACATAGGCTATACGCTAAGGGATTGAATGATAGTACTAGTCCTCCTATTTGGGATCTTTTCCTCAGACCAGATTATAACATTCTACTCGCCAGTGTCAATCCTCACAAATTCTCTACGACTGGTGAAATTTGCCAAGCGTTCGACACGGGGGCTATAAAGAGATAGAGTCTGAATGTTGCCTGCAGGCACGTGAACTTTCAAGCAGTTGTAGTAATATGATCGTGTTGATGACAATCGTTGGGGAGAAGGGGTAAATGCAGAAATAGACTAAGACGATCCACGTTGCCGTGTCACCACAGACGCGTTCATCAGCCTTCCCAGCCTCCTCATTCCAGCCTCACCACACCAATAACTTCGGCAAATGCTAATTGTACTCACTTTAAAGATGGATGATGCGACGGTTCATCACTGGATCTTTGTTTCAATCGACATCTGATGGTCAGGCAGTCGTATCCTCATGAAGAATGGCTCCTCCCGCACATCTCAAAGAGTGACGAGGATAGACTCCAGATTGAGCCGCTGCAAGCCGAATGTGGCACGTCGTACCATTCGCGTGGATATGCCAAATATAGTAACACGACAGCGTCAAGTGGCACATTCTGTATAGAACTATCACTTTCAACGTGAAGACTAGCTGATATAAGTAAGCCGCAATTGTGAACCTAAAGCTTTCGATCTTTGTGGGAGCTGCCCATTCACAAACACCCTTCTTGTTTAATGTATGTCGTTGAAGACGCCAAACACCATCCCCGAAGCACTACAGTCCAGTCAAAAGTGGAACACCCACGCATCCAACACCTTCATCATTTATCTTGCACTTTGGTAACGCTGCAGTTATGGCAGCGTTCGTAGCCGCAGGCAGGACACACTCCCCTTCTGTACGGTATGGATGGATACCCGCAGTAACACTGACCTACAATCAGTCCTAGGCTATTTGCGGCTGGTGATATGACCCACGCATTGCCATACATAGGAGTGCTTCTTCTTCGTGGCCTGTGGCCAGGATCAGCATGTATTGATGCAGGTCTCTTTTCCGGACTTACATGAGTTCGGAAGCCGGGTAAAGCAGCATTATCAGGAGAACAACCCGATATACTCATAGCGCTTGAAATGACAGGGTCTTCAGAGGTCCTGGAAGGGATCTGGAAGTCTAATCCGCTTCGTTTGTGATGTATTTCCAGAGTAGTTGGGATATGCTTGAGACCAAACTCCCGTTGGAGATGCATGACTATATATTCATTGCGTTGCACGTGAAATCGGGGATCTTGAACGTAGCCTCTGGTCAGGCGATAGAAAGCTGGCCCTTGCTGTTGGGCGATACCTTACACTCAACAGGGAATAGGTCAGTGTTACTTAATCTGGCTTCTCACAGGCTTCTCGGAGACTTTGTTGTTGCCCCAGCAACTGAGTTGGCTGACTTCATTCCACAGAGATCTCGCATGCCATGGAAAGGAGTGGACTGGACATTATTAGCGAGCGGTACATATACGCAGGAAATGGAGAGATCTTCGGTATCAAAGTATGTCTTGCATGTGTTTAAGATACAAGTATAGATCATAGGAGTCGAGTGACCACCATCATCACGCTTCCAAAGAGGACCAATAAATCGGTCGAAGACGTGAACCACGATGCCCATCAACTGCCATGAGAGAGCTCTGTCGCAACACATGACTCGTGTTCCTAAGACAAAGTTCAAATATAGCAGAGTACTATACCATCAACAGCTCCCGGAATTGTCCAGTGCATCCGTAGACCAACAACTGACCCCGCATGGCGCCAGCCAAACCTTGCTAAGTAGCTCAAAGCTGTCTGACGCCGTGTAAGGAGCAATATATTTAGCGCTGCTTGCGGGTTCAATCGGAGCCTTGCATGTGTCTTTCTTCTCAAATAGCAGCGAATCGTTCCTGCAAACCTACAGAAAACACACGATTGAGCACAGATTTACACTCAAGACATGCATATCTCTGTATCCGTTTAGATTCAGACGACCGTGCATGAGAACATGCAAAAGAGTGACCGACTAGAATAGGTCAAGATATGTTATCAAAGTTTCGGATCGCTATCGTGGAACCGGTGAGATTATTTGGCGATGGCTTTGTGTAAGGTGTACGTAGCAGGTGCAACCACCGCGTCCAATCATTTCTCTGGTATATCAGAGCACGATTACGTTCTGAGTGTTATTCCAGCATAGAAGCATAACTCCGTGCTTGCGCACTGCGCGCGCAGCTTCTACCTGGCATTCAATTGTAATCTGTCTGAGTTAGCGACAGAGAATTAGTGCGGCCCAAGTCCCCTGTAATGTCTTGTCCATCATCATCTTACTACTAAGGCACCTTAGGAAAGCCTGCCTAAGGCTCAAGTCTTCCTGAAGCCGACAATCTGCTGGCGAAAGAGACTTCCCCTTTGCCTCGAGAGGAGGTCCCAAACACGTTTAACTTTGGGCTTGCTTGAGATAGCTGACAGTGTCTTGCTTGGATGGTGGAGTACGTTGACCCTCGACCCTCCCTTCTCCACCAACACATCGAGTTATAAAGCTTGCGCAGTCGTACATCCGAAGGCTCTCCTCGAAGCTAAACACGAATGACTTGCGTCTTGTCCTGTCAGATACATGAGTGACTGGACCATGCAAGATATAAAGACATCAGAGGTTGCGTCAAGATTGTCAGTAACATGACTCTGTTGTTCTCGTTCGAGAAGGTGGTTATGTGGTTCTCGGGAAGGGCGCGACGCCATCCCCCTTTTGCTGTAGTTTTGACTCATTCGATCATCATTGGTCCACAACTGGCGGTGACGCTTGGAAAAGGGCTACCCCAGATCTTCAATTTCGTCTCACGGAAATCATCAACTACTATGTAAACCGGACAGTCTACAGTTTGTGTGTGCTCAATTCAATCAATCGTTTTCGAATATACCTGAGCATGGCGTGCGACATCGAAATGGACGCCCATTCCAAGCATGGCCTCGACACCTCCTCGGAGCAAATTCTTGACAAGACGATGTCGAGACAAGACACTGAAGCGCCAGTTGCTAGCGATGATAAACCCAGAAGCAAGCTACGCATGTTCGCCATTCTCACAGCTCTTTTTGTAGGTTAAATATGTCCTAGCTTTTATGGGTGCAGAACGCTGACTACACTAGCTGTCTCTCTTTGTCGCCGCACTGGATGCAACGATCGTCTCTACCG
Organism: Stagonosporopsis vannaccii; assembly: GCA_028584115.1. NCBI lineage: Eukaryota > Fungi > Ascomycota > Dothideomycetes > Pleosporales > Didymellaceae > Stagonosporopsis > Stagonosporopsis vannaccii. The sequence goes on along the minus strand of VWXS01000049.1, from coordinate 22,293 downwards.
CAGCACCAACAATGTCTCATGATCTGAACTCAGCAGCAGGGTACACCTGGATTGGCGGTGCCTTCCTTCTCGGTAATGCCGCCTCTGGACCTATCTGGGCCAAGCTTTCCGATATTTTTGGCCGCAAACTCATCGTTCTTCTGGCGCTTGCGATCTTCTTTGCCAGCTCGGCAGTATGTGCAAGTGCGAGGACTATGGAAGCATTGATCATCGGGCGCGCAATTCAGGGTGCAGCAGGTGGTGGACTCATTCTCTTAGTGCATGTCTGCATCAGCGATATGTTCAGCCTTCGGCAGCGAAGTTTGCTGATGGGTCTTACTGAGGGAATATGGGCTCTGGCCGGCGGCATTGGACCAATTCTTGGTGGTGTTTTTGCTAGTTTGGTCAATTGGAGATGGTGCTGTAAGTTTCATCTATATCGTGAGGTATTCCTGTCCGCCTGATGCTAATGTCGCCAGTTTGGATCAATCTACCAATTAGCGGGCTGGCGGCTATTCTCATTGTCATCTTCTTGGATGTCAAGCACGAACACACCTCCTTCATCGACGGCATGAAGGCCATCGACTGGCTTGGCATTTTCACTTTCTTGGGATGCACTCTCATGCTCCTTCTCGGCCTTGACTTCGGAGGCGTTCTGTTCCCGTGGGACTCCGCAAAAATTATAGCGCTCCTTGTTGTGGGAGGCGTGATGATCTTTGCATTCATTTACAGCGAGGCAAAGTTTGCCAAATACCCTTTGATCCCCATGTCGTTATTCAAGAGGAAGACGAACATTGCCACATTCTTAGTGGTCTTCTTTCACGGTTTCGTAAGTATCAGAGGCACGTTCTGGCTGCGCTGAAGCTGACTTGTTAGGTCTTCATCGCGGCTGAATTCTACATGCCTTTGTTCTTACAGTCTGTCCTGGAGGCGTCCCCACTTCGGTCGGGTGTACTCTTGCTTCCGCTCATCGTCACAGGAGCTGTCTTTGGAGTCGTTTGCGGTGTCATCATCCACCGCACGGGGCGTTTCCGCGAGATTATGTGGGTCGGTTCGGCATTCATGTGCCTTGGCTTTGGCCTTTTCATCTCATTCGACGCGAACACAACGACCGGCCATGCAGTGGGATACCAGATGATCGCCGGCCTCGGGCAAGGCATCCTCTTCGAAGCACCTCTCATTGCGATCCAAAGTCAGGTCAAACAGGCCGACGTAGCGACAGCTACTGCGACTATGGCATTTGTGCGTAACATCGCCGTCTCAATTTCGGTGATTGTATGTGGCACAATTTTCCAAAACTCGATGTCAAATCGGAATGGGTACCTCCGTGCTGCTGGTCTGCCTCAAGATCTGCTCAATCAGCTGGATGGCGAGAACGCGTTAGCCAACGTCATGGTTCCAGGTACGCTCGAGAATCCTGCTTGGGAGTTCGCCGCAAAGCAGGCATTTGCTTGGGCGACACGGAATATGTGGATCATGTTGACGGTGATTGCCTTTCTCGCTCTTGTCGCCAGTCTATTCGTTGAAGCGGCGCATTTGGGTACGGAACATGTTGAGACTGTGACCGGGTTGAGGAAAGAGAAAGAATCAAACGACTCAAGAGAGGGTTGAGTGATTCGCTTTGTAGTCTAATCTTGTTGATAGTACAAATCGGAGCTGTGAATCACCATTGGATGACATCGTTCTTGCGGACAGACTGATAGTCTACACTACGTTCATGCGACAAGAGTATGTCATCCAATACAGCCTTATTCCAGGCAAAGGTAGGGATCAAGAGGGTGATCGTTGGACAGCGAAAGGGACACAACGGGCCGAGGCTACCAATCTGCACTTGGTCAGACGCTTTGGCGATCAAAAATTCAAGCCTGACATTGCGCTATTGTGTCTCTGGAGTATGCAGCACTAAATGCAGTACGGCTTGACGCTGCATACACTTCGCTCGACTGAAGCGTCGCTCAAATATTCCTGCACGTATCAAATTAAGGTGACACGATTAGAGTTCCCCACAAAACTATGTGAAGATGCACACGAAGACTTGCTCTGAGACGAGCAAGTGGATGCACGTTTGACAGTAGCAAGACATGTTCGTTAATGTTAAGATCCTCCCTTGGTCGGGGACAGCCGGTTGATGTTGCACCTATTCTAACCAGGAAGGAGAAACAATGCAAACAATGCTTGGGTGAACTTTTATGTGATAAGGGCCAACGACTAAGAATTCTCCTTATCGCATAGAGTTCGTTCATTCTCTATGCGTGTGAAGTCTTACTACATCTGTGTTTCCCAAAGCGCGTACATTCTCCATCCTATGAACTGATTAAGAGCCGCGGCTTTCGGTCAGCTGCGACGGCCTAGACAGGATTGACAGCCTAGGAGATATTGTGCATCGGGAACGCGTGGACTTCGGTCACTCGTGGAGCTGACTGCCTGTCAGTGCCACTGCATGTGCCTTGCCGTGCCTTGCCGTGCCACGTTAAACCGACTTCGCGTATGGTCTAAGCTATTGTACACCTAGCCACACCGATCAGAGGCTTTAGAACACCAGTTTTATCAGCAGCAGATGAAATCCGAAGCGGCGATAGCTACGCCAGATGAGCGATAGCTTGATCAAGACTCACACAAAGCCAACCGAATGTGCGATGCATCGGTCAATAATCTGCTGCCTACGTCCAGCCTTGCCATGGTAGCCTCGATGCGAGTAGCCATATCCGTGGAATTACACGGCTACATTCAATCAGGTGCGTCAAGCAGGGATGCAACCCCGAGGTCGCCGACCGAGGAGAAAAATCCGAACGACACGGTTACGCGCATGCATACAACGTGCTGCCGTGTGACAAGGCGCCAGTGTAACCTCTGGTGGCATGCATTTCAGCCATTTCACAAATTTAACGTCGCTCTTAGCATGGACTGTGAGTGTGCTGGGAACTTACGTATGGACCTGTCTACTTGAAGTGGTATATTCAGTCTGACGAATATCCTGATGTCCATAATCTCTCTTAGGTGTACTATATTCTCTCAGCCCTAGTTTGTTACTCAGACTTTGTGACCCAGGCCTCAACATGTACACAAGCCTCAAGGGTGACTTTGAGCAGTACTAAGCTCCTTGTCTCTTTCGTACATGGCATTCGTGACGTGCTGGTTAGAAGGCATATTGGGTTGCACAGCAGTGAATGTGGTGCGCGCGAATTTCCTCACCAATTAGCTGGCCACAAGACTCGTATTAATCACGTATCTGGACTTTTTATGAACCATATCGCTGCTTGTTGAACGTACTTATCCCCTTCCATCAGCCTTGAGCACGTACAAGAATACTCATTGTCATTCAACAGGCGTGACGTTCGAGGAGATGCCTCCACCAAGCAAGAATGTAAGTACCATGGTACATGCCTCACTACACAATGTGGCTTAGGCTCCTTGGAAAGCACTAAACTGTGGGCCGAAGTCTGGTGCGCTACATATAGAATGGTGCAGAAGGGCTGTTCTGTCGATACATAAGTTCAATTGCCTTTGTTATTGTATGACTCCCATGGGAATCCGTACGACATTCTTTAATTAACGCAGTGACATGATTGTGGTATCTACAAAAAGCAATTTCTGGTTTCATCGAAACGGAGTGAACGGCCGACAGAATTATCGCTGCCTTGCTATATAACTGATATCAAAGACACGTAAATAATTAGCACAATCGACAACCATCACGGCCAGAGTCCTCCGCCGTATCGTTCACCGCCACTTCCATTTCAGCACCGCGACCTCCTTTCAGCATCCACCTTCGACATCAGGTGTTGGGGTTTCCTGGCCTTCGCGGACATATTGACGTCTAGTATGTATTCATTCCGCTCGCAAGTCAATATTAATCTGTTCAATAGACATAAAAGATATTCATTGGTAGCCTTTGGACCTTTTCCCCGACGTATCCTGCAGGGCCACTCAGCGAACGTTCGGCAGTCGAAGCAGACATACCGCTTCTCCCACGCGTGACCGCCCACCTTTGCCTGTGGTTCCAAGTCGTATCTGACGTGAGTCGAGCAAACCGTGGGGACAACCGAATGTCCGCAAAGCTTAACATTTCAAGGATCAATTGATACAATCCAGGACCAATTGGCATAGTGCAAGATGAGGCGATGGCGATACAGAGCGCCTACCGAACCAATCGATCAGCTCAACAGCGCAATGGCCGACAATTCTCCAAATATCCTAAATATGACTGTTTACACAGACGCACACCTACAAACACACGTAAGCAGCCCCGTTAGTCACGTTCCTGCCTGTGCTTACATCGTCAATATGCAGGCGGCCAAGAAGAAGGCCACATACGTCTGGCAATGCGTGAGTCTTTGTTCCTGTCGGCCTGCGCACACTCTGCTCATGAACAAACAGTGCTACTGCGGCTACCCTTCTATTCCCTATAGAACAGGCGGTTGCCCGGGGTGTGGCTATGCTCGATGCGGTAACTGTTGCATTACAAAAGTCCAGGTTCGGTAGAACTTCTTCTGCGGCGGATTGCGGCGCACATGGTCTGCAAGGTTCCGCAGGCCATTTGCGCAACCGCACACGTTGTGGCAATGGGAACGCCCGCTAATACCCGCTTGTATATCAACAATCAAAGCTACTGCCTTTGCTCGGCAGGGGTTCGTTTATAGAAATGGATACGGTTCAGTCTCATCCTGTCAAGATGGAATTCTTAGAGCGTCGTTGGTCTCCAGCTGACTTCAATAAAGCAAACCCTGCTTGGAGTCTATGAAGATCAACGATCAACAATCAAAAAGCAGCACAACCGTGAACATTGTCATTTGAGTGAATGTTGGGGGTTATTGTCATGATAGAGATGTTGTCAAGTGTCGTCCATCGTCCGTCTCTTGATAGCTTCAAAAATAGACGGCTCCGCCTCCGGCGCGGCAGAGTGGATCCCGTCCACGCAACCCCAGACGTCGATGATGATTGCCAATGCCAACACCCGTTGCCACAGCTTAGCTCTCACTACCCATTGAAACCGTCACGCTCACGCACCATGATAACATCCTGCGCATAGCTGCCCTGCAGCGCAAATTCGAAGCATGGCGAAAACGGCGGCAGCCGCCACCACCACGCCAGTCCACGGCGACGGCGACGTCGAAATGGGCCAAGGTAGCTCCCACACTGACATGGACACCGCCGCTAGCGGTTCATCGTCGCCAACACCCAACGACACCCCCTCGAAAGTCGCAACGCCCCGTCGTAGCCTGGAGTTTGTGGACCGCGCGCCTCAACCGCGTTCGTTGGGAACCAGGACGTTGAGGAAAATAGAAAGAAGCCTCCCGGCGCCCCTTGCACGATGGAGCCGCAACGCAGGGTCTTGGATCAAGGGTCCCGAAGCGCCTGTGTCGCACCGCATCGTCCCTTTGTATGAGCGCATACAGACGCTTCCCGCGCGCCTGCTTGCGCGGTTGCCGAAAGCAGCGCGCTTCTCCCTGTTCGCTGCTGCGTTTGTGCTCTGGGTGGTGCTGTTCGGCGTGCTTATCAGTGACTTCAGCTTGCCCTCGGATATCGCAGGGTTCGGAGCGCCGGTGAAGTTGGGGTGCACGGCGCAGTTGTGGTGTGTATTTCAACTAGTTGTTGGGCTTTGGAAGGTGCTGATCGTGGACAGGCCGAATGCGCAGAGTTGTGGAGTTGATGGCCGGAATTGTCTCCCCTTCGCCGACCAGGCTTTTGCGTTCAATTGCCCAGCAGACTGCGCAAGTACACAGGTGTTGAACCCAAGGGCGATCGGCAACCAGTCGACTGTGTATCGGCAACTGGTCGTTGGGGGTAGTGAAGATGACGAGCTTGGCAATGCACTTGTGTACCGTGGCGATTCGTTCGTCTGCGGAGCAGCCATTCATGCGGGCGTTGTGACGGATGGGAGGGGCGGGTGCGGAGTCGTATCTCTGGTCGGCGAGAGGAGCAGCTTCGGTGCTGTTGGGAGAAACGGCATCTCAAGTGTGGGTTTCGACTCCAGCTTCCCTCTGGCGTTCACGTTCAACCAGACGGCGCAGGTTGCCAGTGCGTCAGACAAGTGCCGAGATCCTCGATGGGACTTGCTCATCCTCTCAACGATCTTCACAGCAGTCTTCTCTCTCTTTACATCCAGCCCTGCTACATTCTTCGTTCCGATCTTCGTGATCATCTTCTTCCAGATCGCGATGGCCTCTGACCCACCATCGTACTCAAACTATGCCTCTCTGGCCTCGACGACACTCGGACGCTTCCTCCCTGCCGCCTTTGTGGCCGCCTTCATGTACCGCTACAGCGTCCGCATGACGCTCGCCAACTGTAAAGCTCACATCGAGAAATCCATCCTCTGGGTTGGCGGCTGCTGGGTCGGAGCACTGGGCAACTACACCTTCGAGCAGATCCCCATCCAACGACTCACATCGTACGACCTGCACCAACAGCCCGGCGCTATCACGGCACTGATCATTATCGTGCTGGTTCTGTTTGCGGTCGTGCTATACCAAGCCTGGTGCTTTCGAACAGAGGGCCGCCTGCCCCGGATGCTGGGCCTGTACGCCATTCTAGGAGCTGGCCTGCTCATCTGCCTGGGCATCCCGCGGCTGAGTCTGCGCATCCACCATTACATCCTTGCGCTGCTGCTGCTTCCCGGGACATCGATGCAGACACGGGTCAGTCTGTTGTGTCAAGGGATATTGTTCGGGCTGTTCATCAACGGCGTTGCGCGCTGGGGGTTCGATCCTATACTGCAGACTGCTGCGGCGTTGCGAGGTGATGCGCAGCTGGGGTCGGGCATACCGTCTGTCGTTGCAGCTGTTAGCGGCAGTAACATTACATTTTCATGGGACGGCATCTTGCGCGGCTACGAGGGCGTCAGTGTGATTGTTAATGATGTGGAAAGGTATAGAGGAGTGCACGCTGGTAGTGATGGAAACTTCACGTGGACGAGACGGGCTACTGAGAATCCAGAGTACTTTCGATTCGGGTTTATTAATTATCTGCCCTTTGGCAGTGTCTCGTACAGCGACTTTACCAGAGCTGGCATCTGGTGGCCGAACGGGACGTGGAGCGATCCTGCACCTGGGCGTTCGCTGTACTGAAGTGGCATGGGCAAGAACGTTGCATATAGATAGATTTCTGCACATCATACAAATTTTTCCCCGATCTTTGACATGCGCCGTAAGTTTTCTCTATCCCAGACCGTGGCTACGTGCCTCATAACTCGTCATAAAACGCCTTCCCAAATGCTTGTCCCATAGCAAGATCAATCTCATCCAACCAAAGCCCTCCAAAGCCACCCCATCCCCACCCAGAGGCCAATCATACTGAATACCAGGGCAGCGCCCATGAGCACAATCACCCTGCCCTGGCTTTCGAAGGCATCGCCAACCTCCAACCTTGCCACCTTCCTGATCTTCTTGTGGAGGTGCCAACTCTGCTTCCTCTTCTTCCTGCCCTCGTTCCCCTTGGACTCGCCCGTTCCATCCAACTGCCCGTCTTTCGGCGCAATGGCGTCGTTGGGCTCAACGTGGCCGGCAGCGCCGCGGCGGCCCCACGTCGAGTCGGTGTGTTCCTGGTAGGGCTCGGGGTCCAGCCAGGAGGAGGGAAAGAGGTAGGTCAGGTAAGAGGAGGGTGGGGTGTGTGCTGCGGTGCGGCGGGCGCGGTTCTGGGCGTTGACAAGGAAGAGGGAGAGCAGGAAGGAGGTGAAGAGGATGGGTGTGAGCACGATCTACGACATGGTGTTACTATGTCTTCAACGTGGAAAGAAAACTGGGGCGATGTACTCTTTTCCACAGCGGCTCTGGCGTCTCTTCCTCGTCGAAGGCCGCACTCAACGTTGGCGACGGCAATGGCGTCGCTGCCAGCTTGGCAAACTCGTCATCGTGGTGTTTTCGCCGGCGCCTTGCGGGCGGCGGTGATGGAGGGGGGCTGGGCGGCAGGACCTGCTTCTGGCGGTGCTCGTGTGCGGCCGCCATGGTGTAGGAAGCATGGGCAGTTGGTGCAGCAATCACGCACGACAAAGAGCCACAAACGGCGGGAGCAGGTCAATGCAAGACACTGCGCGCAGCAGTGATGTCGCCGGCGGTCTCGCTATGTGCTAGCAAGCCCGCGGCGTGGAGCTTCGTGCGAGACGCTCGTGTCTGGGTCGTTGTGTCGAAGGCGGTATCCACCGGAATGACGTGCGTGCTGCTCTGGAGCCCTCGGCCGCATCGGTAGGGCTGCTAGCTGCCAGCCCTGCGGCGATCCCAGGGACCCCGTCCTCGCTCCAGGGCAGCATGACGGCCGCTGGCTCCAGACTGCGCCGGCCCAGGAGCATCCTGTGCGAGCGCGCGGGGTTAAGCACGCCGCGCCTTCTGTCTGTCGGTGCAGCGCGTGTTCGCTTTATCCGCAATCTCCAGAATGGTCCGATTCAAGAGCATAAGCACAGCCTCGCCTCGCACAGCTGGCGCGCTCATTGGCCGCGGCCTCGCAGTCAAGACCCGAAGCAGCGTATACCTGCAGCACAGGCTTAGCGGAGACACCTGCCAACGCACTTTGCGGGTGCCTAGAAGAAGGGGCCGCGACGGTAGATATATGAGCATCGCCCTCAGGCACGCTCTTTTGTCAGCAGCACGATATCTGGCTTCTAGCGGAAGGGCGGCGGAACACGCGTTTGGCTTTGTTCGAGTGCTGACCTAAGACGCGGACGAACCCTCGTCCGACCCTCTCTGCTTCCCTCTGATTCCACCACCATCGCCCACGAGCCCGTCATCTGCGATTTCTGCGCAGTCTGAGCAATCTCTACTCATCGGCGGTATTGACCTAGTGCGCAGAATTCAGTTTTCCATCAGTGTTTGCGAGAGATCGCCTTCATATACGAGTGTGGACGCCGTCAGGGTGCACCGGATAGTCCGGACGAAAATACGCAGAACTGCAGCCCCAGGAAACCCACCACCAGCATGCCCAAGGAAGAGTCGTTGCCGACGCGCAAGAAGATGCGGAAGGGCACGCACAGCTGCTTCGAATGTACGTTCGTCCGTCTTTGCTTTTGCAGCCGTTCGTCTCACATTCGGCTCTCGTCCTTATCTCAACTACATACTATCAATTACAATCGTCTCCCATCGTTTCGTACACGTTTCTGCTTTCTGTCCGTCTCTGACCCACCCCAGGTCGTCGCCGCAAGATCCGATGCATCTTCCAGGCCGACAACCCAGATGTATGCTCCGAGTGCTTCGCCCGGGGCAGTCGTTGCATTGACCAGGAGAGTGCCAATCCAGAGATTATCGTTGACCACAGGAAGAACCTGCGTGAAAGGGTCTCACGACTAGAAGCTCTGGTTGATTCCTTGTTGGAGGACAAGACGGTAAAGTCAGAGAGCCCTAGCCAGAGTCAGGCTGAAACTGCATCGCCAAGGAATGTCTACTCCAAGGACAACTTCCCACCAACGCCGCTCTCCTCCGAGGCCTCAGGACATGTTCTGAGGGAAAGCCAGAGGGTGCCGTCCAGTGGTGGACGTCACCACATTCCCATTCTTTCTGTCTTCGAAGATGCTGTAAGGGTCCGCCTCCCCGACTGATCTCGCTTACTAACTGCCCCCCAGCTCAACGATGCTGAAGAGAAGATCAAAGCTCAGATGGGCGCCCACAAGTCCATGTTCCCTCCATCGGAGCATGGGACGGACGACCGCTACACTGTTGTCAACAAGCATCCCGACGACCTGCAGGAAGAGGCGCCTGCTCTCTCTGCGAAGAGGGAGAGAGTGAAGCAGGCTCTGCTTGCCATGTTGCCACCTCACGACCAGCTTGTCAGGATCCTCAACAGCAACAGTGAATGGTGGCTGACCTGGCGCCGGAAATGCAGCGGCACAAGCGGCCCTGACCAGTCCCTAGCACAGTTTGCCGCGCAGGCCATCGCTACTAGCAATATCGGGGCCATCGGCACTGTCCTATTGGCTGTTGGTATCTGTACTTCAGCAGATGACGATGACGTCGAGCGCTACATCGAAGGTGTTGACAGATGGGTGTTGTCTGACGACGAGTATGCAGCCAGCCTCGAGGGTATGGAGTGCCTGATTTTAAAGTCGAAGTGGTTTGCAGACGTTGGCCAGCCACGAAGGGCCTGGATCTGCTACCGCAAGGGGCTGATGTATGCGCAGCTCATGGTATGTTCACGACCATCTCTACTGCCCATCACGACTCACATATGTAGGGTCTGCACCGCAAGCGTACCGCATCAGTGGCTCACGAGAGTATCTGGTGGGGTCTGTACCACGGCGATCGCTTCTTATCTCTTCTGCTCGGCCTTCCATACGGCATCAGCGACTCACACTGCGATCTCACCATGCCCAAGTTTGAAGGCGAGTACATGCACCCGCTGATCTTCGTGACCAATGTATCCAAGCTCGCAGGTCGAGTCATCGACCGCAACCAAGGCGTCGCCGAGCAGTCCTTCGCCTGGGCCCTGCAGCTCGACCAAGAACTCGAAGACCTCTGGAAGAAGCTCGACCCCGCGTGGCTTGACTTCTCCGAGTTGCTTGCCTCCCCCGAGTCTAACGCTGCCGAGCTGCGCGAACGCATTATGGCGCAGATGATTTACCACCAGATCCGCGTCTACCTGCACCTTCCCTTCATGCTCAAGTCAGCCACAAACTCGCGCTTCACATACTCGCGCACGGCCTGCCTGAACGGCTCTCGCGAGGTCCTCAGCCTCTACCAGGCCCTGCGTACCGGCGCCGTGCAGCCCCTATACGAATGCAAAGCCGTAGACTTCATCGGCTTCACGTCCGCAACGCTCATCCAAATCGGACTCTTCAACTTCACACCCCCAAGCGGCGCGCGAGATGCCGCGAAAATGAAGGAAATCGAGGCCGACGTCCGCTTGATCGAGATAAGCATCGACATCTTCAGACGTGCGTCAAGCGAGAAGGGCGGAAAGGTAGCCCTGCAGTCTGCAGAGGTGCTTGAGAAAATGCAAGCCAAATTCAAGGGCTGCCGCAGCGCCACCAAAGGGCCGTGCGAGGGCAGCGAGTGCGAAGACATGGTCATCCCCTACTTCGGCACCATCTCGATCCGCCGCGGCGGGCAGACCATCTCCTCGCCGCCACCGCTGCCGCCGTCGCTCTCCCCCGCGGCCTCGGTGTCCGGCCGTAGCGTCAGCACAGGACAGCCGCTGTACACGCCGACAAGCGAGAAGAGCGGCGGGCTAGGCGGCAGCGTCTTCTCTGCGCCGCAAAGCCTCAATCTCACGCCCAAGAGCTCCATATCGGCACAGACACCCGCCACGTCGGCCTTCAACCTGGACCCGTCCCCCTTCGTGTCGTACGACGGCTTCTACAACTTCACCACCCTCGCCGACGACGCCTCGACCACCTCCCACTCCAACAACCCCACCCCGAACCTCCACTCCACCCACTCCCACAACAACAACAGCAGCAACAATAATAACAGCAGCAACAATCTTAATTCTGCGGCCCTGTCCGGCGTCAAAGACGACAGCATGAGCAACTTCCCGCTGCCCACCAACAACTTCTCGTGGCAAAACATGCCCATGGACATTGACCAGGACTGGTCGTGGTTTCTCAACGACGGGCAGACGCAGGGGGTGAGCGTGGGGAACGCGTTTCCCGTGCAGCAGGGGACGATGGATGCGTTTGGCGCGGGGTTTACAGGGTTTGGGTAGGAAGACGAAAACAAATAAACACAAACTGATGAGGGGGAGATATATATATATCTATATATATGTTGAGAGGGAGAGAGAGAGAGGGAGAGAGAGAGAGAGAGAAAGAGAGAAAGAAAGAAAGAGTATGTACGAGTAGAATCTGCCATTTCTGTTTAGGGAGGGGAAACATCTCGTTTCATGTCTGGGCCGGGGTTCAGGAGTTTGATATCCGAGGGTAGACACTCCACTTTCGCTCCCTTTCCGGCTGGGAAGGTGCATGCACGGGTTCGTTCTGTCATGTCATTTTTATCTTTGTCTTGTGGTTATTTGGTAGATTGGATGGATTTCCGCCCGCCCACGCGCACGCGCTAGATGGTCCGAGTCAAAGGCATTATTTGTTCTTCTTCTTCTGCTTCTTTCTCTTCACCACTTTGCTCTCAGAATGTGCTGTGCATGTCCAGCATGTGCGTATGGTACTCTACATGTGCTTATGGTACTCTCCATGTGCTTCTGGTACTCTACATGTGCTTCATGGTACTCTACATGTGCTGTGCATCTACACCATGTGCATCTACACCATGTGCATCTACACGTTCCACACGACAACCCTGCCGTCAACACCACTGGAGCTGATCTTGGTCACCCGGCCGCCGCTCTCCTGGTAGCTGCGGATGGTGCTGATGGTGTTCTGGTGGACCGTCTTCAGCTTGGTGTCGTCGGCCGAGCTCTTGCCCTTGAGGTCCATCTGCCGGAACATGTTGAAGGCGCTCTCCTCGCGGGCCTCGGCCATGCCGGGGCGGCCCTTGCTCTCCAGCGAGCCGGCGAGGTGCCAGCCGGCGTCGCTCCCGTGCAGGCGGTAGGCCTCGCAGTTGTAGCCAGCAGCAATAATCTCGTCCTCGGAGCTCCAGACCAGCGACATGAAGGGGAGCACCTGGGTGCTGATGCTGATGACGGCGCGGGGCGGCTGGTCCGGGGCGGAGGGGTACACGACGGTCAGGGTGCTGTCGTGCGAGGCAAAGGCCAGGGCGTTGCCCGAGGGCGAGAAGGCGACGCTGTGGACCCAGCCGGCCGTGTTGTTGAGGAACTCGCCGCACACGGTGTTGAAGGGCAGGCGCTCGCCCCAGGCCGAGGGCTCCGGGCGGGCGTCGACGCCCTTGACGAACGACGAGAGCACGCGCGCGTGGCCGTCGGTGGAGCCTGCGGCCAGCAGGACCGAGTTGGGGTGCCAGGCCACGGCGGTGACGGTGCTGCGGATGGGCTTCTTGATGTGCTTGGAGACCCACCAGTTGTCCTCCTCCTCGAAGTAGCACACGGGGATCAGCCGCGCGCCCGAGCCGACGGCGAACTTGGTCTCCGAGGGCGCCCAGCGCACGCACGTCGCGGCGCGGTTGATGCGGAGCAGGACGAGGGTCGGCTTCCAGCCCGAGGGCGACGGCTCCCACACGTACGCGTTGCGGTCCTGCGAGCACGTGACGATCTTGCCGCTGTTGGGCGCAATGTCGACGCCCGTGACCGTCTTGTCGTGGCCCGTCAGCTCGTCCTGCAGCTTGAAGCCGCCGCCAGACTGCGCGAACAGGTCGACGACGTTGTCGCGGGCCACGGCGAGCGTCTGGCGGTCGGCCGAGAACGAGTGGTCGGCGATGGGGTGGTGGAAGAGGTGGTGCACGTCGGGGGCGGCCATGGCGGGGGGAGGGGGGGAGGGGGGGAGCAATAGGAGACTCTCTACTACTGCGGGGGGTGTATGGGGGATATAAAAGGGGGAGCGAGGCAGTGAGGTGTCGAGTCGCAGGGGCGGGGTGACGTCGGAGCTGCCGCGGGCTCCATCGCGCGCCGACTGGCAGCCCCACGTGACCCAAAACTCGCCCAAAAGCGCACGCCCAACACCGCACACCAGGCCATTTGCGCCTCCCCACGGCACTCCCCACACCACCACCGCCGCCGCCGCCGCCATGATCCTGCGACGCCCGCTCGTCAGCGCCTCGACGGCCGCCGTCTCGCTCCCCAAGACGTGCGCGCGCAGCCTGCAGCACTCGATCCCCATGCGGCCCGTCCCAAAGGCCACGCCCTTCATCCCCGACCACGCCGCGTTCCTGACGGCAATCGGCCGCGGCCTGTCGGCCCACGCCGGCAAGATCCCCTCCTGGGAGGCGCTGTTCACGCTCACGTCGCCGCAGCTGAAGGAACTGGGCGTCGAGCCCGCGCGCTCGCGCCGCTACCTGCTGCACTGGCGCGAGAAGTTCCGCAACGGCGAGTACGGCATCGGCGGCGACTGTGCGCATGTCGCTGGTGGCGTCGCTGAGCTCGCCGTCGTCGACGCTCCTGTCGCCCCCAACCCGGCCCTGGGCAACACCATCTCCCCGCGCTCCGCCGCCGCCACGGCCACGCACAACCCGGGGACGAGGAGGGTCGTCGTCAATGTGCCTGCGGGCCAGACGGCGACCGCACTTGGCCCCCGTCTCCAGGCGGTCCACGGCGTCCTGGTCAAGGGCGCCAAGACGATCAAGGGCAGTTATGTCGAGCCCGTCAAGGGAAGCGACGGGCTGAGGGCCCGGATAAGACTGCAGGAGGGCATGTGGGAGGAGAGGAGAGGCCACAAGGTCGATGGTGGCGAGAGGCGGAGGGCAGAGGTCCGGGCGAAGAGGAGGGCGGCGGAGAACAAGGAGAAGAAGGAGAAGGCGAGGTAGAGCCGTGTGTGTTGTGTGTGTGTTGTGTGTATTATACAAGAGGTGTCTCTGGAACTGTACCATATCCCGGCATGCAGCGTGCCAGTCTTCAACGAATCATCAGACGTCTTCGCCGTGTCAGACACTCGTCGCCGTGTTGTGACGGACTTGATGCTCCGCGGTTCACCCAAGACCAACGCCTCCAAATTCCAAAAATCCGTACCTCCCTTCCCTATTTCTCAAGTCTCAGACCAGCAAACTCGTAAAAACAAACTCACATCAGCCGCTAAGCCTCCCCATCATACTTTGCAAACAACTTCCTCCCCACCTCCTCCAACTCATCCACCTCCTCCCTCCACACCACCGCCCCCTCATGCACGCCCAGAAACTCCATCACCGTGCTCCTTCCCTCCACGCCGCCCTCCTTCCCACTCAGCAGCAGCTGCAAATCAACCCGAAGCAGCGCATACCCATTGCCGAGAAACACCACGTCCAGCTTGTACCCCTCGGCCGTGGTCCTCAGCGTCGTGGCGCGGAAACTCGCATGCGGCGGCACAGTGAACGGGCGGAGCGCGTACAGCATCGACCGCGGGGGGATGCTGAGCCGGGCTGTGAAAGTATCCGCGGTACCAGGGGTGGAGAAGATGCGCAGCGTGCGCTGGCCGTAGCCGTACTTGTCGACGTGGCTGTCCGAGTACGCCGGGCAGAAGAGCTGCCAGGTGCCTTGGAGGGGGCCGAGGGGGACGGGGACGCGCGCGGCGAGCGCCATGGCGAGAAACGACTCGGCGGCTGTGGCCCGCTCTTTCGCAGAGAGGAGGGCGGCAGTGTCGGCGGGGCTGCATACCTGCACCGTGAGGTGGCTGCTGGGGTCGTCCTGCGTCAGGCGCAGGATCGTCTCGCGCTTGGTGTTGCACCCGCTTGCTTTCTGACCGAGGCAGGGGAGAGGCCCAAGAGAGGAGTTCGTCGTGCGCCAGACGGTGGCTTGGTCCAAGTAGTCGCGCTCGTCGGAGAAGTTGACGGCTTGCTGCGCGGCGTGGAAGCGCGAGGTGAACGCTAGGACACTGGCTTCTTCGTGGGTTTCGAGGATGATCTTCTTCTTAGGCTCAGGGACGACAAACGGATCGACTTCTGCGCCGGAGCGAGAGTACGGCTTTCCAACGCGCGCGAGGAGGTCTTTGATGCTGCGGGTTGTGCCGCCGGATGTCGTTGAGCCTGCTGTGGACGCTGCTCGGGACACCGCTTTGGGTTTGGCTTTGGCTCCGTCACTGAGCGGTTGCGTTGAAGTCGAGTATTTCATCAGATTCGAGGTGGTCAGTGACACTTGACCGCCCGATTTGAGCTCAAGCGGGTGGCTGTTATTCACTGCCGGAGGAGCAGATGAGGATGCTTCGGCCACAAGCGGCAATGTGTCTGAAGGACCAGCGACCTTTTCTGAGCTCTTGTGTCCTTTTTTCTTCGAGGAATTGGGGAGCTTGAACGGTATAGGCGAGTCAGGGAGCATGACTGGTGTCTTTGGGAGTTGCGACGGCGGCGTGTTCAGGGCGAGAAGCCGAGAATCTCTACGGCCACCCTTCTCCGCTTTGGAGGCGTTTACAGTACGGGAGAACGCGTTCTGTGGAAGCGGCACTGGCGTCTTCCTTGGAGGAGGGGAAGAGAAGATGGGAGGTGACGGGACAGGCACAGTCTCACGAGTGTTGGCTGCTTCCGCACTCAGTCGCTTCGCCTTCGCCTCCTTCTTAGCTCGTCTGTCGATAGAACGAGTCTCTTTGGCCATGCGATCGAAGTCAATAATGTCGCCGCTCTTACGACCCACTTTATCCTTCTTCGGCTTCTTCTTGGACGGTCCTTCAGCGGTGGCAACCGCGGCAGTCGAACTGCCAAAGACTTCGCCGGCTGCCTTGACAGAGGACTGAACGTTTTTGAGCATGTCAGTACCGACAACGAAGCCACCGTTGTTAGAAAGCTTTGGCAACATTGGAGCAGGGTCGAAATGGCCCTCGCTCACATGCTTGCGCTTGTTATCGGATTTGGTGACATTCTTGTCTTTCTTGCCTTTGCTGCTGGCAGTAGCTGGAGTGACCTGGATGAGTGGCGTAGGAGCTGATGGCGTACGGTTGTCCAGCAGCTGGTTGTCAAGCAGCTGTTTGTCAAAAGACAAAGACTGTTTCCTCTTTTTCTTGTCATCTTTTCGCTCTTGCGGTGCTGTGTTCTTTTCCTTCACTTGCTGCATCGACTGCTTCCCGCTGCTTGGAGAGCTAGATTCCTCATTTGAAAAGTCCATACTGTTGAAACTTGGGCGAGGCGCAGGCTTTGTACCATGCAAGTGGTGACTCGGCATCGAGTAGAGACCAGTGCGCCGGTTGAGCGACATGGCGAGCTACTTGCAGCTGCGGGGTGCTAGGACAAAGTTGAGGCTTCACAGCCAGTAAGAAGCTAGTATCTCAGTGAGAGAACGATTGTGATTCGACTGTGCTATGGTAGTGAGACTCAGAAGAGCTTGCGGCACACTGGATTTGTGCGAATCTGAAAGATTTATGTTGAACGATAGTCCATGAAGAGGAGATTGGGACTGCCAGGGCTTTAAAACATTGTTGAGCGACAACAGACAAACAAAAGTATCACGTGGCGAGCATTCAGAGTGAAGGTGAAAAGATAAGCAAAAGATTGGCATGATGTGACGGTGAAACCGGAAAGACTCAGAAGCAATGAAACACGCGGCACTTAGCCTCAACAACAATATGATCCAACGGCTTCCTTCCAGCGCGCATGAAATCAGTCAAGGTCTTTCGTTGTTGCTGTTGTGTTGCCAAGAGGCTCAGATCTTGAAGGCTGCCACCACCCACTCCAAACTGCGCTCCTCACAATCATCATACGTTCCTTTGCCAGTACTTCTCTCTCTGCTTCCAGATTCAGTGAAGACAACCAGACTCCAGATGTGTCGACTCACGGTTTACGCTGCGTACGCTCCGCCTCCAGCTTTCTAATGCGCATGGTCAGAGCATTGTTCTCCTCATTCAGCTTCTGGATTCTTGCGTTCGCTTCTTTGAGCTCAGCTTTGACTTTCTTGTACTTTGTGTCTGGCATCATAAGAACGCGCTCCGGTTTTGGCGCTGGCTGGGTTCCTGGTTTCCCTTGCAGCAGGTCATCCATGCCCTGCTTTAGGAAGTCTGCATCCACACCTTGGATTATTGCATCTTCGAGCGCGGTCTTGAGCTCATCTAGGAAGCCCGTCATCTTAGCAGGGACCCCTTTGGTGGCGCTTAGGCCATTGAGGCGGCGGCGAAGTTCGTTCTCCAGTTTTTGGAGCTCTTTGTAGACCTTTTCTGGTGCATCAGAGTGCTCTGCGCGCTTGTACGTGGTTGTCAAGAGGCCGTAAGTAGTCCGGCAGTGTTTATATCCAGGGCGATCGATGGTGTCTGGTGGCAAGTAGGGCTCCATGTCGCTGATTATAGCACCGATAGCGGCATGTCCACAGCGGGTAGTAGAAGTGCCCATGACGATATAACTAGCAGAACAGGAAGCAATGTGGAGTTAAGACACTGGGAATTTCAGTCGGCGAGATAACACATGCGTTGGTGAACGGGCAGCTGCGGGTTGGTGAAAGAGGATAGTGGCCGATTGATGGAAGATACAACGTGTAACGCGCGTCAGGTTCGTGATTTCTGCATTCCAGTGCTGAACCGTGATGCTCTATTGCTGGCCTCATTCAGCAGTGCCTTTGCGCATCAAAGTGCAGAACACTGAGCCAACGAAAGGTTAAAATTGGCCGGAACACAGGGGTGAACACATTTTAAAAATAGACAGCGTACTCCTCTTGTCAAGCAGATACTGTGTAACTTTCGAGTGCAACATTGATTAGTGAGAAGTAGGTTGCGGACAAACCTGAGGTTGTCAACTCTCGGCAGTTGAGGTGGGGGTTGTCCGACTGCTGATCAAGCCACGGAACGGCAGTACTGTTGTTAACAAAGCTCAGCAACACCAAGTGCAGTGATCCGTCTCACAACACAACCTGCGTGTTTCTTCCGCTCTATCATAGTGGTTTCAATGACAAGCACCCTGTTCGTCGATCACTGTGGTGGGTCCATGTCTCATAGGGCCCCATCCGCACTACTCGTCGACAGCACAACAGAGGCTGGTACACGCCAATGTTAGAGAGAGCTGGTTCCTTTGGACAGCAAGCTGGCTGCGAGCAGATAATGCGTCAAACACACACAAGGCGAAATGGAGGCGAACAGCGAAGCCTTTGAAGTTCTTCTTAACATTCAATCCATTATCATAAGTCGGTACCGCTCACTAAATGTAGTGTACATGAAAGATAAATATTACTCGAATTCCGCACCCTTGAAGATACCTGATCGATATGGGAGACTCTCGAAGTTTACATGCCAAAGAGAGCGCCGACGAAGATTGCACCAAAAACGCCAGCAGCGTCCGTCATACGGAGACCAGCAGCAGCGTTGGCAGTGACCTCAGCGGGAGCAGACTGTATAAGATCAGTCGACGTTCGAAACAACACAGCATGATTGTACTTACAGAAGTGAAGCTAGCGCTAGCATTGGTGCTAGGCGAAGGTACACCTGACACAGAAGAGCTCAGCGTTCCGTTCGTAATGGCAGTTGGGTAGTACGGAGCAGAAGAGACCGCAAGGGTGGTAACGACAGTAGTGTGCAGCGCAGAAGAAGTGGCGGCAGAAGAAGAAGAAGTAGCGGCAGAAGGGATTGCAGCAGAAGAGACAGGAGCCTCACTGGTTGCGGCCTCAGTTGTGGCTGCGGCTTCACTGGTTGCTGGCGCAGCAGCAGACGAAGGAGCAGCCGCTGAAGAAGCGGCAGCTGTAGAGGACTGAGGTGCGGCAGATGTCTGAGCAGCGGCTGAGGTTGCATCGGTGGTGCTGGCAGAACCATCTGAACCGCCCGATACTGGCTCAGTAGGGAGTCCGCACTTAGCACCAGCGGTGCTGAGAGTGGCGCCGTAGTAGCGCCAGATGTTGACATTATCTGGACCAGCACACGCGAGGCAGTTGTTGTAGTCCTCTACGAAGGCTGCGTCATTGCAAGGGTCTGCATGATTGTTAGCAAGTGCATCGAGTTTATTTGCGTGTAGACATACCAGAGCCGCGGGACAGAGTGATGGCAGTGCCACTGACACAGTATTAGAGCAGAATCGTAAGTAATTGAATCATACACACCAGTTGTCGTGGCAATCGTAGGCAGGAGTGCCAGGCTGCTGACGCTTCAAGAGAGCAGCAAAGTAGGCATCCTCACGCGCAACCAGGCTGGAAGCACTGGCAGCCGCGACGAGACCGGCAACGAGGAATTGAGTAGCAACCATAGTGAGCGACAATTGATGAGCGAATGTTCAGTATTGTAAAACAAGAAGCTGTGACTTGATCTGGGAATGGAGTCAAATTCAGGAACGGGCAATGCAGGTTTTGTAGCTCCCAGGCACGCCGCACTCGCTCTCTGCGCTCGTGCCGAACCCGACTTGTCACTGCCCGCGACGGGCGACCACGCTTCCAGATCCCGCAGGTTCACATGCACGACAAGCAACCAAGGCGTACAAAGTGTGGGTAGACGCCAATCGGGCGAATGTCGGAGATCCTCCCAATGGCAAATTTTATCAGATGAGCTGATAAGATGCATTGCCCAGTGAATGTCTAAGCCTGAAGTAGCAGGGTCGTAGTCGCGTATTTGCTGGGCGGGCCCGCTACGACTCGCTAGCACCATCTGATTAACCATCAGATAACTTTATTCAATACCGAGACTGCAGGGCCTGCTCCCGTGTGGGTCACCATTGGACGTAGCTGTGGTTCCGGCTGCTGGCTTTTGTAGGACTTCGCCAAAGGGAGTGGGGCGCCAACGGCGGACAACGTGTGATTCGAAGAGCGCAGAAGAACCCAATACTCGCAGACCTTGGCAGCGCAACGCAAGACGGGAATTGGTTCAAACACGAGCTGATCATGCCGTTATCTGATCCTGCGCCGGCTACACATGACTGGCACGCGGAAAGCGTGGCAGCCCTTCATATAGCAGATAGTGTGCCTTGAACTTTGTTGATCGCCCATTTCAGATACCGACGTTGTGTACCAGAATCAACATGCGTACATCTCTCTTGTCAGTCTTGGCCGCTTCGGCTGTGTTGAGCAATGCGCAAACACATGGTGAGGGTGAAGAGGGAGCTACCATGGGCCCCGTCGCCTTCCTCTGGCCACCGGATAGGATCTGGGATGCAGCACACGACAACACCTCACCTTGTGGAAGTGCAGCTGGACCATCGAATCGAACCATCTACCCACTATCTCAAGGTGCTGTCGCGCTGAGCATCGCTGATGAGGCATGGCACGTTGCCTTCCGACTGGCTGTGTCTGAGAGTAAGTTTACCCATGAAGAACATCTCAGCATCACTGACACGACCTACCAGATCCCACCAGCCAGGCAGACTTCGACGACCAGGTCGTAAACAACATCACAGACGTCGACCCTGGCCACCAGTGCTACTCGATTGACCGCCTGGAGGGCATTCCGGCCGGCACCAACGCCACAATCCAGCTAGAGTACTGGTCTGAGTTTGAGGGCGAGAACAACGGGAACAACCAGTCTTTCTTCGCCTGTGCTGATATCGTAAGTATTCTTCTGATCAGCGAAACCCTCGACCACTCAATAGATAAGTGCATGCCGTCTCGCACCTGGCTAACCCTTGTCAGACCTTCGTCGAAACAATTGACTTCTCCATCAAAGTCCCCTGTTTCAACGTGACATCCGACGACTTCAACGCCCCAACCCCCAGTTCCTCGGGCAGCACTCCATCCAACACCAACCTCTCAGCATCCGAGTCAGACACTCCGAGCCAGTCATCCAGCGGCGGTGGTCTCTCGACTGGTGCCAAGGCAGGAATCGCCGTTGGTGCAATCATCGGCGGTTTGGCAATTCTGGGCGCGATTGGCTTCTTCTTCTGGAGGAGGGGAAAGAACACAGGATTGAAGAACAAGGATGCGTACGAGCTGAGAGCGAAGAATCTGGAGACGCCGAACGGGTCTGTGCAGGCGTGAAAAATTTCACTAAGAGAGAAGTACCATGAGAGAGGATGATATGAGATGACTGATGTGGATGGGAAGCGCATGAAAGGAAGGTTCTGTATGTAAATAGCTATGACTTATGATAAGACGATGATGTCTACGAAGCCTTTCTACGCGTATTTCTACTCTTATCGGTGTTACTTACTCCTATATTGAATTCAGCTAATCGTACACAAGTCATGTTCACGAACAAGCTTGCCTGTTGTTTGCTTATCCGATTTCGAAGGTCCGATAGTCCTCAGTTTTCATCTATTTCAGCGATAGGCCAGGCATGAACATCGTGCCGACAAAATGATAGTGCGTGTTCAGCGCGAACGGAATATTGAATTGAGCAAAAGAAGCCACGACGTCACCTGCACTGTGACCAGGCCTTCAGCAGACTTGACCAACCGCGTTTGTTCTTAGTAATGCTGAAGGGAGTGGAAGAACGTTACGATTTCACGATCTGTTCGCGATGCAGCGGTTCTATACAATAAGCGTAACATCTCGACAACGTGCCCGGTCCCAGTATTTGAGTATGCTTGCCCTGTACTAGCAGTTACGGCTGCGTGTAATCTTCTCTAGAGAGCAGACAGCAACACACTTCAGCTTTGACACATAAGCGCTTGCGAAAATTGTGTTTCATGCAGTTTATACTGTGATGGGTCCATGCTTTACCGGTATGGGGGATATGCTGTGTTCACAAGACAGCAATGTCTTCAGGTTCTGATTCCCCTGTTTCTGGATCCATGGATGGTCTGAGTATGCATACGACGTCAGCCCATACATGCCGTATCCGATTATATAAATTCATATGCCCAGAGGCTATCGTAGAGTTCGTCAAAATTTCAATGATTCCATCGGGTGCTCGAAGTGAATTTTGATAGTCGGCGTGCCCCCCCCCCCCCCCCCCCCCCCGCCCTCCCCCCTCCCCCCCCGCCTCCCGACCCCCCTCCCTGCCCCCCCCCCGACCCACCTCTCTCCGCCCTCTCTCTC